>JBAIZL010000001.1:274023424-274368424 GCA_036971475.1 Prosapia bicincta | reverse complement strand
TTTAAAGATTACAGATTATGATCGGTTGTGTAAAATATTTGTGTACATTAATCATTGTAAATTTCTTCATCTTGATGTTTGTTTTGTTGCTAATATTTATGTTGAGGTTGTTTGTTTTGTTGCTAATATGTATGTTGAGGTTGTTTGTTTTGTTGCTAATATTTATGTTGAGGTTGTATATTTTGTTGCTAATATTTATGTTGGGGTTGTTTGTTTAGTTGCAAATATTTATGTTGAGGTTGTTTGTTTTGTTGCTAATATTTATGTTGAGGTTGTTTGTTTTGTTGCTAATATTTTTGTTGAGGTTGTTTGTTTTGTTGCTAATATTTATGTTGAGGTTCTTTGTTTTGTTTTATATTAAGCTTGTTTCGTTGTTAATATTTATGTTAAGGTTGTGTGTTTGTTGTTAATATTTATGTTAAGGTTGTTTGTTTTTCTGCGTGGCTTGTGATACTTTTTACCATTAACTCTACTGAATTATATTTACTTCACTTGATTTAGAAATTAATGAAGAAAACTAATTTACTCAATTGTAAAATATACATCTAAAGATTTGTTTCGATTATATATATATATATATATATATATATATATATATATATATATATATATATATATATTGTATTGATCAATAACCATAAAATTATTAATAAAAATAAATTAAGTATACAAAAGGTTATTCAGTTTTTTTTACAAATTTTTATATTACGTAAAAATTAGTATAATATATTTTACATTTTATAAAATGTAATGTTTATTATACATTTTTATATAATCACATTATATTTAAACAATTGCCTATAGTAGCACTTACTTTTGAGGACGGCCGAATCGGAAGATACTTCTTCAACACCTTGTAAGAGAAAATAATGAACAGGAGATGTAATTAGGTACAGAGATAACTAAGGTAAAAAGATAATGTTTTCTTGGTACAGCCATGCGGAGAATTTCTGGTATCGTGTAGGTAGGTTTCGTACCTAAACTAGAGTTGCTCTCGACTGGGGAGGGGGAAGAGAAGTTTCTACCATTTCACCCCCTTATACGTAGAAGAATAAAGAAAAACAGATGGAATAGGTGAGATTTATTGAATACAATATCCCCTGGCACCACAAATACGAGGTAATTATGGTATCATGTTGTCAGGGTCGATATCTTAGACAGATCGTTATCGTAATCTTAAACAGGTGTCTATTGGTTACACCCCCTTGAAAGGAAAAGGAAGGACAGACGAAATAGGTAAAACTAAGAAAAATTTATAACAATTCGCTGGAAATACTGGAAAATTATGATACCCTTAAGGTAGAGTGGTTAACCTAAAATAGGTCTGCTCTCAATAGGAGAAAGGCGGTATCTCCCCTTACTCCTAGTAAGAAGAAGGAAATCAAGGGCAGAACGATTGAGTAAAACTCATGCAAAAACAGAATGATCCCTTAGTAGTTGGAATACGGAATGATTATGACAACGTGTGGGCAGCGTCACTTTATTACAATAGATCTACTCTCAACAAGTACAGGTGCCTTACACCTCCTAGTAAGAAGGATAATACGATAGGATAGATGGAATAGGTACGACTTAGTAAAAGACATAATGATGCCCTGCTGGCATGGGTAGTCTCTTACCTAAAATAGGCCCGCTCTCAACCCGAGTGGTAGATGTGTCTACCAACTACTCGTTTATCTTTGTACTATTAGTATTATACAAATAGTTCCTAAAGATGGAAGACGTCCGAAACGCGTCAACTACATAGGAGATGAAGTTAGATTATAAACCGGAAACAACAACCACACAACCGCTGCTTGAAGTGTTTCTCTATGGAAGTTACAGGGGCTAAATTTACCAGACGGGATAATCTTTAGGTCGATATGGTATTTTACTTTTTCGGGTTCGAGAACAAATACTTTACGCTGAACACAGAAAAACGTACTCATAAGGGACCATAGCCTGGTTTGTCCCGAGTTCAACCTATGTTCCAATGTATCAGATCTTTGCAAAAATATTTTACTCGCAAATTTGAATTTATCAATCCTTAAAGTTTATCTCATTTGTTGTCTTTATTTACATAGTGTAACTGATGAGCCCTAGAAGCTTGACGAACGAGATGTACTCGTCGGTTGTATCAAACGTGTTCATATTATGTGGGATCTTACTGGACGTGTGGGAAACCAACGCGTCAAAGAGCTACCAACCGAAAATAATTTTAGTGTTATGGGCAACAAACAGCCTCCCATTGTCTATGGATGTACTTTTCAGAAACTCTTCAGTTTCATAACGCTCCAGCTTTACGAAAAGAGAATAAATAAATTCCTTGTAGGATCTGAAAGAGTCCGGATTAAAGATCTGCTTTCACAGGTTATTCTTTAATGCAAGAGAGTAGCCATTAACATGGGCGCCCATGTATAATTTTATAGGGCGGGGCCAAATCTGATACCTGGGGGAATGGGATTCCCTCCATGAGAAGGAGGGTCCGGGGAGATTTTGAAAAATTAGGGTTAAAATGGTGAGTTTTAAGGCACTTTAGAAAATTCAAAACTTCTAATTTTTACAGGATTTTTTGTATCGATTAATTTATTTTTTTATAGAATGAGTGAATCTTTATTCCTTAAAATACTAAAAAATATAATAAAAAGCTTTTTTTTCTTGCATCATTTCATTTATTATAGGATGGGATAGTAACCGACAAATTATTTTGAGGTTGGAAGTTTTTTAAATATAGGCTATTTCAGTTTTATCAGGGGCGTTTTTTTTCAATTTTAACCGAGGCATGACAGTCGAATATCTGATTTTATTGAAATATCTCATTAGGTTCAGGGTGTTTTGCGTGTTTCAGGAGGAACTACTCATATAACGCTCAAAATGAGAAAAAATGCTTCGTTAGTGAGTTACGACTAGTGAAAGATTTCATCTGCAAATCAGTTACCCCTGTGTATTAAATCAATAAATGTATTGACCCTACTTAAGTAAGCAGATTCAAATTTTATCCTCCTTAGGCTTTTTCTACTAATTTGAGCAATTAGGGGTATTTTTCACCCTTGAAAATGAATTTTTAGAGGGTCGAATAATTTAACCATTACAATTAGAGTATCAGACAATCATTATTTTTAATTCATCTGAACCAAATTTCACTCTTTTTACGCTTTTTTATAGATTTTGACAATAAGGGGTAGTTTTCACGCTTAAAAAATAAAAAGCGCCCGTCGGCACTATATAGATTTTGAAGTAGAGGGTAAGTTGAACTTAATCCCAAATTTGTATGCAAATCGGTCTTTTCCGAAAAATTTGTAGTTTTTTCCTATTTTAAGCTTCGTTTCCTGGACTAATATTAAAGATAAATCAAATTAAAATGTAAATTTCTACAATTCAATTAAAGGTAATGTAACATAGGCTGTAACATATAATAAACTTTTAAAATTAGTATGTGGACAAAATGGTATGTTTTGTTTAACTTAACAGAAAAGAAATATACCTAATATGTAATATCTATGTATCGTATTATTATACATAGGAATTCTTTTGAAATTGATTCTTGACGTTTGTTATGTTTCGTTATTAGGAAATGTTTTCACTTACCAATTAGGCTAATAATTTATAAATTTTGTAAATCGTAACACGGTACCGTACACTATAATCAATATATAATCTCCCTGCTTCCTACTTGCACCCAATGTACTACAATGTCGAACGCAGATGACATGCAACAGAGAAGAAATGCAGCGTCAGTCGGAAGGGCCTAGGTTATCCTTTCTGTCACGTTTTCCTTATCATTGGGATAGCTGGCTCGCTGTGTCAGCGTCTAGGATATTAGTCGTGTCCTGTGTAGCTGTTTTCCTTTAATTGACGCAACCATTAACTAGTCCACATTAAAATAATCACATAATATGGATATTCGATAGTTTCTGACTTTAAAACCTACTTGGTTCAGTCAAGGTGTTAATATAGCAGAATCGCATAAATATACTATTTATATTGTTAATACTGTGAAAATTTATTATAATTAAAATATATTTCTTCCACATCAGCTGAAAATAAAAAAAGAAATATTTGTACGAAAGTCTTAATAATTTTATTTTTGTATTTTTCTGGGAGCTAGGGGGGGCCACGGCCCCCCCTTGCCCGTGTGTATGGGCGCCCATGGCCATTAATGTGAGCTTGAGATCGACGTATTTTGTTTGGGAGGTATTACCGGTGACTTGGTGCAGTATATTATAGGATACTATAACATAGGTACAGTATTAGACCGGGAGCTGGTTGAAAAGGAACGCATTCTGTAAATAGTTTTGAATTCAGTAAAGCTAGCAGAATATAGTTCTGAATGTTGCCAGTAGGTTTGTTAATTCATTTATTGTTTATACCCTGGCCCCTTAGTTACCAAGAAAATGGGATGAACAAATTGTTTGTAACTATTTTAATGACAATATTAAATATTAATATGACGATAATTGTTTCTTATGATTAAAAATACTTATTCTATAGCTAGCAGTTGAAGCAAATACGAAATTATTAAAAGTAAAACAAGAACAGTTGAAAATACTAATTTTAAAAATACTTAACTAAGTGAATACATAATTGCTTACTTGCTGACGCATGAGTAGAGGGTTAGATTCATAAAAGGAACGAATGTTTTGAAACGTGTCAGCAAGTAAGCAATTACGTATTCACTTAGTTGAGTATTTTTAAAATTAGTTCAATCAGTGAATTCAAGATGATTACATCAAGCAACTTCAGTTGAAAATAGTTATTTATTATAAAAAAGCAAGTGTTAAAAAACTTATCAGAGAAAAATACAAAAAATCAATTTTTTTTTTATTTTGACACTCATTACTAATACATTTGCAAAATGAAATACAGTTTAGTTGTAACTTTTTGCAGGAACAAGCCTTTGTTTGACAATTTGAAGTACATTTACAGGACTGACTCAATAAGTCTAGTAACGATCGCTTCGTCGGCTGACGTGGGAACGTCATAGTCTATTTCATAGTCTAATACCTTTATAGTCTAATAAGGTTTAATCAATAAGCTGTAGTTGCTTTTGTCAGCATTTATCCACACATATGCTTGTGATCTTATTAAGAAGTTATGAGGCAAGTTTTATAAACTACCCGATTTCTTTATCAGGAATGATTCCTAGTAAAGGAAAGGCAAAAGATATACGTATCAGGCTATATTTAACAGGAACAGCCTAAACCTGGATAATAATCTACGCACCGTCTACACAGGAACATATGGCCTAAACCTGGGTAACCTACGCCCCGTCTACACAGGAACATATAGCCTAAACCTGGATAACCTACGCACCGTCTTCACAGGAACATATAGCCTAAACCTGGATAACCTACGCACCGTCTACACAGGAACATATAACCTAAACCTAGATAATAACCTACGCACCGTCTACACAGGAACATATTCCGACTATATACCTTAGAAATTTTATAGCGTGACTACAGACTACAGTATTTTTTTTTTGTTTTTTTTTTTGTTAACAAGTATAAACAAATTACGACTGTCGATAATACATAAATTTTGCTTCTAGGTTATATTTCAGACCCAATGACATTATAGTATTTCTTTGCTTGATTATTTCGGATTCAAGGAGACAGCAGAAGGCGACGCATCTAAGGTAAACAAGTTGTCCCTCATGTAACCTTTGCACGTTGCCTTTGGGATTCTGTATTGTCTAGAGCCGATGATACGCTCTCTATTGGATATCTTGCGTGACTTGGTACACGCATCAGCTTACAGCGATTGCGTGTCTTGTTACAAGTGGAACACGTTAAATCGCGTGCAGCCAGTGCCAAGTGAATCTATTCAAAATGTCAGAGGACGAAACCAGTGCCTTGTTTGCAATTTTAAGGGTTAATCAAGCTTTAGACTTAGAACGGATAGGAGCATTGCTGTAGAAGGGTTAGGCATGTTAGGCTCCCTTCCGTATATTGGAAACAAAACTGTCCTATATGTTTATCAGCTTGTTAGCAGTTTGTGCATGATTTGCAAACTACTGGATATAATAGAGGCTAATAGCGTGATTTTTCCTGGCAGGCGCCTTGTACATCACTCAAGATAATGACTTTTCCTCGAAGGTAGTGACTATTGCACGAATATAGTGGCTTTTGCAGAAGATAGTAGATTTTTGGTGAATATAGTGGCTTTTCCTGAAGATAGTGGCCTTTGCAGAAGATAGTGACTTTTGGGTAAAGATAGTGACTTTTTCTGAAAATAGTGGCTTTGGAGAAGGTAGTGTCTTTTGCTGAAAATAATGGCTTTTGGGTGAATATATTGGCTTTTCCTGAAGATAGTGGCCTATCCAGAGAATAGTAGCTTTTGCGTGAAGATAGTGACTTTTGCTGAATATAGTGGCTTTTATGTGAACTTTTCCTGAAGATAGTGGCCTTTGCTGAGAATAGTAGCTTTTGCGTGAAGATAGTGACTTTTGTTGAAGATAGAGGCTTTTGCGTAATGATAGTGCCTTTTGAAGGAGATTCTGGAGATAGTGGCTTTTGAGTGATGATAGTGACTTTTCCTGAAGATATTGGCTTTTGTAGAAGAAAGTCGCTTTTAGGTGAATATAGTGGCTTCTCCTGAAGCTAGTGACTTTTGCTGAAGATATTGGCTTTTGCAGAAGATAGTGGCTTTAGGGTAAAGATAGTGGCTTTTCCTGAAAATAGTGGATTTTGGAGAAGGTAGTGTCTTTTGCAGAAAATAATGGTTTTTGGGTGAATATAGTGGCTTTTCCTGAAGATAGTGGTCTTTGAGGAGAATAGTAGCTTTTGCGTGAAGATAGTGACTTTTGCTGAAGATAGTGGATTTTCCGTAAAGATAGTGGCTTTTCCTGAAGATAGTTGCCTTTGCTGAGAATAGTAGCTTTTGCGTGAAGATAGTGACTTTTGTGGAAGATATTGGCTTTTGTGTAATAATAGTGGCTTTTGCTGGAGATAGTGGCTTTTGGGTGATCATAGTGACTTCTCCTGAAGATATTGGTTTTTGTAGGAGGAAGTTGCTTTTGGGTGAATATAGTGGCTTTTCCTGAAGTTAGTGGCTTTTGCGTGAAGATATTAGCTTTTGCTGGAGATAGTGGCTTTTGGGTGGAGATAGTGGTTTTGCTTGAAGGTATTGGCTTTTGCTGAAGATATTGGCTTTTGTAGAAGATAGTGGCTTTTGGGTAAAGATAGTGACATTTTCTGAAAATAGTGGCTTTTGGGTGAAGATAGTTACTTTTCCTGAAGATAATGGCTGATGATAGTGGCTGATCATCTGGCCTGATGATATTGGCTTTTGCAGAAGACAATGGTTTTTTGGGTGAAGATGTGGCTTTTCTTGAAGATAATGGCATTTGCTGAAAATAGTAGCTTTTGCGTGAAGATAGTGACTTTTGCTGAAGATAGTGACTATCGCGTGAAGTTAGTGGTTTTTACAGAAGATATTGGCTTTTGCGTAAAGATGGTGGCATTTGTGCGAAGATAGTGGTTTTTCTGAATATTTTAGCTTATGCGTGAAGATAGTGATTTTTGCGAAGATAGTGGCTTTTACTGAAGATCGTGGCTCTTGCTGATGATAGTGGCCTTTTCGTAAAGATAGTCGCTTTTTCGTGAAGATAGTGATTTTGTTTTTGTACACTACCGCCGATAACACTTACGCCCGTGCTCAATGTTCACATGAAAGTGACTAGACAAAAGAGCTGGGAATGTTCACGGAAACCCAAACACGGGTAAAATTAGTATTTGTAGAGTGTATAGGAGTGAAATATAATAGATTAAATTCTCTGACGGAAGAAAAAAACATACACAAGACACCAGTGGATTCAATGGTCCATGTCAGTTACAATAAACTGTATCATTTTTTAAAAAATAAAGTTTTGATACAGAAGATCTTGATTGTACTAAACTATTGAAAAAAAATTATAGTAATCGCTTATTTTCTTTTATGAGAACCTTTTGTATGCCGAAATATTTTTATATATAGAGACTGTATCATGTAAATATTAAAAACTAAGAAACATACTTAAAACAGGGCTGACTGCAGTTATTTATCAAAGATGAATGTAAAGTGAAGAGTTATATAATCTTCAGACAAGAAAAAACTCACGAAGAATGTAAAGTGAGGAGTTATATAATCTTCAGACTAGAGATAACTCACGAAGAATGTAAAGTGAGGAGTTATATAATCTTCAGACTAGAGATAACTCACGAAGAATGTAAAGTGAGGAGTTATATAATCTTCAGACAAGAAGTAACTCACGAAGAATGTAAAGTGAGGAGTTATATAATCTTCAGACAAGAAATAACTCACGAAGAATGTAAAGTGAGGAGTTATATAATCTTCAGACAAGAAGTAACTCACGAAGAATGTAAAGTGAGGAGTTATATAATCTTCAGACAAGAAAAAACTCACGAAGAATGTAAAGTGAGGAGTTATATAATCTTCAGACTAGAGATAACTCACGAAGAATGTAAAGTGAGGAGTTATATAATCTTCAGACTAGAGATAACTCACGAAGAATGTAAAGTGAGGAGTTATATAATCTTCAGACTAGAGATAACTCACGAAGAATGTAAAGTGAGGAGTTATATAATCTTCAGACAAGAAGTAACTCACGAAGAATGTAAAGTGAGGAGTTATATAATCTTCAGACTAGAGATAACTCACGAAGAATGTAAAGTGAGGAGTTATATAATCTTCAGACTAGAGATAACTCACGAAGAATGTAAAGTGAGGAGTTATATAATCTTCAGACAAGAAGTAACTCACGAAGAATGTAAAGTGAGGAGTTATATAATCTTCAGACAAGAAATAACTCACGAAGAATGTAAAGTGAGGAGTTATATATTCTTCAGACAAGAAGTAACTCACGAAGAATGTAAAGTGAGGAGTTATATAATCTTGAGACAAGAAATAACTCACGAAGAATGTAAAGTGAGGAGTTATATAATCTTCGGACAAGAAATAACTCACGAAGAACGTAAAGTGAGGAGTTATATAATCTTCAGACAAGAAATAACTCACGAAGAACGTAAAGTGAGGAGTTATATAATCTTCAGACAAGAAATAACTCACGAAGAACGTAAAGTGAGGAGTTATATAATCTTCAGACAAGAAATAACTCACGAAGAACGTAAAGTGAGGAGTTATATAATCTTCAGACAAGAAATAACTCACGAAGAAAATAAATGTTTTGAGTGATATATAGGTTACTATATATCTTATATATAAAAATGTTTAATAATATATAGTTAAACATAGTTCAATAATCCTTGAAAAATACTGGATCACCTCTTATTTTTACCTTTTAATAAACAGTAAATGAAATACAGAAAGATGAATGACAAATAGAGGAGTGATAAATATTAAGAGAATAAATTTAGCTACAATTGTAGCTCTTAAATATTTCAAATCTACAACTCAATTTCTGTATCATAACAATACAACATAACCGATGCTGTACAATGTATTATTGGTTACCTGGGTTTAAGTGTTTCATTGTAACCATGGTTACACGTTATGAAAACGACTTTATTTTAAAATAAAAAACAATATATAACGGATCTATTAAAGCTGTCTCAGCCTCTCCGTCCCCAATTTCCAATTTCTTTTGTCAATTGTCAATGCCTTGTCAGGTTTCTTGCAGTCATTGCTTCGTCTATGCCAACTTCTCCGTGGCTGTTCTCTCTTCCTTTTCTCAGGGTGAATCCCCCCTAGTACCTTTGGAAGCCATCACACTTCTGGCTTCCTCTTTACGTGTCCAAACCATTCTATTTGTCTTCTTCCTATCTCCTCCATTATATTTGTATCCTTTTCCATTTCGTTATGTATTTGTTCATTTCTGGCCCTTTCAAGTCCCTATTTACCACAGCTTCGTCATAAATAGCACATTTCTCGATGGAAATTAGTTTGATATTATTAGCTTTTATAACATCCCCTACCAGAACCCTACACCTTTTTTTTGTTACAGTGACGATTCCAATTAGAAATAAAACAAATAACAATATTAGGCATATACGCTGTAAATAACGATTAATCAAGAAACAAAATTTGAAGAAGACCTCAGAAAAGTACTCAATGAAATTCCCTAAAGAATGAAATAATTCAGGGTGGAGCCTTCAACGCCAGAGTAGGAAAACAAACATGTAGTAGAGTGATACACGGAGAGGAAATAGTGAATGCCATTTTGTTTCATAATTATTAATATTGATTTTTTTTAAATCTGCGAATTTATAACAAATTGTTATTTCGAACAATTAATGATGTACAGTATTATATATGGTACCTGGAAAAGGCTTTAACTTCCAAGTTTTTGAATGAAATAATGTTAAATATATATATATATATATATATATAAAACTAAGTCAAAATACAAATACAAGAATTATAATTGAATTTACAATTCTTTAATATTCCTGATGATGTTGGTACTGTTAGCCAACGAAAAGCTTTGAATTGTAAATTCAATTATAATTCTTGTATTTGGATTTTGACTTAGTTCTTTATTAATACACAAGAATACATATTGCGATATATATATCTATCTATATATATATATATATATATATATATATATATATATATATATATATATTACTTAACTTAATATATATAGTATTAATAATTATAATTATTATAATATTAATTATATATATATATATATATATATATATATTTACTTACTAGCCAACGCCCACCCTCGGATGTTGACCCATTTGGTGACGCGCTGACTAGTAAAGTCGAACTTCCTTAAGTGGGTTATCATCAACCCAGGAACGGTTGAGTGTATTGCATTTCGGAAGATGATCCGCAACGAGAGAGGGAGAGGGCATTCCAGTGTTGGGAGCACTCGGATGCGATGTAGATGGGCGGCCAAGGAGTCGTGGCCGGTCTGCATTGTGAACTTAGCAATGCCGATAGCTCGTGGAAGTCTGTGATCCATGGGTCCTGTTTTAACAAGGTTGTCGCATTTTCCTCCTGCTGTCTACTGTGTGAGGTACAGTTTGCTGGCCCAGACAATAGTAGCGTTGATAAGGGCCTTCGTGATTTGCAACGAGGGCAACGAAATGGGTTGTGCCATGGATGTCCTTTTTTTGGATAGAAAAAACCTCTCATTTCCACAGATAGGTTTCGGATGGCCGCTTGTGAATCGACGAAGTAAAATACGCGTGAGAGGCTACTTTGTTTAGTTCGGCTGCTGCTGCTTGTACGGCTGCTATTTCTCCACCGTAGTGGCTCTGGGGAGTTCTCACTGTTAGGTATCCCTCAAAATTATGCTCCGATATATATATAATGTGTGTGTGTGTTTTTTGTCTGTGTTTTTTTGTGTGTATGTGTGAGTGTTTGTGTGTGTGTGTGTGTGTGTGTGTGTTTGTGTGTGTGTTTTTTTGTGTGTATGTGTGTGTGTGTGTGTGTGTGTGTGTGTGTGTGTGTGTGTGTGTGTGTGTGTGTGTGTGTGTGTGTGTGTGTGTGTGTGTGTGTGTGTGTGTGTGTGTGTGTGTGTGTGTGTGTGTGTGTGTGTGTGTGTGTGTGTGTGTGTGTGTGTGTGTGTGTGTGTGTGTGTGTGTGTTTGTTTGTGATTATAGTTTGTGAGTACGGTCTACTAATAGTAGAGCCATAAGTATGATAATGTTATATTATTGAAGTTGATGAATTGTAAACAAAGTGTAATAAATTTAAATTTATTGAACAAACTGTTCAAGAGAAACGTTTCAAATATAGGTAAAAAAATCGATTAATAGCCTACATTTCATTTTCCAATATTTTTCAAAAACCTGTGTGAATACATAAGTGCGAGAAAGTTGTATTACGTTCATAATGGGAAGAACAGTAAATGCTGATATTTTATTCCAGGTGGGGGGGATTGTGCGGCCACAAAATAACGTACTGTATTATTATTCTTGCCGGCCTGTAATTTGTAGTACCGCGAAAACTTCGTAGAGCGCGGCACCATCTGAATACCGCTATATGAATAATTCATAACGTGAGATCCGACAAATAGAAATTTTGTATTGTATTGAAAGTGGTCTATTGTAGTATTTTATCTATTTACAGCATTTCTAACAGTACTCATAATGATTTCGGTCTTATTAGGCAAGATAATTGATCGGTCTTTCTTAATTGATAAATCATTCTACAAACTTTGAAAATTTCTAAAACCTGTTTATTTAGGCCTATATTAAGAATAATACTTGAAAACAGACAACTTGAACATTACGTTTTAAAATGTCTTCAACATTCATCATTTCACATTTAATTTTTTTTTTAGTGCAAAATATATAATATGAAAAAGTGTAAGAATTCCATAAACATATCAAAAATGTTATTTCTTAATTGAATAATCAAAGCTAAAAATAAAATCTTAGTAGGCCTAATAGGTAGAATTTAAAGAAGTATATAATTATTTAAAAATCTAAAAAGGAATTGTATTTTAGTAAAAGAATTCAGGTTCATAAAAAATTTGATAATTTTTTTTAACTCGTGTCTGGGCCTCGGTCAGGGCCTCGTGACAGCCAACCTCTAGAGAGCTGTCTCCTTCTCGCATGCGCATGCGGTTAGTATCCCTACCGCGAGTGAAGGAAACGGGATTGATTGCCCATGTACCAAGCTCATAAGCTCTTTCCATGGAGAATCAAGAGATAGTGAAATGAAACAGTACGGTAAGTGTCGCGCTAAGAGCGGGATGAAAAAACCTGGCAAGAAAGAAACCCCGCCAGAAAAAATCCCGCGACAGATCATGCAGGAACCCTGGGGGATTGGATCACCTTATGCTAAGGAATAAGGAGAGGTATTACCTTGCAAATACCTTGTTAGTGAGTCTATGGCAGGAATGGCATGCACCTCTTCTTCTGCTGCCTACTCGAAACTGAAAAAGCATACAGTCAAAATTAGTACTTCCGTTGGGGCTGGGCTGCGACCCTGGAGTTGTGTCTCTGCGTCACCTGGAACATAACTGTGAAGCAGAATCTATTAGAATGTATATTTTTAGTGATTGTATTATGGTTAGAGCTAGGCGGTCAGTAAGGACAGCGGCCGTCTGTGTGTGTCGTGGGTGGGGTCGTATCTACCCAGTGAGGAAATGAGTGTGGATTTTGTATGTGAATGAACCTGTTTGTAGAGCCTTGATGCTAAGTGTCGGAGGTGTTGTTTCATGAAAGGCACTCTCAAGTCAGTGTGAAGCAGCGTTAATCTTGTATATCTAGGTGCCCTCGTGATTATTCGCAAAACCTTGTTTTGGAATAACTGGAGTATCCGTGTGCGTGAGTTGCCTTCATGGCCCCAGATGGTTGAAGTGTACGTGAATACGCTGTGCAACATAGACACGTATATAGTAGTGGCCGAACGTAGTGAAAGTGGGCTTGTTCTGTTAAGCATAGGATATAGTTGTGTTAATCTAAGTGTTGCTTTTTTTAACGTGTTGGTAATGGGAGGGTCCCAAGTCAGGCCTCTGTCGAGTATGACTCCCAGATATTTGACCTGGTTCCCCCAGTGAATGCCATCGCCTTATAGTTTTAGTTGTGTGTTGAGTTTGTGTGTCCTACGTTTGGAGAGAAGCAAAGCCTACTACTTGGCCACATTCACCTTAACTCTCCAGTAGCTCAGCCATGATTCTAGTTCTGTAAGGTGGTCCTGTAAACTGGAGTGTACGAGATGTGGTTCCCATTACTGAGCGGATAATGCGGTGTCATCTGCAAATATGGCCACTTGTGTCTGAATGTTGTTAGTATGTCGTTGATGTAGATGCTGAACAATACGGGCCCAATAATTAAGCCCTGAGGTACTCCGGCCCGTACAGTCCGCAAAGATTGTTATCTTGAATCTCTTGTAAAGTGTTGCTATCTTTAGGTACTAATGAGTGGATATTAGTTTGCACATACAAACTATACAATTGAACTATTAACTTAAAATAAATAAAATTAGAGGTCTTTGAGTGTATAACTCGCAGAAGAATTTCTAAAATATGTATTTACACAATGTATATTTTCTATCAGTATTTTAATGGCGAAATCAGATTTTCTATACATATATTTTCTTTTATATTTTACTAAATTTTTCTAATATAGTAAGTTTTAAAAACTTAATTTGCCCCACACTCTTTAGTTCTATTTACAACATATTCACAAACCCACGCATCATTCACGCACTTGTGACACGTTTACATGTCTTTGTGATAGGAGTTAAAACACATCACAACCACCGGCAGTCAGTTTATTTTGTGGGCGAGCTTGACATGGGATTGTACTTTATCTTTATTTTACCCTTTCTCTACATTTTAGTACATTTTTCTGTCTTTCTTAACACAAAAACATTTTTCTTTGTTGATGCCTTTCGGAATAACTCCATTCTCAAAACTTAGATAGTACTAAGGAGTACTATTTTGGTAATGGAGGTATTCCAAAAGCCTTTAACAAAGAATAATATTTTAACGTCAGGAAAAGAAGAAAAATGAACTGAAATGGATACAAATCTCCCTAACAAACTTGTAGAAGAGTAGACTATATTAGGAATTTTAAAATGTCTCTTTCACGTTACCTTTTCTCCAGTTTTATATCTATGTACAGTGCGGGCTACATACCCGTACACTTAGCCTTTTGTGTACTACCGCTTCTGAAAACATGTTACATATTGAGAATGTTCGATACTTCAACAGCTTCTGCATCCTATATGTCTACACATATTTCAAGATTTTTTGTTATTTCATACCGAAGGTAATTGATCTAATATTGACCGTCTCATGCAAGACAGTGTTTGGCAGTACTTATCATATCTGTAGGAAATTATTTATACAATCCCTCTAACCACCCCCCCCCCCCGCTCGCCTACGGCGATCTCTCAAGCCCAAGTGCACGGTTACGTGGTCCGGTTACACCAGGGGTGCTCAAACTTTTTGGTGGGCCAATCAAGTGTTCATTTTACTCAAGTCGGGCTGCAGAATTAAAATTTTTCGAGATCAACAATTGGAATACGTCTTTATCTAGTTGTGGTTAACTTTCAAATAATATAGCCTACATTTTAAATTATAATGTAAGCGTACATCCCATATATACACAACCACTTTATAATTTATGATAGCTTACATATACCTGTAACAACGTATCCAGATATCTCTATCTTGTTATTGTTACAATGTTGCTACTTGCAGCAAGTATTTAAAGTTTACTACACTTAATTATCATACTACACCAGAATTCAAAACATAAAACTACTTTTAACTTGAAAATTTAAAAAAAAAATGAAATGAATTCTGAAAACTGTTTATTTTAGTGGGAAATTTGACAGTTTTCCTTTTATATTCTGTTTTTTTACTGTATAGACAGTGTTTTTTTACTGTTCAATGTCTATTTTAATGTTTGTAGCTACTATTTTCAATGTTGACTCCAAGTGAATATCAGCTAAACGCGTACGAGCTTTAGATTTGATAGGTTTCATTAACGAAAATGCATGCTGCCAAATAAAAGTACCACCGAACAAACGCGAAATTAAAAAAAAATAATTCTTTCAGATTAACCAGTTCTACAGGCAAGTAATTTTTGTAGGAATCTGCAAAAATGGAACTTCAGAGAACTTTGACTTTAACTGAATCATGTACTGCAGATCAATAAGTTCCATTTGAGTACTATGTGGTGCATCCATAACACTGAATGGCGATGCAAAGACTTCAAATACATAATTTTAAAACTTATTAAGATCATGAAATCTGTTTTCAAAATCTTCCTTCAAACACTGTATTATATTGCTATATTTCGAGAAGTCCAAGGTGTTATCAGCATCTGTTGAATTCATCTCACTAAGCGAAGGGAAGTTAACTAGAACTTCATTTCCCATTTGGGCGTCCCACACTGACAACTTCTTTTTAAACGCTCTTATAAGACTCACTGACGAGTGAAATAAATTGTTTTTACCTTGAATTTTGGTATTAAATTCGTTCATAAGATTCATAATATCGTTATAAAATGCCAAGTCACATAACCAGTCTCTATTTTTAAATTCTAACACCGCAACACCACGATCAGAAAGAAAAATATCAATTCCTTCACGAAGACTAAACACTCTTCTTAAAACTTTGCTTGCACTCAACCACCGAATACGAGTATAATAAATTACATCTTCAAATTTACTATTGATATCATCGAGATATGCTTTGAATTGGCGATGGACAAGTCCTTTCCTACGAATAGTATTTACAACTTTGATAACATGATCCATCTGTAATGATTTTGAACACAAATTTTGTTTATGGAGAAGACAGTAAAAAGTTATGAGCTCATTTCCATATAAACTACAGTCTTCATCAAGGTATGACACTAAACCTATGTTTTTCGTAATCTTTGATGGAACGCCATCAGTTACCACAAAGCTTAATTTATCCATACGCACTTTCAATTCAAAACGTTCGAAAACTTTTATTGGCTCCTGCTAAATATCGAAACCTCTCGTTGTGCCCTTCATAGGAACCAAACTTAATAGCTTTTCGGAGGTTAAAATCGATATCAACACCTCGTACAAAAATAACGAGCTGGGCTGTTATCTGCAATGCCAACAGTTTCGTCCAACGCAATCGAAATCCACTTGAATTTGGAGATTCTCTTTTCAAAGAATTTTCAATACAAGTTGACATATCTTCCACTCTACGACCTATTGTCATTCGGCTTATGCTAATCTGTGAAACTAATTGGGTTTTATCCGGTAATAAGATATCAGCTACATCCATTAAACATTCCGTAACTAATTCTCCATCTGCAAAAAGTTTCAAATGTTTCATTAATATTTTCGAAATTTCGAAACTTGCTTCAAGTACTGATTCCGAATTTTTACTGGAATTTTTTAACAGATTTTGTAGGCTTGTTAATATCTTTCTCAAATCTTTTACTTTGACTTTTCTCGTTTGTCCTGTAAAATCACTAGGTCTATATGTTTATGAATGCTTAGATTAGTAATGTCTTCCCTTATTTTAATATTGAATAAAAAAAATATAATTCCGTCCACTTATCTTGAAAACAAAGTCCTTCTTCTTCGACGTGTTTTTTTAGAATCGCGCTATCACAAGGGATCAATCGTCACCGGCACAACTGATGAATTTACACAATAAATACCGTCCTACCACACATCTATACTGGTCTCGTGTTAATAAACAACTGACTAAATTCAAGTGATAATCTTCTTGGTTACTCCCAAACATAGAGTACATTAAGATTGAATATTTCCATAGCCACGTCAGTTTGTGCAATGTACATATGAACAGAATGTGCTCGCACATGGCTTTCTCTTAGGTTTTAGATAAAATCATTTAGACACCTAAAATCATAACATCTACTCTTAAAGATAAAATTAAACTAAATAATAATTATACCATAAGTAATTCTATTAACCTTATTGAAAAAATTAAAAATAATTAATATTGATAATAAAACAAAATTAATATCATTAGATATAAAAAATATGTACACAAATATTCCTATAAAAGAGACTCTCAATATTATAAAATTTAGATTAGAGCAAAATGAAAAAGATAGAAAATTAATATTAAAAATTATAAATACATTAAAAATAATATTAAATCAAAATTATTTTTCATATAATAATAAAATTTACAAACAGGATGATGGTCTTGCCATGGGTTCTCCTTTATCGAATATGATATCTGAAATATTTTTACAATATGTAGATGACAAAATAAATAAAATTATACAGACATTTGATTAAAACGGTTATTGGTTTAGATATGTAGATGATGGTTTGTATGTATCTAATAATAATGGTATAAACTAAATAACTATTTTAGATAAAATAAATGAGATAAATAAAAATATTAATTTTACTTATGAAATGGAGAAAAATAATAAGATCAAGTTTCTAGATGTAACAATTATAAGTTATAATAATGAATTTGAATTTAACATATATCGTAAACCGACACAAACTAACCAAATTATACCGAATAATTCTAACCATGCGTATAATCAAAAAATGGCTGCATTATACAATTTGTTATATAGATTACATAAAATACCTATGAATAATGAAAACAAAATAAGAGAGAAAAACATTATCTATCAAATTGCTATTGATAATGGCTATAAAAAGAAAACTGTTGAGAAACTTGATTATAATATTTTAAAGAGACAAAATAATAATCTAATTTACAAAAATAATGATGAAAATGTCATATGGACTTCATTTACATTTTTTGGTAATGAAATAAAAAATATCACAAAATTGTTTAAAGGTAGCAACATAAAATTCGCATATAATACTAACAATAAATTAATAAATATAATGAATAACAATAATATTATTAATACGCATGAAGAAAACGATGTAGCCTATATGAATTAGATGTGATTATTGTAAGACGTTTATATAGGACAAACTAAGAAAAACCTTAAAGATAGATATAAAGAGCATTTTAATGCGTATAAAAAGAAAGAAATTTATAAATCTAATTTTGCTAGTCATTGTATTAATAATAATCACATATTTCTTAATATAGATATTATGATACTTGCAAAAGAAATTAACAAAGGCCTGAGAATGAATATTTATGAAGCTTTAGAAATACATAAGTATAATACTAATAATGAGTTGATAAATGAACAAATACAAGTAAAATCTAAATTTGATAATATATTCAGTGTTTGTAATGTTAGGGCAGCAAAATAAAAGTTTAACAACATTGTAATTGATTTGGCATAGCTATTTATTTAATCTAACTTGCACATACGTTAATTTTAATTGTTTAATATTCCTGATGATGTTGGTACTGTTAGCCAACGAAAAGCTTTGAATTGTAAATTCAATTATAGTTCTTGCATTTGTATTTTGACTTAGTTCTTTATATATATATATATATATATATATATATATATATATATATATATATATATATATATATATATAGGAGTATATATATTTGTAACTTTTTAGTATGAAACTAAGCTAAACAATTCTCACCGAAATTATAGGGGATTCATAACCTCAGGAATCCAATGGTCTAAGTCAAAATTTGCTAAGAAATCGTCACCATTACTTTCCGAAAAATTGTATATATATATATATATATATATATATATATATATATATATATATATATATTGGTTTAAATTACATATATATATATATATATATATATATATGTAAATTTTTAGTCTGAAACTAATTTAAAGATTCTCACCGAAATTAGTAAATAGAATGTTTTTAACCTCACGAATCCAATGAGCTAGTAAAAATTTACTGAAAATGCGTCACCATCAGTTTTCGAAAAATTGTACTTATATATTTGTAAATTTTGTCTCTCAAATTACTCTAAGGATTTTAACTAAAATTAGTATATAGGGATTTATTAACCTCAGAAATCTAATGGGATTAGTGAAAATTTTCTGAAAAATCATTATCATCAAGTTTTCAACAAATTATATATGTAATTATATACTGTATGTACAAATTATATATGTATACGTATATATGTATATATATGTATATATATATATATATATATATATATATGCCTTCAACAAAATATATATATATATATATATATATATATACATATTTGAATTTTTTTCTCGAAAACTACTCTAAGGATTTCACTAAAATTATACAGGGGATTTTTAACCATAGCTATCAAATAGGGTAAGTGAAAATTTTCTGAAAAATCATTATCAAATTTTCGAAAATCTTTTAACATTCAAAGCTACTTTAAGGATTTTCATCCAAATTGGTATTATGGCGGATAAGCTCAGTAATCCATTGGAATAAGTGTGTGTGTGTGTGTGTGTGTGTGTGTGTGTGTGTGTGTGTGTGTGTGTGTGTGTGTGTGTGTGTGTGTGTGTGTGTTGTGTGTGTGTGTGTGTGTGTGTGTGTGTGTGTGTGTGTGTGTGTGTGTGTGTGTGTGTGTGTGTGTGTGTGTGTGTGTGTGTGTGTGTGTGTGTGTGTGTGTGTGTGTGTGTGTGTGTGTGTGTGTGTGTGTGTGTGTGTGGTGTGTGTGTGTTTGTGTGTGTGTGTTCGCGCGTCGATAGGAACGAGTTGCGACCCATCTGAAGTCCTTCCGTGACCCACTAATTGGTCTCGGTCCTCCGTTTGGGAACCACTGATCTACAGAATTCCCTTGAAATATTTTCAAATAATAGCGTCGTATAGAATGAAGTATATCAGAGTGTTCGAGAATATTTTTTTACATAGGTTATTAACAGTTAATATTAAAATCCATTGAAATACTAGTTGTATTACAGACGAAAGAATATCTTCAGAGAGTTTAAAGAGAGATTAGTAACAAAAACAAATTAGTTTATAAATTTACTACTTTCTAGCATCCAAGTTGAAATTTTAACTTCTGTCAAATATGGTGTATTGGAATAAAACTTTCTCACACTTATTGTTATATTAAAATTATTTAATAACAAAATTAGTTATAACAAAATTTCAATAAAATTTCTTTGATGGTATTAAAGCATGAGAAGGGTGCTACCTAAACGCTGGATTATTTCATTAGAAGTGATTTTCTAATTAATAATTATTACTTGAAAATTATGTCAAAACATTAAGTAACATGAATGCCTCATAGAGTTTACTACCCCTTGAGCCGTAATGACGCAACTGTGACTACAAGCCACCCGTAGTAACGACGTGAATTGCAAGCTGCCTCCGTCTCACATGCGCATGCATTTAGTACCTCTACCGCTCGACAAGGAAACGGGATTGATTGTCCATGTGCCAAGCTGATAAGCTGTTACCATGGAAAACCAGGAGATGGTAAACAGGACGTTAAGGCTTATCATACACCGTGTGGGGCGGGACGAAGCGATGCGATGCCAAGCTGAGCAAGATCTGCTGTGCGTTTGTACTGAAGCAGATTCCCATGTAGTAGGTTTTCTAGTCGTGTAGTGAGAGGCGTTTCCTTTATATCAGTCTCGGTTGCAACTTAGTGCAATAATAATGACATCGACTTTGATGATGAGGTTGCATTTGGATAGTTTCTTACTTCATGATCAATGTGTGGGAGAAAGAAGGCAATACTGAACTTACAATACCAATAAAGATCACGAGACTAGTGGACAGTTCGTAGCTCTATAATGGTTTTGGAGATATTTCATAATGTGATAGCCATACATTATTTTATTATACGAGTTTCTCAATATTTCTTAACTCACTAGGATGGAACACCAAAAAAAGACAAATACAGTTTGGCAGAAAACGTTTATATTGGCGGCTGGTAGGACTGCACAAAATGGCCCGGCCTCGCTCGGTCTGAAAACTCCGACATAAATACTGCGTATTTAGTAACCAAGAGATTTTCGCCCAGTCCGGCTTTGGTGTGAAACCCTACTAAGTGTCGTGCAAGAGCGGAAGGAGAAAGCCGTGCAAGAAAGACAAACAAAAACGCGTACAGATACCCTGGGGGCTAACATATCATTATACCGAGGCATATGGAAGGATATCAGCCTACATATACATAGTTAGTGAAGGTGTGGTAGGAATTTCATGTGCATCCCCTTCCTAGTCTAATAAAAAGTGAAATCCCACGCAAGGCAAACTTAGTATGCCGTTGGGCTGAGCTGCTTTCTTGGGGATGTATCTCTGCGTGCTTGAAACAGAACTCTGAATCAGGTTAATAATACTAAGCACTTTATATTTGCAATTTATTATTAGAGTCATACGGTAGTCGGGATAGCGGTTGTCTGTGTGTGACGGGATCGTTTCTACCCAGTGAGAAAATGAGTTTGGATATTGAATGTGAGTAGCCCTGTTTGTAGTATCTTTTTGCTAAGTGTTGAAAGTGGATTTTGATGACATTCACTTTCGAAACAGTGTTAATCTTGTGTATCTAATTGCCTTTATAATTATTCCCAAAACCGTGTTTTGAAATACTGGAGTCTGCGAGTGCGTGAATTAACTGCATGACTACACGGCTGAACCGTACGTAAGTATGCTGCGGAACATTGGTACGTATATGACTGTGGCCACCCGTAGTAAAAGCGGGCTTGTCCTATTATGCATAGGACTAAGTTATGTTAGTCCTAATTATTGATTTCTTCATTATATGAGTGTCCCAAGTCAGGTTTCTGGTTATTTTCGTTAGTGAACTACCCTGCCATCTCTTAGTTATTTTTAAAAGCAAATTTGTCTAGGTCTAATCACATTGGATAGATGACAGATGCGTGTTCTGTGAAAAATACTTATGGGCGGGTAGAGTTAACTCCCGCCAAACTCTATGATTGGAGATTCAGTTTAACCCAAGTTAATACAGTTACTTCACGTCTACCAAAAATCGTTTCTTGGTTATTTTTATGTTTTCGTAAATATTAAATATCTTTATACTTTAGGACAATATTTATAAAATTTATTTACTTTTCCCATTCGTTACTACAAAAAATGTGATTTTAATAAATAATATATTTGTTTCTTATAACACAATTTGGTTACGGTAAATTAAATTTTTGTCATAATATATTACAATTTCTGAACTAACACAATATAAAGAATCAATATAGAAATAAAAAATTTATTTAATGAATTTTAAAAGTAAACTTCCTTTTTTTCTAACGTTCGACGGTCAAGATGTCATTGACAGTGAAAAATCCTAAAAGATTTTAAAATTGAATAGTATCTATTAAAAATAATTCTTTTTTAAAGTAGATGAAATATCAACTAAATGATTAAGAAGTTAAAGTAACTAAAACCTGTTTATGTGGGAAATATAAACTTTAAGAAATTGCGATTATGGGGCTTAAATAATTGTTTTAACCACCATATTTTGTACCATTATAAGTCATTTATAGACATAGAATTAGAAAGCTTGTATTTGACATATCTGTGAGCATTGATTCGTAAATCAATGTTTTGATCAGGGAACATTCATTTCGAAAACGTTGACTATGGTCAATCAATAGGTCATAGTTATTTTATTCGTGTGTTGTTTAGCGTGACATTTTATTGTTTTCAAAATTTGTCTGCCTAGCAAAGTGAAGAGCCCAAATTTAGTGATTTAATATTAAAAAAATAACACTAAAAAGAATTTTTAGTGTTGCATTTCTCAAGTTTTTGTTTTTTTTAATGTAAGAATCTCAGAGTTAGGATATAAGACAGTAAATTAAAAATTAATCGATTTTTTGTTTAGTTCTTAAATAGCAAATCTATAAGTACATAACTATTTAACATCCAGGTTAGTAATGGACAACTTAAGTTAAGACACAACATTCTTAGCATTAATAAAAACTCAAAAATACATATTTGACAATTTACCAATATAGTTGAAACTGTATAAACATGCTTCTTTATAAAAACCGCCTTAAACAGTACTTCATACAAATACTATAGATCAATATTATGAAAAGCAACAAAGTATCGAGTTAGGTTAAAGGGTTGAAATTTATTACGGCGGCCCCACTCCATATTTTGGATTATTGTTCAAAAGCACGAAAAGGTACGATATCCACAAAAAAAAAATTTTTTTCTTTGAGCAAAGTTACTTTTTTCGAGTTTAAAGTAGGGCAAATTTTTTTTAGCGGAAGCACAAGTTGTGAATAGGCGCGGAGTGATACAAACGTCTCTGACGTCACGGTACTCACTATTTAGACCTATCTTAGGGCTCCCAGAGGAAAACATTTTTTACTAATTTTTATGCTTTTACTAATTATTTCGCGTGGATATCGTATTTTTTCGTGATTTTGAACAATATTCCAAAACATCGTATGTGCCAAAAATAGCAAAAATCAACGTTAACTAACCCTCCACCACACACAAAGATTTATTAAAATCCCGCATTAAAACTACTTACCAGAAGCAAACAATCACTTATACACACTATTTCACGCACGAAATTCACTTACACACACTATTTCGCGCACAAAACAGAAATCATTGCACTTAAATTCTACACACACCTATTTACACAAAACCAGCAGATAATAGGATTCTGCCGCTAAAATAAGAACATGTTGCCAACCTTCCAAATGAAAATTATTACGTACAAAACATCTGGTTTGTAATTTTCCAACATAGAAGTAACGTTACGTTTCGAACTATGTTACTTATAATTGTATATATAACAAAGCTAATGTACATATATTACGCAAATAATTACAAATAGACCGACTTTTATCTTCGGCTAGTATAACAAAACTACCTTCAAAACCTAAAACATAAACGTCGAGTATTGAAAATATTATACTTCATTTTCTTGAGATATATTGATGAAAGAATTGTAATACTTTATAAAGTTCAAAAATGTTATTAAAGCACAATAGCAGCTGAAGAGAAGTTACAAATAAACAGACTTATAACTTCAATTAGTATTACACAACTACCTTTGATATTGACAAATACAAAACATTCAATATTTACTCTAACAGTTTTAATAAAAATAGTTTGAATTGAAATATTATATAATATCTCTTATATTTATATGTTTCATAAGTTATAAAAGTATAATTGATAATTTATACTAATTTATAATAATATCAAGAGTTATTATTCTATGTATAGGATCCATAGAGTAGACAAATATTTATAACTTTTGCTGGCAGTTAACAAATGCTACGGATGCCATTGTTTTGACAATTTCATTTCCTCGGGTTATTGTGCGATAGGGAATGAGAACATTCGTTGGCATATAAAAATTTTGTTTTATATTATTTTTTTGGTCTTTGAAATTACACAATCACCTTCAAAATTTAAAACATAGATAGAGATATTATCCGCGGAAGAATACATAACTGCTCTGCGCGCCATAAAATAGTCCTACATAAAAGTTAATAAACAGGTACCTTCCACAGCCTCAAAAACCAATATAATATTATATAGAAAAAATTTTTTATATGCCACGGATTGTTCTAACTCCCTATCGCACAATATCCCCAGGAAATGAAAATGGTAAAAACATTGGCTTGTAATCATACGTTCACTGCCAGCAAAATCTATTACTAATTTTGTACTCTATGAAACTTATAAATAGAACAATAATTCTTTATATTAGTATAAATTATTAATTGTACTGTTATAACTTATTAAATATATAAATGTAGGAGACCTTATATAATATTTAACATTTGTTGATTCCATCTTCGCGTGAGCTACTAGTAATCACTTACAACTTTTTTAAAAAATGTTTTAACTTGCCTATAGTAGCAATTACTTTTTTTTGTTGAGATATTGCGAGTATTAAATGTACAATACCTCATATTGTCGAAATAAGGTTTTAAAAGAATAATAATACTTCATGTTTTTCAAAAATGTTGACAGACGATGTTATTATAGCACAATAGACGTTACAAAAATAAACTTCTAATAGTATTACACAACTACCATTGAGAGTGACATACCAAAACATTGAATATTTACTGTAACGGAGGTAAACTGTAAAAGTTTTAATCATACGTTCACTGCCAGCAAAATCTATTACTATATTTGTACTCTATGAAACTTATAAATAGAACAATAATTCTTTATATTAGTATAAATTATTAATTGTACTTTTATAATTTATGAAATATATAGATGTAGGACAGTTTATATAATATTTAAATTAAAACTTTGTTCACTGCCAGCAAAATTTATTACTATTTGTCTACTCTATGACACTTATACATGGAACAATAATTCTTGATATTAGTATAAATTAATTGTACTTTTATAACTTATTCAATATATAAATGAAGGGGAGATTATATAATAGTTAAATTAAAACTTTTACAGTTTACCTCCGTTACAGTAAATATTGAATGTTTTGTATTTGTCAATATCAAAGGTAGTTGTGTAATACTAATTGAAGTTATAAGTCTGTTTATTTGTAACTTCTCTTCAGCTGCTATTGTGCTTTAATAACATTTTTGAACTTTATAAAGTATTACAATTCTTTCATCAATATATCTCAAGAAAATGAAGTATAATATTTTCAATACTCGACGTTTATGTTTTAGATTTTGAAGGTAGTTTTGTTATACTAGCCGAAGATAAAAGTCGGTCTATTTGTAATTATTTGCGTAATATATGTACATTAGCTTTGTTATATATACAATTATAAGTAACATAGTTCGAAACGTAACGTTACTTCTATGTTGGAAAATTACAAACCAGATGTTTTGTACGTAATAATTTTCATTTGGAAGGTTGGCAACATGTTCTTATTTTAGCGGCAGAATCCTATTATCTGCTGGTTTTGTGTAAATAGGTGTGTGTAGAATTTAAGTGCAATGATTTCTGTTTTGTGCGCGAAATAGTGTGTGTAAGTGAATTTCGTGCGTGAAATAGTGTGTATAAGTGATTGTTTGCTTCTGGTAAGTAGTTTTAATGCGGGATTTTAATAAATCTTTGTGTGTGGTGGAGGGTTAGTTAACGTTGATTTTTGCTATTTTTGGCACATACGATGTTTTGGAATATTGTTCAAAATCACGAAAAAATACGATATCCACGCGAAATAATTAGTAAAAGCATAAAAATTAGTAAAAAATGTTTTCCTCTCGGAGCCCTAAAATAGGTCTAAATAGTGAGTACCGTGACGTCATAGACGTTTGTATCACTCCGCGCCTATTCACAACTTGTGCTTCCGCCAAAAAAAATTTGCCCTACTTTAAACTCGAAAAAAGTAACTTTGCTCAAAGGAAATAATTTTTTTTTTTTGTGGATATCGTACCTTTTCGTGCTTTTGAACAATAATCCAAAATATGGAGTGGGGCCGCCGTAATAAATTTCAACCCCCTTTAAATTTCTTATTTGCTAATTGAGGTTATGTTTGTTTTTTTAATTCCTATGATTTGCCAAAAAGGGGATCTCCTTTTTCTGTTTACATTATAATTTTAAATAACTTATGTATGATATTAAAAACGTTGATATTTTCAAGATATTGCCTCATGAAAAGTAAATAATAATGTTTTAATTTAGCTTAGAAGGGAGTTTTTTTTCCAAACCAAACCTAACTATTTTTATAGAAGAAAATACTACATAAAAACTGGAATGTTAAACATTTTATTTACAAATCATAGGCTACAATTTAACTAGCAAGATAATATTTGTAGGATTTATTGTATCGTACCTTGTCAAGAGATTAAATTCGTCTTATTAAAGACACAGCTCGCTCATGAATCACTGTTCATCGCTCATTTCAAGTTCTCAATTGGCAATTGGCAGCTATCTTTACTTGAGATTCGGCCTTTGTCTTTTGAGTGTTACTTCTACAATCAGTACAATATCAGTACGTGTATACTTTATTACTTTTCGTTTTATATAACACATATTATAAAATGCATTCTAACCTTAATCTAAATAGGTTATAAAGTAGGCCTCACTCTACAAGTTTTTCTAATCTTTTCAACATTTTTCACGATGTAGCAAACTATATGGCCATGGCCGCGACCATGATATGGTATATGGTACATATTATCAAGCAGTTACAATATATATTTGCAATTTTCACTATAGGTTTAAACGTGTATAGTTGTATTATTTATATTAACATTTCAAAAACTAATTCTGTTTTTATAATAAAAGAAAAAAATTATTTTAAAAATATTAACATAATTTTTAAACTATTAATTCTGCATTTGCTAGTAATTTTCTAATTTGTCGACACGTCAATTGCTTTTCAGTAAATAAAATGAGAAACTATATGAAAATCATCTATTTATGAAATATTAATCACTTTACATTAGTTTATGACTATCAGAATTTTAAATTTTGTAAATTTGTAAAAACGGAGAGAAAACGTTTTGTGGCGTTCTTCACCATTGTCTTCTGCTAGGAGTTGTTCGATTAAGAGGTGACGATTTTAAATGCAGGTTTTCGATAGTATCAAATAGTACATGTGATTTGGATTGGGTTTGTTCCTTTAATATGTTTGTACTTTGTGTTTTTGTGAAATTCATAGTTTTTTAATCTTTTCAACATTTTTCACGATGTAGCAAACTATATGGCCATAGCCGCGACCATGATATGGTATATGGTACATTTTATCAAGCAGTTACAATATATATTTGCAATTTTCACTATAGGTTTAAACGTGTATAGTTGTATTATTTATATTAACATTTCAAAAACTAATTCTGTTTTTATAATAAACGAAAAAAATATTTTAAAAATATTAGAGATAGTATCAAATAGTACATGTGATTTGCATTGGGTTTTTTTCGTTTAATATGTTTGTACTTTGTGTTTTTGTGGATTTCATATAGTTCTAGTGTGTTGAGATATGGTCCTTTTTTTGTGGATGTGTAAAATTTCTAGGTTATAATAAATGTCTGTGTATTTGTGTCCTGTTTCTTTTGTGTGATTGTAAAAAAAAGCTTAATTGGTGATCTGTTTGTGTTCCTCGAATGTAGAATTTGTTGCACATGTTGCAGTTTAATCTGTATACGCATGGTGCTTGTAGCCTAGATTTTTTTGTTATTAGTGTCGTGTTATATTGTGTATTGTAAATTGTTTATTAGTTTTTTCTTGTTTTATTTTTGAAATTTGTGGCCTTTTATGCGATGATCTGTTTATGTACGATATTGTGAAGTATTCCCCCCCCTCTCTGTAGTATTAATTTTAGTTTTTTTTGTGTATATTGTTCCATATTTTGTCAATTATTGCGATGTTATATCCATTTGTGTATGCTAAATATTTAATGGTGCCTATGTTATAAATTAGCATTCGATATACTTTCGTGTAAGAGAATAATATTGACTAAACACTTTTAAATGTTTTAAACTTGCCTATAGTAGCACTTACTTTGGTTGTTGAGGACGGCCGTTTCGGGAGATGTGTCCCTTTGTCAACTCAGACCGTAACTGATCTCAAGGTTTACGTAGGTTATTGGCGTTTTACTCATGAATTTTGTAGTCCATTACGTTCGGTGAAACTTAATTAATCACTTTTACATTAGTTTATAACTATCAGAACTTTAAATTTTGTAAATGTATAAAAATCTTAATGAGACAGAATGTTTTCGATCGCTCGGTGGCAATCTTCATCAGAGTCTGAATTTTCCGCTTGGAATTGTTGTTAAGTTGGGCGGTGACGGTTCTCGATAATGTCAAAGAGTATGTGTGATATGTATTGAGATTGTTCGTTTAATATTTTTGCAAATTTCGTATTTTTCTAGGGTGATGAGATATGGTACTTTTTTGTTGTGTAAGATTTTTAGGTTATAGTATTTGTCTGTGTATTTGTTACTTGTTTCTTTTAGGGGATTGGTGAATGTTGAGTCAGTGTTATGTTTGGGTGATTTTTTGTGTTCCTAGACTCTTTGTTGGAAGCTGTAGCCTGTTTGCCCGTTGTAGAATTCGTTGCAGTTTGTACAGTTTAATTTGTATACACCTGATGCTAGTAATTTATCTTTGTTGTTGGTGCTATGTTTTATTTTGTTTTGTCGTTTGTTAGTAGTTGTATATGCTATTTTGTATCCTGTTTTTTTAAAATTTGTGGGCCATTGTATTTCATGATCTCTTTTTGTATGCTATTGTGATATATTTGTTTTCCCTTCCTCTACTGTTGATTTTAGTGTTTTTTTGTGTATATTGTGCCATAGTTTGTCTGTTATTGTGGTGTTGAATGCATTTGTGCATGCTAAATATATATATATATATATATATATATATATATATATATATATATATATATATATATATATATATTTACTAAAACTCAGAGTGACCTTATTGGTGTGAGCACTTAGCTGCAGCCTTTGTACTCTCTTCCCATCCCTACCACAGGACTAGCTTAGTGGATACCTACCTCTTTGCAGAAATCAAGTACCCACCTGATGCTAAATCTTCTGATATCCTCTGGTGTACATACCTGCAAGCCAAACCACTTTGGATTGGGCTTTTCTCTTGGTCCTCATCGCATCTCTTGCACACAGGGGAACTAGATTTTCCAATTTTGTATTGGAACCCCCTCAGATTCCCATGGCCTGTGACCAACTCTACAGTAACTCTGAGTTGAGGTCTACTTAAGGAGAGAAGTTCTTTGCCCCACAAGTCTCCTGAGTAACCCCACAGTACCCTGGATTTGTTACATCCCAAGGTTGCATTCCATTCTTCCCTACACAACCTGTCTATATGTGCCGTGATCCTTTTGCGCCCCTCCTGAGGCGGCATGCCTACTGCACTCAGCAACAGTCCTTGAGTTTTACACCCTTGTTTTGCTAAGGCGTCAGCTCTCTCATTCCCTAATCAGCCAGAATGTCCTGGAATCCAGGTTGTTAAGTTGAGCGAATTATACTTGCTCAGCTCTGCTAGAGAAGCTATAGTCTCAGCCACCAGCTAGAGCTGGTACTAGCCTTACCTAAAGCCTTCAGAGCTGCCTGACTGTCCGAGCAAATCCAGATGGTCTTGCCAGACCCTAATATTTCCTCAGCACATAATTTGATCGTGAGCACCTTCCCCTGGAAAACAGAGTTGTAGTCGTCCAGGTGATGACAAAATCTGTCTTGGTGTCTCGGTCCACTAAATCCTGCTCCCACTCCTTCCTTCATCTTGGATCCATCCGTGAACCAGATTTCACCATGTTTGGTTCTACACTCCGCCCATGCCTCTCTTGCAGGAATATGGATTTTTAAAATTTCCTTTTTCCCTTTTAAGAGACAGTATCTTATCCTGAGGTTCTATCCAGAGCTCCTTCAGTGAATCCCCAGATAGCTGTTTATAACGTTTGCTACTTGTCTTCCACAGCCCGGTATGCAGTTTTCATTGCCTCCATCCTAATTTGAAGACTCAAATATGGAAAACCCAACATAACCCTCATGGATACACATGGTGTGCTTCTCGTTGTAGCTGTTATGCCTCTAAGGAAGAGCCCCTGCGCGCGGTCCAGCACTCTTTTACTTGTTTGATTCTGTGCCCTGTCCCACCAGACGATTGAGGCAAAGACCAACCTCGGTACCACAATGGCGGTATAAATCCACTTCATCTGACATGGACCCGAGCCCCATGCCATGCATATTGCTCCTCTGCATTGCCAGAAGGCTATAACTTTTTTGCACTTATCCTCTAAGTGCTCACGCCAGAGTAGCTTCCTATCCAGACTAACTCCTAGATATTTAGCGATATTTTGGTATTACCAATTTCAACCATCTCCAGAGATTTAGTTTTATATCGCCTAGTGAAGATGAGTGCCAGATTTCTCTCCTTGAATGCATAGTGCTTTTTCCCTGCACCATGCTTCTGTTACCTTGAGTGCCTCTTGAAGCTGGGCTTTCAGGACTTCTTCAAACGGCCCCCTAACAAGGATAGCTATGTCGTCCGCATATCCTACCACCTTGTCACCCATTCCACAGAGCGTCCTTAGTAGACCGTCCACGACAAGGCTCCACAGCACAGGTGATAACTCTTCACCCTGCGGGCAGCCCTCCGAGACCATCCCATTTATCGTACACACCATCCAGGATGCAGTACTTATACTGTTCCAAGGAACTCATAATCCTATTTATAATTCCATCAGAAATCCTGTGATCCATAGCTGCTCTCTCAGGCCAGCCTAGAGGTTCTAATAAAGCCCCAATATCAGTCTCCACTGATCTACAAGTTCGGTAGGCGTGTAGATCCTGATGAAGAGGAAACTGCTTCAGAGGTTTCTCCTTCAAATAGTGGTCCACCAGCCTTTTCAGTGTCTTTAACAAGAAAGATGTAAGGCTGATAGGTCTTGAAGTCCTTTACCTCTGTGTAACCTTTCCTCTTTGGTTTGGGAATAAAGATAACTATCGTTTCAAGCCACTGCCTGTGCGTATAACCCAAGGCAACACAGCCCCTGAGTAATCCTGTCAGTGGCCCTATAATTTCCTCCAAGCAATTTTGTAGTAATGCTGGAGTAATATTGTCTAATCCAGGCGCTTTAAAAGACTCAAAAGACAGAATAGCCCCTCTCACGTTTTGCTCTGAGATCACCTGCCCATACTAAATGTTAAATTTTGTCTAGTTATTTTTTAATGTTTTCTGTGGTCATTGGTACTTCTTTGAGTCTGTGGACCATGGATCTAAAGGCAGCGTTTTTGTGTTGGATAGGGTGGTGAGGTGTTGTGCATAAGTGTATCTCTTATTGTCAGTTTCCTATAAATGTTGAAACTGTGTTTGTGTATGTATTTGTTATGGTGAGGTCGACGTTGTACTGTAAGACATTGTTAATTAAAAAAAGAAAGCGTACTTCAGAAATGTAGCTTCAAAAATAAATCATATAAAAGTATTAACTTATAGATTGGAATTTAGGTATAGATATTGTAACAAATAATCAATATTATTTAGCCTAATAATATATTTATAAACGCAAGAATAAACACGCTACGACTTACAATTATAAAAACTTTAATATAAACACGTTTCAAAAACGTTCTGTCATCAATCTCGGTGATGCTACTCAATCGAAACTTAATTAATAAAATTGAACAAAGGCAGCTCGAATATTGTTTATAATATGAGTATAGTTTTTGAGTTTTGCATTTTGAGGTTTTTAAAATTACTACAATTGGCATCACTTAACAAAAACCACTACTTACTGATATTTTTTAGGCAGACACGTTTCACATTGAGACGGACAAAACTATTTCAAAGGAAAAATATTGTTTTAGGCCAAAATCTTTTTAAAATATTATTTTTGTAAAAGTTTAAAATGTCATTGTAGCAGTCAAACAAGTGTTTTATCTATTTAAGTAAATAAGGCCAATCCAAAGGGACGACTTTGTTCAAGGAATAGAGCAACTATAAATAAATAATTTTTTTCTTCTAAGATGCAATGTTAAAATAAAATAAGTTCATGTTATTTGTGAAAAACAAAACGCAAAAACAAAACAAAATAAAAGTAAAGAAAAACCACCAAAGTTTGAGAGAATTTTTAAAAAACTAATAAAAACAGATTATTGTAAACTAAAAATGTATTATTACATTTATTAACAAATTTTTTTAATAAATGTAACTAATAAATGGTTAAATAAATGCTCCAAAACTTAGAAAAGTGTCAAGTGCGGGAAGAAATAGTTTCGAGTGCCGAAATAAAGCAAGTTACGAACGGATGGGGCTAGAACTGTCATTCAAATATGTAACAACAAATTGGGGACTTGCAATTCAGCTTTCGTTGGAGACAGACGTGTTTCTGGAGATCCAGAAGGCTGTTCTGTGGCTGAGAAAAACACCCTAGCGCAAGTTGGATGTGGAGATGATCTCCCTTCGATTTCCCGCGAAATCGAACTTTTTAATAATGTAAACAAGTATTAAAACCGGCCCTAAAACCGATCAATGCAGATGACTACAAGAACCAAGAGTTACAAGAAAATCAAGGAAAACGACAGCCATCCCAGGGAAAGTTTTGGGGGCAAGTTTAAATTTTAATTGAAATAAACCATTTATTAAAACTAGTAAAAACTTCTTAAATTCATGTAATAAAATTTCTTAATGCATAAATTGAATCACTAGTTGAAAATAAAAAATATATAAACAAATGGCTTTTTTTACAATGATAATATTGGTGGTGATAATTTGATTCAAATATTAAATTGAAAGTTCAAAAATCTTAAGAATAAGAGAAAATAAAGTTAACGTTTTTATAAAGTCAAAATCTATATATGTTCAAAATGAATAGTCACGAAATTTATTTAGAGTCAATATCAGAAAATGAATAAGAAATTTATAAAGAAAATCAGTAGAAGATGATTTAGTAATAAGTGAACATTCAAATATATTTAATGTTCAAAGAATTGCATATAATTAAGGGAAAATATATAAGAAAAATTTAATGACATATTATTAAGAATTATATGATATTTTAGAAATGCAAATTTTAATTTTTCTAGTGATTAAAAGAAAATAAAATAGACAAAAAATGTTTCTAATTATTAAAATTAACCTGTGGTGAAGCTAGTAAATAAAATTGTAGGAAATTTTTCCAACCAGCAACTATGAATAAAATTAAATAATTAAATATACTGGCAAAAAGAGTCTTAAGAAATACTACTGCAATAAGAACGTAACATATAAATTTATACTCAAACACAAATTTTTAAGGTATAAATTATCAATTAAATGAGTTTGAATATATAGGTGGTTTTTTTTAAACAAATTTCAGGGATTTATCTACTGGCAGATAACACTCGACACACCACAGGTACCAGGATATGGTAAGTCGGGTGGGATCATATTTGGACTGCAGATGTGTTTCGGCCCTACAGAGTTCATCATCACCAGGTATAGCTTACGTGAAAAATGCGTAAATGTGGGTACTTTGTTGGTAGGGTGTGGAACGCGAAATAGGGGACAGCATTTTGTCCCTGTGATGGTGCAGACTTAAAAAGATTTGGCCGTGGCAGCACTAGGTCAGTGCATTGTTCAATGCAATGAGTCACAGACAAGACTGTTGCTCAGGTATCGTGTATTAAAGTGAGTCTGTGGTATGTTGGTGATTTGTGATTATTCATTGAGTAGTTGTTAATTATGTGTTCAAATATAGTATTAGATTGGCGGTGTGTTTTGTCTTGAAAAAGACTGTTGAAGAGCAGCATAACTGAAATAACAGCTTGCAGAACGAAGCAAGCCTAGTAAATTACTCTACCACAGCTATAATGACACTGAGTGACAAACGGAAGTTGAACGTCGAATGTTGTCAAGGCTCACCCACTCAGCAAGATGTGAATTACCTATTCGCCTAGATAGCAATAACCCCCACCCCCTCAGGCCCATTTAACCTTTGTAGAGTCCTATTCTGTTTCAAATCAAACTATAATAGGCCTACATGAGAGGTGTTTACATCAGGAGAGGTTTTGGCTGGAAATGAATCGATCTTTGATTGTTAGTTTTTTTATTTCCTAAAATTCATTATATGTAGACACGGTATGTTTTACTGGCTGTTGTACTTTTCAAAACATGAGAAATCAAGATCTGTTTCCAATGGTATAGAAAATGTTTTTGAAATGACACGTATATCTCTTTTACTTTAAATTCCTTCTGGTGAACAAGAATTATGTTTTTATTGATATCATTGTGCAAAAAACTATTACTTACTGTTGTTTTTCAGCAGACATAAGTCGCACTATCAGTTGAATGCTATGAGTCACAGATATTCGAATGCTGTGATTCCCAGGCAAGACTAATGCTGAGATGTGTTGTATTATTGTGAGTCTGTATTGTGTCATTGTTCATAGAGTAGTTGTTAATTATGAGTTCGAATATAGTATTTGATTGTGAGTGTCTTTTGTTATTTAGAATATGTTGCAACAGATTGTTATAGTGTTTTGTATACAGTTCGTACAGGACTTGGTGGCGATAAAAATAGCAGCATAAGACTTACAGTCAACCGTTGGTTGGTGGTTCTTGGGATTTTGTTAGCCTCCAAAACGATATCCTCTCCTTTCCCATAATGCCCATGATTGCTTCCTCCTCGTTGAAGGTAAGACAATTAAATGATTGTGCTCAGTGATCACCACCACAGAGGAGCATTATTATAATCTCTTCCCTAATAGCTTTCAATGCTACATTGGCCACTTACCCCCAGCTTGAAACAAGAAAAACCAATGTGACCAAAACTGTGGCATTTAAAACATCACCCAGTGTCAGAACATATGGCCTTACTGAGAGTCTCTGGTACCCTGGCTGAATAAATCTGGGGATCTAACGTCTGACAAAAATAAGGATAAAAGAGGCTGTCACAACTTTCCCGCCTTTGTCCGTTTTCATAATCGGAACATCTGTTACTGACTGATTTGTTAGTTCTGACCTGGCTTCACCTATAGAGATGTGCGTCAAATAACCTTGTTTGAGAAATTCAAGGATCTATGGGAAGCCACAGAAACTATGACCTGTTCAAAGAAATCATTACATGTTAAATTGTAAATAACGGATTGTTTGTATTTGTCTGTTTGTTTTTGAAAGGGTTGTATATGTTGTCTCAAGGTGTTTGATGTTTTGTAAGATATTTGGTAGTGAAGGTTTTTGAATGTGGAGGCTATTTTGTGTGTGTTTTTGTTGTGGTAGGTGAGGGATATGTATTTTTTGTTTTTGTGTGGTTTGTCTGCGTGGCTGTTTGTGTTTAATTTTTATGAGTATGTTGTCTATGATTGTGTGTTGGTAGCCGTTTTGTTAAGCAAAGTATTTTACTGTATTGAGAAATTGAAAGGCGATCTTGTTTTTTTAACCTCCATATGAGTATCCTTGCTTAAATAGAAAATACAAGAGAACAAATGAGTGGTTGACTAAGATATCATCACATAATATGGGAAGAAGCATTCAAGGATTACAGAGAATTTAGTAATATGTTAAACAAGATGCAAAAACAAACTGGATAAAAGGTTCCACATCCTGCGAGACTATCAACATTAATCGGAGGTATAAGGAATGTTTTCAAGAACCTTACAAATAAATTTCCAATCTTTAAAAAAAAAATTTCAAAACCCTTTCTTAAAGCAAACATACATAGCATAATGAAGGGATTCCAAATTCCAAGTCTCTAGCTTTTATAGTTTGGGCCTCACCTTGATCAGTCAGACAGGACATTCCTTTTAGCGTTATTAGGTAACATTAGTAACCTGAGCACTAGGGTTAAAAATTGTCCTCTCAAAGGAGCCGCAAAAAGTATTCTTGTCTCACTAACACTTTATGTATTATTTCTTATTTTATAAATTCAAAGAATTAACATTTCCTGATTTAAGATGACCAATTATTACGGTAATATTGCCAATGAATGATATTATGACTAATAAAAGATAGAATTTTAAAATCCCCACTAAACTGATGGTCTTGGGAATATGAGTGAATGAAGACAACTACAAATTTATATGCTAATTTTATTTATTCTAATATCTAGAAATTAACATGTAAAGGGAACTCAGCCTTGAGGATGGAAATAGTGTTACAAGTCTATGAATAAACAAGTAAAATGAGCCAGAAAATTTTACAGTCATATTTTCGTCATATTTGTGAATGTACAAACTTTCAAAACTATTTAACAGTGCTTTTGATTTAACATTTTTCAATAATTTGAGATCATTTAACTCTAAACTGAGTTTGGTGTTTAGAATATGTTCTGCAACACTAGATTTTCAGGTCTTTGAAATTTTATATGGCTAATAAGTTCATTAAATCTGGTTAATATTTTTCTTTTTGTCTGGCCAATATAAAATTCTACTACATGAATTACAATTTATTTTATAAATCCCAGATTTATCAATCATCTTTATTTTATTTTTTGGGTTACCAAGTAATAGTAATTTTTAGGCTATAAGCTACTTTTAAATTTACCTGTTTAAAAACTTTTTCTAAACCCTTTCTTTGTTAAATCCATATCGAATGGTAAGCTAATGTATTCATTTTTAATATTTTCTTTTTGTGTTAATAACGTAGTAGAATCGTTTCTAACATTTTTTAATTTTTGTTTTCTTAATATATTATATATTATTTTTGGGTCATATCCATTAAATTTAGCAATTTCTTCAATTTTGGCCAACTCACACTTAAATCTATTTTTATGCAATGGAATTGTAATTAATCTATTAACCATAGTATTAAAAACTGCTAATTTATGGGATTTACAATGGTTAGAATTTACTGAGATTTATCAATCATTATTTGATGTTTCTGATATATATCAAATTCAATTTTATTATTATTTCTAAAACATAAAACATCAAGAAACGGTAAACATTTATCATGCTCTATTTCAAAAGTAAATTTTATGTTTCTATGTTCATTATTAATTAATCACTTACACTTTTAAAAAATGTTTTAACTTGCCTATAGTAGCACTTACTTTGCTTGTTGAGGACGGCCGTTTCGGGAGATGTGTACCTTTGTCAACTCAGACCGTAACTTGAGTTACAAGCACAACAAGCAAAGTAAGTGCTACTATAGGCAAGTTAAAACATTTTTTAAAAGTGTAAGTGATTACTAGTAGCTCACGCGAAGATGGAATCAACAAATGTTTATAATTAATGATAAAAAATGTTCTACGTTAAACTCTTTAGTATTAAAAATTGCGAAAACATCATCTACATATCTAATCCATACTCTAAGAAAATACGGGAGTTTCTTAATTCCTTTTCAAAATTTTTCATAAAAAGTTCGGCTATGAAAGGTGATAAACTATTCCCCATAGCTGTACATCTTTTTATTGGTAAAATACATTGTTAAATGAAAAATAATTATGTGTCATACAAAATTTAGTTAATTTTACATATTGGTTAACTTCATTAATCTCTATTTCATTTTCAATTAAAAATTCTTTTAACAAAATTAATGTTTCAGCAACTGGTATGCTTGGAAATAGTGAACAAACGTCAAACGGTACAAGAATTTTGTCTTCTGTCAGTTCAATATTTTTCAATTTGTTTATAAACTATCCTTTATTTTTTATTGAGCTGGATTCTATATTAAATCTAAAATTTCCAAAAACTTTAACCATTTTGACAAAAGATAAGTTGGTAAGTCAATCCCCGAAACTATCGGTCTCATCAAATTACCTTCTTTGTGTATCTTTGGGAGGCAATACAACATAGGTAGAACTGCATTTGAAACATTCAATTTATAAATTTCATATTTGGAATAACTAAATTACAACTTTTAATAATATTTGCCATTTCTTTTACAAATTTGATTAATGGATTCTTTTTTAATTTCATGAACATTTCTTCTTTTAGCAAAATATTAACTCGATTAACATAATCTTCTTTATTTAAAATTACAATTGTATTTCCCTTATCCGCTTTTAAAAAATAACAATTTTTATTTTTTAAACTTTTAATCACTTTTTTAATCTTGATTATTTCTGGTTCCATTCTTCTTTAATTTTTATGTTTTCAGCAATCTTCGTCTTACAAACTTTCTTGACGTAATTTTTATCTGTTTCGTTTAAATATCTTATGCCATTCTCAATATTTCTTATTAACTCCTCGATACCTTTTTCATTATTATTACGAAATGAAAATTTCAATCCTTTATTTAATATTTCTATTTCCGATTAGGTGAATTTTATATTTGTTTCATTTTTGACCAAAATATTATTATTTTGGTTATTAGGTTTATCTAATGTATTTCTCATCAACATGCTTAATTTCCGTTCTAATTTTTCAACATTTTTCAAATACTAATGTTCATTAACTACAAAAACTTGTTTACAAAATGTGTCCTAACCCTCTTTATTTTCTTTTGCTAATTTTAAATGTAAATTGCATAATTCCAATTCTACTGTATTTAATTTATTATAAAGGTATTTTATTTCTAAACTTAACCATTTCTCCTTTCCAAACTGTAAAACTTTCTCTGTTCTATAATTTTAATATTAATTCCTTCAATAAATTTAGGAGTCAAGTTCTTCTTTTTACATGTTTTAAGAAATTTTATATCTGTTAATATAAATTTAACTTGTAAATATAATTTTTGGAATCTGTTATGCTCTCTTGACCGAGAAGTCATATTTATAACTGTATGAAGCAACTGTGGCGTATATTTATTTTTAAATAAATAAAGCCTTTAAACCACAAATAACTTTTATTTAAACCTTATGTACATTTCAATTGCACAGCAATCAAAAGGCGTTCAAAAGATATTTAAAAATACAACTAGATTTAAACAGCATAATACATCAAATATATAGGCATAAACCGGTAACTACTCTTTTTTTTAAAAAAAAAGGGTGTGGCGAAGTAGTTACCGGTTTATGCCTATATATTTGATGTAGTATGCTGTTTTAAAATTAGTTTTAAATAACTCTGAAGATGATTGAATTGAAATGTACATAAGGTTTAAATAAAAGTTATTTGTGGTTTAGATGTTTTACTTATTTGAAAAAAAATAAACAAACATACACACATATATATATATATATATATATATATATATATATATATATATATATATATATATATATATATATATATATATATATATATAAATGAAGTTATTATTATTACTTGTAAATATTTTTTTCTACCACTAAGTGCAATAATTTTACCTTTTGTGATGAGGCACCTTTCGGTCACTTGACCAAAAGGTCACTGAAGAGAGATTCGACAATGAGAGTGATTCGACAATGGTCAAGGGACCGAAAGGTGCCTCATCACAAAAGATAAAATTATGTACGTAGTGGTGGACAAATTATTTACATGTAATAATAATAACTTCATAAAGTCAGTGCAACAGGAAAATAATGGACAACATGAAATATATATATATTTTACGTTATCCATTTATATATATATATATATATATATATATAAAGAAATGTCAAAATACAAATACAAGAATTATTATTCAATTTACAATAAACTCTTATTGTAAATTCAATAATAATTCTTGTATTTGTATTTTGACTTACTTCTTTATTAATACACAAGAATACATATTGCGATATTTAAGAACTTTAAATTCAATAATAATTCTTGTATTGTATTTTGACTTATATCTTTATTAATACACAAGATTAACATATTGCGATATTTAAGAATTGTAAATTCAATAACAATTCTTGTATTTGTATTTTAACTTATTTCTTTATTAATACACAAGAATACATATTGTGATATATATATATATATATATATATTACGTTATCCATTTATATATATATATATATAAAGAAATGTCAAAATACAAATACAAGAATTATTATTCAATTTACAATAAACTCTTATTGTAAATTCAATAATAATTCTTGTATTTGTATTTTGACTTATTTCTTTATTAATACACAAGAATACATATTGCGATATATATATATATATATATATATATATATATATATATATATATATATATATATATAAATATATATATATATAAATTATATATATTGTTACAACTTACAATGTTATTATACCTGATGTATTTCATTCGAACAACTCATTGGGTGAATAACTACACTATGAACAACTGTAAGGTCCTTCTCCAAAATGGGTACAAATATGAATTTTAAAGACTTTGGATTTCTTTAGCTGAATAACTACACTGTCATAATCTGTAAGGTTTTTCCTCATAATCGATACACATATGTGTTTTAAGTCTTCCTGATTCATTAGTTGAATAGCTACAATGTGACCATTTATAAGTTTTTTCTCCAGAATGAATAAGCATAAGTCTTTAAGGATTTCCTAATTGTTTAGCTGAATAGCAACAATGTGAATATGTGTGAGAATTTTCTCAAGAATGGATACGCATATGTCTTTTAAGAGCTGCTAATTGTTTAGCCGAATAACTACAATGAGAACATTTGTATGGTTTTTCTCCAGAATGGATACACATATGTCTTTTAAGTTTTCCTGATTGTGTAGTTGAATAACTACACTGTGAACATTTATAAGGTTTTTCCCGTGAATGATTAAGCATATGCACTTTAAGACTCCCTGAGTGGCTAGCAGAATAAATACACTGTGAACATTTATATGGTTTTTCTCCAGAATGGATATACATATGTATTTTAAGATTTGATAATTGTGTAGCTGAATAACTACACTGTGAACATTTATATGGTTTTTCTCCAGAATGGATACGCATATGTCTTTTAAGATTTCCTAATTGTTTAGCAGAATAACTACACTGTGAACATTTATAACGTTTTCCCCCTGAATGACTAAGCATATGCACTTTAAGACTCTCTGATCGGTTAGCAGAATAAATACACTGTGAACATTTATATGGTTTTTCTCCAGAATGGATACGCATATGTCTTTTAAGTTTTCCTGATTGTGTAGCTGAATAGCTACACTGTGAACATTTATAAGGTTTTTCCCCTGAATGACTAAGCATATGGACTTTAAGACTCCCTGATTGGTTAGCAGAATAAATACACTGTGAACATTTATATGGTTTTTCTCCAGAATGGACACGCATATGTATTTTAAGTGTTGCGGATTGTGTAGTTGAATAACTACACTGTGAACATTTATAAGGTTTTTCCCCTGAATGATTAAGCATATGTACTTTCAGACTCCCTGATTGGTTAGCAGAATAACTACACTGTGAACATTTGCATGGTGTTTCCCCTAAATGGATAGCAATATGTTTTTTAAATGTTCCATGGTCTTTAGCTGAATAGCTGCACTGTGAACATATGTAAATTTTTTGTCCAGAATGGATAGCCATATGTATTCTAAAATGTCCTAATTGTTGAGTTGAATAACTACAATGTGAACATCTGTATCGCTTTTCATAAAAATGAGAATTCAAATGTACTTTAAGATTTGTTTCGCTTGAAGTTAAATAACAACACTGTAAACATTTGTATGATGTTCTTCTACAACAGGGCTTAAAATATTCTTTCAAACGAGTTGAGCGTGTTCGTGAAAAATCCCACTGTGGACATTTATAAGGTCTTTTATGGATGTGTTTTCTCAAATGGATTACAAACTCATATATTTTTGATCCTACATAAAGACATTGTTCACATTTGAATAACTTATTTCTGTCTTTCTTAATATTCCCCATGAGCGTAGACATTACTGATGCTGTGTAGTTCATTCTGCTTATAAGTGTTCTAACACATAACCGGTTTATCAGACCATGGAAGCATTCTTTTTATCTTCCTGTTGGTCTAACTTTAGGTTAAAGATGACACAGTTCATGATACAGAATATCTGAAAACCAAGAAATAATTTGCTTCATTTTGAATTATTAACAACAATTTTTAAAGTTGTATTATTACTACTACTTGCAAATACAATTTATTTGATAGGAGTTATACACAATCAAAGATATTGACAAGATTGGAATATATTTATAGATTTTAAAACTTTCTTTTTCCCTGGCGAAAAAACAATTATGTTATCATCTCCAATCAAAAACCGTATAGAAAACTAAAATTAGATAAAATCCATAAACATTTAAACAAAAACTAACAATGTACCAACAAATATCAAAGAAACAATAATTACCTTTATAACAATTTAATAATAATAAAATTATGACTAAAATTATTCTGTATTAAAAAATTATAGAAAAAAGGACAATGAATAATTAAAATATAAAAAGATATTTTACAATAAATATAACATTAAATAAATGTGTATACACAACATACAATATATGTTTATAATAAAATGAATAGTCAAGAAAAGAAACATTTAAAAAATTCAAAAATCAATTTTACATAATAAATTTTACGAGGTATAGGAAAGCGAAAACACAGTCAACTGCCTCAACATCATTGCTTCACACCTCTTTTAAACTCCCTTGCATATTAAAAGTTAAACATACATGCTTCAAACAACCACAATTGACACTATATGATGGATTGTGATAGTATTTACTCATAACTGACACAATTGGAGATCCTCGTTGTACATCAGACAGCCATTAGATAAAAATGGATGATACAAAGGCATTAAGCAACCACTTCTTCCCTACATTTCGAACAAATAGAAGACCTACATGAACGGATAGAATCCTTGACTTCCCAGAGATTATTGTGATTCACACATTGGTAATCATCTTTCTAAGCAGTGAGAAATGTACATTTCATCAAAAATACATAACAACATCCCATACCATGTTGTGTAATTGGCACCATACTTGTGGCAATCTTTCCCGCTTCATCCGCATCTGTGCTATCAGCTATTCCAGAGTCTCCATGAATCCAGCAAAATGTTATCCTAACACCCCCTAATTGACGGTTGTGTACTGCACTCAAAAAAAGCTCTGATAAAACGTTCCCAGAGATCGCATCCTAAAGAATCTGAACAGTACTTCTGGAATCGAAAAAAAAGGTAGTACGAATATCTAAATTGAGTGACTGTTGGAGCTTTAAGAATGGAAATATATTCTACTCGGAAAACACTGCAATCTGAGGGCAATCTGTACGTGTAGGTATGTCCCAATGCATAAAAAGCAAATCCAAAACCATTGTCTATTTTAAACCCACCAGTGAATATAATTTCACTATATTACGGGGTTCTATACATGGCCAAAAAAACCTAGTGGTACACCACATCAGGAGTGTTGTGTTAGATATGACTGGATGATGAAAAACTGAAATATGGCCATTTTATTAACCATGAAGGCAGATAGCTCATCGATCTTTCCAACATAGGTGGAAGTTAATGTGTAAAGTTTGTATGCTGAATGCAGCAGTAAAACATTGATATGCATTGTAATATTGTTGATGAGACTCATTAAAAACTAAAGCATCTGATGTCATTTTGAAAAGGCGGAAATCATCTACAAATACAGAACAGTAAACAGGAAACCAGTGACAATGGTGTTAATGACAATGGTAAATATTATGACACTCAGCACACTGACTTGTGGAACATCATTCTCCAGTTTATAACTATCTAACAATGTAACTCCAGCATGAACGAGTAGAGACCTATTCGACAAAAAATACCAAGTATTCAAGGAGGATTTCCAGACAACTCAACAGTAACAAGTATTGCTTCTTCCTTGAGTTTGTCCATTTGGAATTTACTATAGGTTAAAATGGACGAAAAGTTCGAAAATGACATTCCCTGTACATCCGCTATAAAAGAACTTGTTGAGATCCACCTTCTATCCGGATTTTTAACTGATAGCTGGCAACAGAAAGGAAGTACTCAATTACTTATCCTAGTTTCCTCCATACTGTGGTGGACAGAATTGTTTGTCTAGTTGTTCTAATGTACTGTGCTCAAGAATTCGTTCTACGCAACCTGCAGACCCTGTGTGCTTTATCACGGAGTTTCATTTATTCCTCAAGGTTTTCATTACTTGGGTCTGTTGTTTGGGTAGTTGAAGTGAGACTAGCTACTAATTACACTACTCACAATCAAAATGTATTTCTTATACAACCGACATGCTTTGTGTGTAATGAAAACTGTCACTTTACTAAAAATTGTCGTACAAAATCTAAGAATAATCCGAATATCAGAAATTTGCAAAAACCTGAAATTAATAATTAAACTTTAAATAATAACTATAACAAAAATAAAAGTGAAGGTTATTCTTGCCTTAAATTTGGTTATATTGCAAGAGATCGGTGAAAGCAAGGAGCTTCCCCAAATGATCCAAGATTATACATCCTTCTACGTCACCATGGGTGAGTCCTGTAGTTATTGTAAACAAGAAAAGTCCTGACAGTAGTCCTAAATATAGATTTTGTGTAGAGTAAAGAGAACTTGATGCAATTACTCATGGTGATGCATACCTTTTACCAGATATTCTTAAAACTTTAGATAGTTTACGCAATAGTGTATATTTTATTACGCTTGACTTGTATAGGGTTGCTTGATTTTCATCAAGTCCGGATGTCGCCAAAAGATATGGAAAAGACAGCTTTTAGTATTACAGGTTAACATTACGGATTTGAAAATATACCTTTCAACTTGTGTAATGGCACTGCAAATTTTCAACAACTGATATATCTAAACTATAGTATATAATATACTATCGTACACTGACGGGAATAAAAGGTGAAGAACCTTTGGTTTATTTAGATGATATCAGGGTGTTTAGCGGTATTATTCAGCAACATGCAGAATGTCTTGTAAAAATTTTAAAATGATTAGAAAAACCAACCTTTTTCCCCAATTATCAAAATGTGTACTTGAAGAGAGTAAAATATTTGGGGCATATTGTAACTAGTAATAGGTTACTAACCAACCCTAAGAAGATTATCATCATCAAAAACTACCCTAAACCTCAACAAGTAAAAACATACAAGCTTTCTAAGGATTAGTTTGATATTACCGACAATTTATTAAACACATTGCTGAAATTGCTAAACCCTGAACAGAATTAACTAAAGTTAATATTGTATTCTCTTGGGACAGTAGACATGAAGAAGCTTTTCAGACACTATGTAACTCACTATGTTATGAACCTGTTTTGAAATACCCAGATTTCTCTTAACCTTTTAGCTTAAGTACAGACGCCTTCTACAGTAGCAATAGGATCTGTACTGTCACAACTACATAATAGTCAGGAACAGTCTATTGCTTATGCAAGCAGACATCTCAACAATGCAAAACAAATTATGGTACTACTGAAAGAGAACTTTTGTACTTTTGTATGGTCTACAAAACATTTCATTGTTAACTCTATGATCCTAAATTAACAGTTAAAAATAATCACTCAGCTCTCAAAAGGGTGCTAATTTTAAAAGACCCATCTTCCAGACTAATAAATTGGGAACTTAAGACTGTCAGAGTATGACTATAACATTATTCATAAACCAGGAAAGAGACATACAAATACAGATCCATTGAGGAGATGTATAAATACAATAGTAATTTATCCAGACAATAAATTATTACAAAACAATTGAAAGACGATTCTTTCCAATCAAAGAGAAATGATCCACGTAATGGTTATAAATTGGATGACAAAGGTCTACTTTATAGGAAAATATTGACTGGCTATACCTCAAATTATGGTAAACAAAATAATTAGTTCTCATACAATTTTTACTTGGTAACTGAAGCATAAAAAGGAACATTAGACCAATTAAAGAAAGATACTTTTGGCCAACAACATTAAGTAAATTTATAGAAAAGTATATAAATAAATGCATTTTTTGTAATCAATGGAAACTAGGTAAAAGATCAAAAGCACCAATTGCAAATTCTGAGCCAATTTTAGAACCGTTTGAATTTGTGTTGTTAGATATAGTTGGACCACTACCTGTGAGTAAGAATAGAAATCCATGTCTTATTATTTTGTAGATCATTTAACTTACTAGGTACTATGAAGCAATTCCAATTCCTTACCAAACTGTTGATATTATTAATAATGAGATTGTACTAAATTTATCACAAGCCACTCATGATGTTTCTAAGCGTTTGTTAACTGGTCAAGGACGAAACTTTGTTACTTCTTTCTTTATGGGAGTGTATACTGTATTGTGAATAAAGAAATTTCAATATTACCCACAGTGTAATAGATTACTAAAAGAGACTTCATAAATCTTTAACAGAAATTATATTGCATTATGTATTAAAAGATGAGAAAAGTTGGGACGAAATAGCACCTTATACTCTAATGGCTTACATAGCGCAAGACAGACAGCTACTGGTCATAGTCCACCTATATTAATGTAAGGAGAGAAAAAGAAATTACCAAAAGAAGATGACTTATCAATAAAAACAAAAACTAATGAAGAAATTCAGAATGGATTAGGCGACTAAATACAAAAATTAAAACAAGTGAGGAAGACAGCTGTACGAAACACCGGAACTAGTAGAGATAAAAATAAACAGTATTTTAATATGAATAGTAAGTTGATGACCTATATTGAAGGTAATTATGTGTTTTTATATAACCCTATCATATAGAAAGGGCCACTTGAGAAATTTTTAGAGTTGGAAAGGATCCTATATTATTGAACAGGTTTTAAATAATCTAAATTATAGAACAAAATTAAATAAAACTACAGATATTAACAAGAACAAAAGCTTTACAAGAAAATAATGCAGATTCTAGCACCAAAAATAAATATGTTGGAACAGGTTTTGTGTTTTATACTGACAGAAATGAAGACGTAGAAATTGGAACAAAAGAAGTACAAGATGAAGATACACTTAAAGACAAAACATTCCTTGGCCTCATAGACCCTGATAGAGCCCCTCCTATAGATCCAGTTCCTCCTCCCCCTCTTTCTTAGAACTAAAGACCTTGTACACAAAGCAGTAAATGTAACTAATTCTCTCCTATATCACTTCCCTTTTCAGATATAATCATTATGCTATTCCTCAATTGCAATTGCAATTATATTATAAACATTAACATGTTCATTGCCAAGCTGGAAATTGGAATTTTGTGTGGTGGCCAATTTTTAGTTGTTGTTTTATTTAGTTATATAGTGCTCAAAATAAGTAAATATAATACAACATCTCCAAGCAGAAGACACTGATGAAGATCGGAACATAGCGATCAAAAACGTTCTGTCTCAGTAAGTTTTAACAAATTTACTAAATATAAAGTTCGGATAGTCATAAACTATTGTTTAAGTGATTAGTAAGATTCACCAAACATAATGGACTACAAAATTCATAAGCTTAATATTTACAAAATTTTATTATTATGTACTTAGGAATAATGGTCTCTAATATCCATCACGCGATATAGCGCGATTGGTCATACATAATGCGATTTTTGCTCATGGCCAAAAAACGTGATATATATAATTCGGTCAAAAAGAGTACATAGTTTACAAATAAAAGCCATTTAAACGTATTAATTGTAATGACTATAATTAGCTGACATTTATATTCAGGCAAAATTTGAAAACTCACTCTACATTGTGATTTAGTTATACATTCAAAATTTACAAAATGGTTTCAAAATGTAATAACATTTAGTATTGCAATCATTCAATTTAAAAAAACAGTCAAAACATAATGGTGGAGCACGTGGGCAGCTTTTACACTCAGTTGTGGTGTTTATCCTCTTTTTATTTTTATAGCAATTTTTGCAATCTTTTCTAGAAGTTGCATTTACTGTTTTGCCGGTGCTGAGACATCGCGGTTTGGCTTTTTCAATTTTAGTTAGCTTGTGTTGTACTCGGTCTCCTCTTGTCTTCTGTGTTGTTTGTGGGTCAGAATCTAATAATAACTCTTCCACCTCTGATTTTTAAAAAACTGTTTTTTTCTGGAAGATCCGGCAATAAGTATAATTAAAGAATAAATATGCTACAACTCACAAATATAAAAAAACTTTATTTTCATACGCGTTTCAACGACAATTTGTCGTCATCCTCAGTGATGCTACACGAATCAAATTAAGCATAAATTAAGCTTAATGACGATCCGGCATTCAACTGAGTTTTTTCGAGAGTCCTGGTCGGTCACTCATACTTAAAAAATCAAAATCAACACTCAAATAAATAAAAACCGAACTTCAAAACGCTAAATCAACAAATAACTAAACAAAATTATTAGGATGTTACCTTATCCAAACGCTACCATTGTGTACACTGGCTGATAAGAACAAAACAAAATTGCTGGTTTCCATCCTCACTACAAAAAGGTCAATCCCTTCCCTAGTGGCCAAAATAAGTATTACGCACAATTTCGTTGTGGCCGCTATAATAATTCACTTAGGTCCGGTAAGATCTGACATCACGCGATATCTCGTGATTGGCAATGATCGTGTTAAGACAAGTTGTTTTTAAATATTTAATTTTGAATCTATATAAAAACTGACTGTTTTGAATATGGTCATTACTTTTATTAATAGTTTTATTCTTATAATACGTCCAATATAATATATCCAATTTAGATATTATTTGCTTTATATTAACAATATTTATTTTATTAAGATGGGAAATTTTTATTATAAAGAGAACACTAATATAAAATTTGGATTTAAACTTAGGATTAGGGTACATTTTAATAATTTGCAGAGAAATAATATTTTTGAGACAGATATTTCCTAAACTTTCGAACTTTTGTTTTTGACAAAAAAGACTCCCCTAGCTTTTCTTTTTTGTTTAAAAGGAAAAAGGGTGGTTGTAGAGCCATGTAATATTCTTATGGTTGTTAGAGTAGTCGTTTGTTAAGTTTCCTGTAACAAAATATTGAAGTATCTTCATATACCACATTAAAAAAAACTGAAATTATATATCTAACAAAAATACCGATTACGTGCACACATGATGACTTCTAATAGGCACTTTATATAACTTCTGATTGGAGAATGATTATCCAATTATATGTAAACAAATATATTCCAACCAATCATGTTAGAAGTCGACATGGAAAGTCAAAACTCACATCTAGGGTTGAGGAAAAACATGAGGATGTATCTATATAAGATTTCATGTCTAAGCTTTTAGGAGCTAGATAGCCAGAAAGGAAATCAAATCGAGAGTCAAAGTTAGATCATTTTGGTATCACTTGGCAAAAAATCACCACCTACTGATGTTTCAGCAGATCTATTTTGCACTAGATCAGTGCAATTTTCAATGCTTTCGGACAGGGACAACACAAAAACTTCAAGATTATTGTATGACATGAGTATCATTGACTAGTGTTATTTGTGTAATGAAAAATTATGTCAAATATAAGTCAATTATATTATACTCGGTTATCTCTACAATACTGTCTAATCATTAACTATAACAAACCTTTTCAGCACGTGAATGTAATGGATCCAAAGCTCTAAAATAAATCAATCGCTAGGCACATTATACATGAACAGCTTCAAGATTGAAGAATCATACATCAAAGTTTTAAAAAGAAATTCGCTATGAGGATAAAACCCATTCCATTGAAGAGCTTCAAACTTTGTTACGGAGTGAAAAGAATATCAAAAGCACCGAATTTCATTGTGTTCCATTCATGTCAGATTGGACTTCACAAAAAAAATGTTTTTTTCAACATCACCAATATTAAGCTGGTTTTCATTTATAGTCTTAATTTTCAGTAGTTAATTTTCATTCAAAACTTCATGTTTAATTCTTGAATTTTGTAGTCCATTACGTTCGGTGAATCTTATTAATCACTTAAACAATAGTTTATGACTATCCGAACTTTTCGATAGTTCGAAAACCTACCTTTAAAACCGTCACCGCTTAACCCAACGTCTCCAAGCAGAAGACACTGATGAAGATCGGCACATAGCGATCAAAAACGTTCTGTCTCAGTATGTTTTAACAAATTTACTAAATATAAAGTTTGGATAGTCATAAACTATTGTTTAAGTGATTAATTCATGTTTAAATTGTTTTGTAGTATAACTTTATTTTTACTTTGCCGGATAGTGTTTAACGTGTAAAGTAACACCATCTGTAATTCAGTTGCTATATTGGTAAAAATAAAGTCTTAGTGACGGGTTTTTTAATTTTTTCTTTTAATTACTCGTTTTAATGCAAAGAACATAAATATCTACTTTTTCCCTTGGAAAATACGGAAAGTTACTTTTTTCACATTTTAAGTGTTAGTCCTATAGCATGAACCGGACCTATATTAAAATATATCTAGAAAGTATCCAGTCAGGATAGATTTGCTTGTAATTTTAGTAAATATCTATCCTGACTGGATACTTCATAGTATTGTTGTAAAGACTATACTTCTGATATTTAGTAATGTTGTATAAGATTATGACCAAATCTATCCTGACTCGATAAGTCATAGGTATATTTTAATGTAGGTAAATAGTAACTTTGTATAAAATTATAACCAAAAGTTAAATATTTAGATTTTAGGTCTAGTATTAAAATAAATTTACTTTAACATAGTGCAGTGCGCTTTAGCTACACTACGCTATACATGCTATTACAGTCTAACATCCCTTTAATCATAGTTAGGCTAGTAAAGGTTGATTGTAAAATACAGTAAAAATATAGTCTTAATGACGTTGGCTCTAAATTTTTTGTTTTTAAATAACTCGTTTTAATGTGTAGAACACGAATATCAACTTTTTTTCCTTGGAGAATACGGAAAGTTACTTTTTTTACATTTTAAATGTTAGGTTGTAAAGCCATGTAGGCCTATAGCGTGAACCGGGCACGCAGTAGCTACAGCGCACTGCACGTCTAGATTTGTAATTTTATACATCACTATATACTTATACTGAAATATACCTACGATGTATTAAGTCAGGATAGATTTGGTTGTAATTTTGGTAAATATTTGGACTTATTGCAGATGTAGAAAATTACAACCAAATCAATCCTGACTTGATACTTCATAGGTATATTTTAATATATGTCGATAGTAATGTTGTATAAAATTATAACCAAATCTATCCTGACTTGATACTTTATGGGTATATTTTAATGTAGGTATATAGTAATGTTGTATAAAACTGTAACTAAATCTATCCTGACTGAATATTTCGTAGGTATATTTCAATATAGGTAGATAGTAAAGTTGAATAAAATTATAAACAAATCTATCCTGAATGGATACTTTGTAGGTATATTTTGGTAATTGTTTGGACTTGCGACTACCGCTATTTTCGTGAAATGATTTTACTTTTCTTATGTATTTTTACCTCCTAGACACGAATCCAACAATTTTTTGTCGCTGATGCCGTTTTTTTAAAAATAGACTTGAAAAACATAACCAAAACTAACCCATATTGACGTACGACTACAGATTTTTTGACGTGCGACTACCGCTATTTTCGTGAAATGTTTTTACTTTTCTTATGTATTTTTCCGTCTTAGACACGAATCCAACATCAATTTTTGTCGCTGACGCCATTTTTTTAAAATATACTTTATTATTAATATTATTTATATCAATCAGACTCTTTACGCTATACATGCCATTACAACCTAACATTTAAAATGTGAAAAAAGTAACTTTCCGTATTTTCCGCGGAAAAAAAGAGATATTCGTGTTATACACATTAAAACTAGAATTTTAAAAAAAATTTTAACCAACGACAATAAAACTACTACAAGAACCCTTCAAATTTCTTATTTGCTAATTGGGGTTATGTTTGCTTTTCAAATTTTAATTCCTATGATTTGCCAAAAAGGGTATCTCCTTTTTCTGTTTACATTGTAATTATAAATAACTTGTGTATGATATTGAAAACGTTGATATTTTCAAGATATTGCCTCATGAAAAGTAAATAATAATGTTTTAATTTAGCTTAGAAGGGAGTTATTTTTCCAAACCAAACCTAACTATTTTTATAGAAGAAAATACTACACAAAAACTGGAATGTTAAACATTTTATTTACAAATCATAGGCTACAATTTAACTAGCAAGATAATATTTGTAGGATTTATTGTATCGTACCTTGTCAAGAGATTAAATTCGTCTTATTAAAGACACAGCTCGCTCATGAATCACTGTTCATCGCTCATTTCAAGTTCTCAATTGGCAATTGGCAGCTATCTTTACTTGAGATTCGGCCTTTGTCTTTTGAATGTTACTTCTACAATTAGTACAATATCAGTACGTGTATACTTTAATACTTTTCGTTTTATATAACACATATTATAAAATGCATTCTAACCTTAATCTAAATAGGTTATAAAGTAGGCCTCACTCTACAAGTTTTCAAAGAAGAAAATCATTCATTTATGTAATATTAATCACTTTACATTAGTTTATCACTATCAGAACTTTAAATCTTGTAAATTTCTAAAAACTAAGAGAGAACGTTTTGTGGCGATCTTCGCCAATGTCTTCTGCTATTAGTTGTTCGATTAAGAGGTGACGATTTTAAATGCAGGTTTTCGATAGTATCAAGTAGTACATGTGATTTGCATTGGGCTTGTTCGTTTAATATGTTTGTACTTTGTGGATTTCATATTGTTCTAGTGTGTTGAGATATGGTCCTTTTTTTTGTGGATGTGTAAGATTTCTAGGTTATAATAAATGTCTGTGTATTTGTGTCCTGTTTCTTTATGTGATTGTAAAGAGCTGAATTGGTGATCTGTTTGTGTTCCTCGAATCTAGAATTTGTTGCACATGTTGCAGTTTAATCTGTATACGTCTGGTGTGTAGTTTATTTTTGTTATTAGTGTCATGTTATATTGTGTATTGTAAATTGTTGTTAGTTTTTTATCCTGTTTTTTGAAATTTGTAGCCTTTTATGTGATGATCTGTTTATGTACGATATTGTGAAGTTTTTCCCCCCTCTCTGTGGTGTTAACTTTAATTTTTTTTTGTATATTGTTCCATATTTTGTCAATTATTGTGATGTTCTATCCATTTGTGCATGCTAAATATTTAATGGTGCCTATGTTATAAATTAGCATTCGATATACTTTCCTATTAGAAAATAAAATTGACCAAACACTTTTAAATGTTTTAAACTTGCCTATAGTAGCACTTAGTTTGGTTGTTGAGGACGGAATTGTAGAAGATTGGCGAATGTTGAATCATAGTACTGTTTGGGTGATTGTTTTGTGTTCCTAGACTCTTTGTTGGAAGCTGTGGCCTGTTTGACCGATGTAGAATTCGTTGCAGTTCGTACAGTTTAATTTGTATACACCTGACTAGTAATTTATCTTTGTTGTTGGGGCTGTTGTATTTTGATTTGTCGTTCGTTACTAGTTTTATATGTTATTTTGTATCCTGTTTTTTAAAAAATTTGTGGGCCATTACATTTCATGATCTCTTTATGTATGCTATTGTCATATATATTTGTTTTCCCTTCATCTACTGTTGATTTTAGTGTTTTTTTGTGTATATTGTGCCATAGTTTGTCTGTTATTGTGGTGTTGAATTCATTTGTGCATGCTAAATATATATATAAATATATATTTCTTTTACTACAACCCAGTGACCTTATTGGTGTAGAGCACTTAGCTGCAGCCTTTGTACTCTCTTCCAATCCCTACCACAGGACTAGCTTAGTAGATACCTACCTCTTTGCAGAAAAGTACCCATCTGATGCTAAATCTTTTGATATCCTCTGGTGTACATACCTGCCAGCCAAACCACTTTCTCCTTGCAGCTCCCAAAGCAGGGCACTCACAGAGTACGTGGATTGGGCTTTTCTCTTGGTCCTCATTGCATCTCTTGCACACAGGGGACCTAGATTTTCCAATTTTGTATTGGAACCCCCTCAGATTATCATGGCCTCTGACCAACTCTACAGTAACTCTGAGTTGAGGTCTACTTAAGGAGAGTAGTTCTTTGCCCCACAAGTCTCCTGAGTAACCCCACAGTACCCTGGATTTGTTACATCCCAAGGTTACATTCCATTCTTCCCTACACAACCTGTTTATATGTGCCGTGATCCTTTTGCACCCTTCCTGAGGCGGCATGCCTACTGCCCTCAGCAACAGTCCTTGAGTTATACACCCTTGTTTTGCTAAGGCGTCAACTCTCTCATTCCCTAATCAGCCAGAATGTCCTGGAATCCAGGTTAAGATAAGAGAATTATATTTGCTCAGCTCTGCTAGAGAAGCTATAGTCTCAGCCACCAGCTAGAGCTGGTACTAGCCTTACCTAAAGCCTTCAGAGCTGCCTGACTGTCCGAGCAAATCCAGATGGTCTTGCCAGACCCTATTATTTACTCAGCACATAATTTGATCGTAAGCACCTCCCCCTGGAAAACAGAGTTGTAGTCCTTCAGGCGATGACAAAATCTGTCTTGGTGTCTTGGTCCACTAAATATTGCTCCCACTCCTTCCTTCATCTTGGACCCATCCGTGATGCAGATTTCACCATGTTTGGGTCTACACTCTGCTCATGCCTGTCTTGCAGGAATATGGATTTTGTAATTTCCTTTTTCCCTTACAGAGACAGTATCTTATCCTGAGGTTCTATCCAGAGCTCCTTCAGTGAATCCCCAGATAGCTGTTTATAACTTTTGCTACTTGTCTTCCACAGCCCGGTATGCAGTTTTCAATGCCTCCATATTAATTTGAAGACTGAAAGATGGAAAACCCAACATAACCCTCATGACCACACATGGTGTGCTTCTCGTTGTAGCTGTTATGCCTCTAAGGAAGAACCCCTGCGCACGGTCCAGCACTCTTACGTGTTTCTTTCTGTGCCCTGGTACCACTAAGGACTCTTAACATATCCAATCTCTTATTGCATCTCACCTTATATATATATATATATATATATATATATATATATATATATATATATATATATATATATGTATTATTTATATTGTTACAATGTTATTATATGTGATGTATTGTGCTTGAACACCTCATTGGGTGAATAACTACACTGAGAAAAACTGTAAGGTCTTTCTCCAAAATGGGTACAAATATGAATTTTTAAGACTTTGGATTTCTTTAGCTGAATAACTACACTGTCATAATTTGTAAGATTTTGTCTCATAATCGATACATATATGTGTTTTAAGTCTTCCTAATTCATTAGTTGAATAGCTACAATGTGACCATTTATAAGTTTTTTCTCCAGAATGAGTAAGCATATGTCTTTTAAGAGATCCTAATTGTTTAGCTGAATAACTACAATGTGAACATTTTTATGGTTTTTCTTCAGAATGGATACACATATGTATTTTAAGATTTCCTGATACATTAGTTGAATAACTACAATGTGAAAATTTGTATGGTTTTTCTCCAGAATGGATACGCATATGTATTTTAAAATTTCCTGATACATTAGTTGAATAACTACACTGTGGACATTTGTAAGGTTTTTCTCCAGAATGGATACGCATATGTCTTTTAAGACCTCATAATTGTTTAGCCGAATAACTACAATGTAAAAATTTGTATGGTTTTTCTCCAGAATGGATACGCATATGTGTTTTAAGATTTCCTGATACATTAGTTGAATAACTACAATGTAAAAATTTTTATGGTTTTTCTCCAGAATGGATTCGCATATGTGTTTTAAGATTTCCTGATACATTAGTTGAATAACTACAATGTGAACATTTGTATGGTTTTTCTCCAGAATGGATACGCATATGTCTTTTAAGACCTCCTAATTGTTTAGCCGAATAACTACAATGTAAAAATTTGTATGGTTTTTCTTCAGAATGGATACGCATATGTATTATAAGATTTCCTGATATATTAGTTGAATAACTACAATGTGAACATTTGTATGGTTTTTCTTCAGAATGGATATGCATATGTATTTTAAGATTTCCTGATACATTAGTTGAATAACTACAATGTGAACATTTGTATGGTTTTTCTCCAGAATGGATATGCATATGTATTTTAATATGTCTTAATTTTTTAGCCGAATAACTATAATGTGAACATTTGTATGGTTTTTCTTCAGAATGGATATGCATATGTATTTTAAGATGTCCTAATTTTTTAGCCGAATAACTACAATGTGAACATTTGTATGGTTTTTCTCCAGAATAGATATGCATATGTATTTTAAGATGTCCTAATTTTTTAGCCGAATAACTACAATGTGAACATTTGTATGGTTTTTCTTCAGAATGGATATGCATATGTATTTTAAAATGTCCTAATTGTTTAGCCGAATAACTACAATGTGAACATTTCAGGCGCGTATCCAAGGGAGGGGCGATCGCCTCTCCCCCCCCAACCTTCAAGAACTTTGCGTTAAAAATCGACAATATATTATTAAATTAGGACAGAAAAGCAAAGAAACAAATTAATAGAGAAAATTATCCTGCAAATGAACCAATTGACTACTTTAGACAGTCATTTTTATTTCCCAGCACTGGAAAATGTCATTCAGGATATGAAATCACGTTATTCGGAGGAAACGCTAAACCTATATAATTTATCCATCCTATATCTAGAAATGAAAAGTGACGATGATTTTGAGCAATCACTAAGTCACATTTCCAAAAGGTATGCTTACTTCTTGAACGATTCAGAGGACATAGTTAAAAAAAAAGTTGGAATCAGAATTGGAATCTTGGTATTCCCAATGGGATCGGGCATCAACAACTGGTGCTTTGTCAGCTCTGGATTTAATAAAAAAATGTGATCAAGAAGTCTGTCCTATTATTCATATTTTACTATGAATCTTAATCACGTTACTGATTTCTAAGGCAAGCGTAGAAAGAACTTTTTCTAGTTTAAGAAGATTGAAAACATGGCTAAGATCAACCATGGAAGAGGGTCGCTTGACAGGATTAGCATTGCTTAAAATCAATCGAGAAAAAAAATTTGATATAGATTCTGTCATTGATCTTTACGCAAGAAAACCCAAACATCAACTAGAGTTTATTATTTAACTACGAATTATTAATTTTTGTATGAATTTAATTTTTATTTGATATTTGATTAATTGTTAAATAAATAATACTTATAAAAATTTAAATCGTTAAATATTTTCAAATTTTAAGCATTTTTGTTACATGTTTTTACATACACGCATGCGCGCGCGCGCACACACACACACACACACACACTAAATTTGTATAAAATGAATCGATCACCCCCCCCCCCTTAAAGCAAGTCACTGGATACACGCCTGAAAATATATATATATATATAATGTATCGATCACCCCCCCCCCCCTAAAGCAAGTCGCTGGATACGCGCCTGCATGTGTATGGTTTTTCTCCAGAATGGAAATGCATATGTATTTTAAGATCTCTTAATTGTTTAGCCGAATAACTACAATGTGAACATTTGTATGGTTTTTCTCCAGAATAGATATGCATATGTATTTTAAGACACCGTGATCGTTTAGCAGAATAACTACACTGTGAACATTTGTATGGTTTTCCCCAAAATGGATAGCAACATGTTTTTTAAATATTCCATGGTCTTTAGCTGTATAACTACACTGTGAACATTTGTATCGTTTTTCATAAAAATGAGAATTCAAATGTACTTTGAGATTTATTTCGTTTGAAGTTAAATAACAACACTGTAAACATTTGTATGATGTTCTTCTACAACAGTGCTTAAAATATGCTTTCAAAATAGTTGAGCGTGTTCGTGAAAAGTCCCACTGTAGACATTTATAAGGTCTTTCATGGATGTGTTTTCTCAAATGGATTACAAACTCATATATTTTTGATCCTACATAAAGACATTGTTCACATTCGTATAACTTATTTCTGTCTTTCTTAATATTCACCATGAGCGTAGACATTACTGATGCTGTGTAGTTCATTCTGCTAAATTCTGCTTATAAGTGTTCTAACACATAACCGGTTTAACAGACCATGGAAGCATTCTTTTTATGGAAGATATGGTCTAACTTCAGGTTAAAGATGCCACACATTTCATGATACAGAATATCTGAAAACCAACAAATAATTTGCTTCATTTTGAATTATTAACAACAATTTTTAAAACTCTATTATTACTACTATTTGCAAAAACAATTTATTTGATAGGAGTTATACACAAACAAAGATATTGACAAGATTGGAATATGTTTATAGATTTTAAAACTTTTTTTTTCCCTGGCGAAAAAACAATTTATGTTATCATCGCCAATCGAAAACATTACAGAAAACTAAAATTAAAATTAGATAAAATACATAAAAATTTAAACAAAAACTAACAATGTACCAACAAATATCAAAGAAACAATAATTGCCTTTATAACAATTTAATAATAATAAAATTATAACTAAAAGTATTCTGTATTAAAAAATTTTAGAAAAAAAGGACAATGAATATCTAAAATATAAAAAGATATTTTACAATAAATATAACATTAAATAAATATGTATACACAACATACAATATATGTTTGTATTAAAATGAATAAATAAGATAAGAAATATTTATAAAATTCTAAAATCAATATTTCATAATAAATTTTGCGAGGTATAGGAAAGCGAAAATACAGTCAACTGCCTCAACATCATTCCTTAACACCACTTTTAAACTCCCTTGTATCCTAAAAGTGAAACATGCTTCAAACAACCACAATTGACCAGTATTTGATGGATGTCATCAAAAATACATAATAATATCTCATACCATGTTGTGTATTTGGCACCATACTTGTAGTAATCTTTCCCGCTTCATCCGCTTCTGTGCTACCAGTTATTCCAGAGTCTCCATGAATCCAGCAAAATGTTATCCTAACACCCCCTAGTGAAGGTTGTGTACTTGTACTGCACACAAAAATCCACTAATAAAAGGTTCACAGAGATCGCATCCTGGAGAATCTGTACTTTTGAGATTCAGTACTCCGAAAACAGTACTTTTGAAATCGTAAAAAAAGGTAGTACGAATATCTAGATTGAGTGACTGTTGGAGCTTTAAGAAAGGACATATATTCTACTCGGAAAACACTGCAAGCTAAGGGTAATCTGTATGTGTAGGTATGTCCCAATGCATAAAAAGCAAATAAAAAACCATTGTCTATTTTAAACCCATCAGTGAAAACGGAAGTTTAACGTCGAATGGTGTCATGGCTCACCCACTCCGAAAGATGTGAATTACCTATTCGCCCAGATAGCAATAACCCCCAACCCTCAGGCCAATTTAACTTTTGTAGAGTCCAATTCTGTTTCAAATCAAACCTTAATAGGCCTACATGAGAAGTGTTTAACTCAGGAGAGGTTTTGGGTGGAAATGAATTGATCTTTGATTGTTAGTTTTTTTATTTCCTAAAATTCATTATATGTAGACACGGTGTGTTTTACTGGCTGTTATACTTTTTAAAACATGACAAATCAAGATCTGTTTCCATTGGTATAGAAAATGTTTTAGAAATGTCACGTATATTTCTTTTACTTTAAATTCCTTCTGGTGAACAAGAATTATGTTTTTATTGATATCATTGCGCAAAAAACCATTACTCACTTGTTTTTCAGCAGACATGAGTCGCACTATCAGTTGAATGCTGTGAGTCACAGATATTCAAATGCTGTGATTCCCAGGCGAGACTAATGCTGAGACGTGTTGTATTATTGTGAGTCTGTTTTGTGTCATTGTTCATAGAGTAGTTGTTAATTATGAGTTCGAATATAGTACTTGATTGTGAGTGTCTTTTGTCGTTTAGAATATGTCGCAACAAATTTTTATAGTGTTTTGTATACAGTTCGTACAGGACTTGGCGATAAAAATAGCAGCATAAGACTTACAGTCAACCGTTGGTTGGTGGTTCTTGGGATTTTGATAGCCTCCAAAACGATATCCTCTCCTTTCCCATAATGCCCATGATTGCTTCCTCCTCCTTAAAGGTAATAACAGTTAAATGATCGCGCTCAGTGATCACCACCACAGAGGAGCATTATTACAATCTCTTCCCTAATAGCTTTCAATGCTACATTGGCCACATACCCCCAGCTTGAAACAAGAAAAACCAATGTGACCAAAACTGTGGCATTTAAAACATCACCTAGTGTCAGAACATATTGCCTTACTGAGAGTCTCTAGTACCCTGGCTGAATAAATCTGGGGATCTAACATCTGACAAAAATAAGGATAAAAGAGGCTGTCACAACTTTCCCGCCTTTGTCCGTTTTCATAATCGGAACGACATCTGTTACTGACTGATTTGTTAGTTCTGACCTGGTTTCATCTATAGACATGTGTGTCAAATAACCCTGTTTGAGAAATTTATGGATCTATGGGAAGCCACAGACACTATGGCCTGTTCAAAGAAATCATTACATGTTAAATCGTAAATACCGGATAGTTTGTATTTGTCTGTTTGTTTCTGAAAGGGTTGTATATGTTGTCTTAAAGTGATGTGGTAGTGAAGTTTTTTGAATGTGGAGGCTATTTTGTGTGTTTTTATTGTGGTAGGTGAGGGATATGTATTTGTTGTTTTTGTGTGGTTTGTCTGTGTGGCTGTTTGATGATGTTTGTGTTTAATTTTTATGAGTATGTTGTCTATGATTGTGTGTTGGTAGCTGTTTTGTTAAGCAAAGTATTTTATTGTATTGAGAAATTCAAAGGCGATCTTTTTTTTTAACCTCCATATGAGTATCCTTGTTTAAATAGGAAATACAAGAGAACAAATGAGTGGTTGACTAAAAAATCATCACATAATATGGGAAGAAGCATTCAAGGATTACAGAGAATTTAGTAATATGTTAAACAAGATGCAAAAACATACTGGATAAAAGGTTCCACATCCTGCGAGACTATCAACATTAATCGGAGGTATAAGGAATGTTTTCAAGAACCTTACAAATAAATTTCCAATCTTTAAAAAAAAAAATTTCAAAACCCTTTCTTAAAGCAAACATACATAGCATAACGAAGAGATCTTCCAAATTCCAAGTCTCTAGCTTTTATAGTTTGGGCCTCACCTTGATCAGTCAGACAGGACATTCCTTTTAGCGTTATTAGGTAACATTAGTAACCTGAGCACTAGGGTTAAAAATTGTCCTCTCAAAGGAGCCGCAAAAAGTATTCTTGTCTCACTAACACTTTATGTATTATTTCTTATTTTATAAATTCAAAGAATTAACATTTCCTGATTTAAGATGACCGATTATTACGGTAATATTGCCAATGAATGATATTATGACTAATAAAAGATAGAATTTTAAAATCCCCACTAAACTGATGGTCTTGGGAATATGAGTGAATGAAGACAACTACAAATTTATATGCTAATTTTATTTATTCTAATGTCAGCCTTGAGGATGGAAATAGTGTTACAAGTCTATGAATAAACAAGTAAAATTAACCAGAAAATTTTACAGTCATATTTTCGTCATATTTGTGAATGTACAAACTTTCAAAACTATTTAACAGAGCTTTTGATTTAACATTTTTCAATAATTTGAGATCATTTAATTCTAAACTGAGTTTGGTGTTTAGAATATGTTCTGCAACACTAGATTTTCAGGTCTTTGAAATTTTATATGTTTAATAAGTTCATTAAATCTGGTCAATATTTTTCTTTTTGTTTGGCCAATATAAATTCTACTACATGAATTACAATTTATTCTATAAATCCCAGATTTATCAATCATCTTTATTTTATTTTTTGGGTTACCAAGTAATAGTAATTTTTAGGCTATAACCTACTTTTAAATTTACCTGTTTAAAAACTCTTTCTAAACCCTTTCTTTGTTAAATCCATATCGAATGGTAAGCTAATGTATTCATTTTTAATATTTTCTTTTTGTGTTATTAACGTAGTAGAATCGTTTCTAACATTTTTTAATTTTTGTTTTCTTAATATATTATATATTATTTTCGGGTCATATCCATTAAATTTAGCAATTTCTTCAATTTTGGCCAACTCACACTTAAATCTATTTTTATGCAATGGAATTGTAATTAATCTATTAACCATAGTATTAAAAACTGCTAATTTATGGGATTTATAATGGTTAGAATTTACTGAGATTTATCAATCATTATTTGATGTTTCTGATATATATCAAATTCAATTTTATTATTATTTCTAAAACATAAAACATCAAGAAACGGTAAACATTTATCATGCTCTATTTCAAAAGTAAATTTTATGTTTCTATGTTCATTATTAATTAATCACTTACACTTTTAAAAAATGTTTTAACTTGCCTATAGTAGCACTTACTTTGCTTGTTGAGGACAGCCGTTTCGGGAGATGTGTCCCTTTGTCAACTCAGACCGTAACTTGAGTTACAAGCACAACAAGCAAAGTAAGTGCTACTATAGGCAAGTTAAAACATTTTTTAAAAGTGTAAGTGATTACTAGTAGCTCACGCGAAGATGGAATCAACAAATGTTTATAATTAATGATAAAAAATGTTCTACATTAAACTCTTTAGTATTAAAAATTGCGAAAACATCGTCTACATATCTAATCTATACTCTAAGAAAATACGGGAGTTTATTTCTTAATTCCTTTTCAAAATTTTTCATAAAAAGTTCGGCTATGAAAGGTGATAAACTATTCCCCATAGCTGTACATCTTTTTATTGGTAAAATACATTGTTAAATGAAAAATAATTATGTGTCATACAAAATTTAGTTAATTTTACATATTGGTTAACTTCATTAATCTCTATTTCATTTTCAATTAAAAATTCTTTTAACAAAATTAATGTTTCAGCAACTGGTAGGCTTGGAAATAGTGAACAAACGTCAAACGATACAAGAATTTTGTCTTCTGTCAGTTCAATATTTTTCAATTTGTTTATAAACCATCCTTTATTTTTTATTGAGCTGGATTCTATATTAAATTTAAAATTTCAAAAAACTTTAACCATTTTGACAAAAGATAAGTTGGTAAGTCAATCCCCGAAACTATCGGTCTCATCAAATTACCTTCTTTGTGTATCTTTGGGAGGCAATACAACATAGGTAGAACTGCATTTGAAACATTCAATTTATAAATTTCATATTTGGAATAACTAAATTACAACTTTTAATAATATTTGCCATTTCTTTTACAAATTTGATTAATGGATTCTTTTTTAATTTCATGAACATTTCTTCTTTTAGCAAAATATTAACTCGATTAACATAATCTTCTTTATTTAAAATTACAATTGTATTTCCCTTATCCGCTTTTAAGAAATAACAATTTTGATTTTTTAAACTTTTAATCACTTCTAAATCTTGATTATTTCTGGTTCCATTCTTCTTTAATTTTATGTTTTCAGCAATCTTCGTCTTACAAACTTTCTTGACGTAATTTTATCTGTTTCGTTTAAATATCTTATACCATTCTCAATATTTCTTATTAACTCCTCAATACCTTTTTCATTATTATTACGAAATGAAAATTTCAATCCTTTATTTAATATTTCTATTTCCGATTGGGTGAATTTTATATTTGTTTCATTTTTGACCAAAATATTATTATTTTGGTTATTAGGTTTATCTGATGTATTTCTCAACAACATGCTTAATTTCCGTTCTAATTTTTCAACATTTTTCAAATATTAATGTTCATTAACTACAAAAACTTGTTTACAAAATGTGTCCTAACCCTCTTTATTTTCATTTGCTAATTTTAAATGTAAATTGCTTAATTCCAATTCTACTGTATTTAATTTATTATAAAGGTATTTTATTTCTAAACTTAACCATTTCTCCTTTCCAAACTTTAAAACTTTCTCTGATCTATAATTTTAATATTAATTCCTTCAATAAATTTAGGAGTCAAGTTCTTCTTTTTACATGTTTTAAGAAATTTTATATCCGCTAATATAAATTTAACTTGTAAATATAATTTTTGGAATCTGTTATGCTCTCTTGACCGAGATGTCATATTTATAACTGTATGAAGCAACTGTGTGTAATGTTTATTTTTAAATAAATAAAGCCTTTAAACCACAAATAACTTTTTATTTAAACCCTATGTACATTTCAATTGCACAGCAATCAAAAGGTGTTCAAAAGGTATTTACAAATACAACTAGATTTAAACAGCATACTACATCAAATATATAGACATAAACCGGTCTCTACTGGCAAAAAAAGGCATGGCGAAGTAGTTACTGGTTTACGCCTATATAATTGATGTAGTATGCTGTTTAAAGCTAGTTTTAAATACCTCTGAAGATAATTGAATTGAAATGTACATAAGGTTTAAATAAAAGTTATTTGTGGTTTAGAGGTTTTACTTATTTATAAAAAAATAAACACACACACACACACACACATATATATATATATATATATATATATATATATATATATATATATATATATATATATATATATGAAGTTATTATTATATTATTACTTGTAAATATTTTTTTCTACCACTAAGTGCAATAATTTTACCTTATGTGATTAGGCACCTTTCGGTCACTTGACAAAAGGTCACTGAAAAGTGATTCGACAATGGTCAAGTGACCGAAAGGTGCCTTATCACAAAAGATAAAATTATGCATGTAGTGGTGGGAAAAATTATTTACAAGTAATAATAATAACTTCATAAAGTCAGTGCAATGGGAAAATATTGGACAACATGAAATATATATATATATATATATATATATATATATATATATATATATATATATATATATTCTAAATATTTATAATTATCCATTGTTTTTCCGTTGCACTGACTTTATGAAGCTAATAAATCACTGATTTTGAGTAATTTTATCCACCATTAAGTGCAATAATTTTACCTTGAGTGATGAGGTACCTTTCGGTCGTTGACCATTGTCGAATCACTGATTGTTCTCTGTTGTGGATGCTACGTCCGTGAAGCCGGTGTTTGTAGAAGTTACGCGCACTATTTCTTGATCTGTGTGTATGAGGTTTCTGTATAGTATGTCTTCTGTATATGTTGTTTGTAAATTCATTAGGTTGTTGTGTATATTTTTATAAATGTGGTATTTTTCTAGTGAGTTTAGTTCTATTGGGTTGTTATTTATTTCCAGTATGGTTAGGTTATTTTCGTAATTTGTAATTTCGTGTTTATGGGAAATTAGGTGTGCTGCAACATTTGATACTTTAGAATTTTTATTTTTGAATGCTCTATAATGTTCTTCAAATCTTATTTTAAATGTTCTGGATGTTTTTCCTATGTAAAAGGCGTTACAGTTGTTGCAAGTGATTTTGTAGATTCCTGATAGGTTATGATTTTCTGAATTTGTTATGTGGTTTTTGTTACTAAGATATTTTATTATTTTGTTGTTTGGTTTGTAAGTTGGAGTGTAGTATTCTTTGTTGTATATATTTGTTATTTTTTCTATTTTGTTATTGGTATATTTATATTTTAGGTAGATTTTTTTATTTTTATTGTTTTCGTGTTCCGGTTGTAGTGTTGTGTTGAGGTTAGGTTTTTTTGTGAATTTATTGTATATATTATTTATAATGTGTTTGTTGTATCCATTTTCTATTGCTATTTTTGTAATGTTATCTAATTCTTCATTTAATTTTTGTTTGTTATCTTGTGTGTATTTTATTGCTTTATTTATCATGATAAATAAAGCAATAAAATACACACAAGATAACAAACAAAAATTAAATGAAGAATTAGATAACATTACAAAAATAGCAATAGAAAATGGATACAACAAACACATTATAAATAATATATACAATAAATTCACAAAAAAACCTAACCTCAACACAACACTACAACCGGAACACGAAAACAATAAAAATAAAAAAATCTACCTAAAATATAAATATACCAATAACAAAATAGAAAAAATAACAAATATATACAACAAAGAATACTACACTCCAACTTACAAACCAAACAACAAAATAATAAAATATCTTAGTAACAAAAACCACATAACAAATTCAGAAAATCATAACCTATCAGGAATCTACAAAATCACTTGCAACAACTGTAACGCCTTTTACATAGGAAAAACATCCAGAACATTTAAAATAAGATTTGAAGAACATTATAGAGCATTCAAAAATAAAAATTCTAAAGTATCAAATGTTGCAGCACACCTAATTTCCCATAAACACGAAATTACAAATTACGAAAATAACCTAACCATACTGGAAATAAATAACAACCCAATAGAACTAAACTCACTAGAAAAATACCACATTTATAAAAATATACACAACAACCTAATGAATTTACAAACAACATATACAGAAGACATACTATACAGAAACCTCATACACACAGATCAAGAAATAGTGCGCGTAACTTCTACAAACACCGGCTTCACGGACGTAGCATCCACAACAGAGAACAATCAGTGATTCGACAATGGTCAACGACCGAAAGGTACCTCATCACTCAAGGTAAAATTATTGCACTTAATGGTGGATAAAATTACTCAAAATCAGTGATTTATTAGCTTCATATATATATATATATATAAATTATTTATATTGTTACAATATACAATGTTATTATACCTGATGTATTTCATTTGAACATCTCATTGGGTGAATAACTACACTATGAACAACTGTAAGGGCTTTCTCCAAAATGGGTACAAATATGAATTTTAAAGACTTTGGATTTTTTTAGCTGAATAGCAACAATGTTAACATTTGTAAGAATTTTCTCTAGAATGGATCCGCATATGTATTATAAGATTCCCTGATTGTGTAGCTGAAAAACTACACTGTGAACATTTATAAGGTTTTTCCCCTGAATGACTAAGCATATGCACTTTAAGACTCCTTGATTAGTTAGCAGAATAAATAAACTGTGAACATTTATATGGTTTTTCTCCAGAATGTATATGCATATGTACTTTAAGATTTCCTAATTGTTTAGCCGAATAACTACATTGTGAACATTTGTATGGTTTTTCTCCAGAATGGATACGCATATGTACTTTAAGACTGCCTGATTGGCTAGCAGAATAAATACACTGTGAACATTTATAAGGTTTCTCCCCTGAATGACTAAGCATATGCACTTTAAGAATCCCTAATTGGTTAGCAGAATAAATACATTGTGAACATTGATATGGTTTTCCTCCAGAATGGATACGCATATGTCTTTTAAGATTTCCTAATTGTTTAGCCGAATAACTACATTGTGAACATTTGTATGGTTTTTCCCCTGAATGATTAAGCATATGTAATTTCAGACTCCCTGATTGGTTAGCAGAATAACTACACTGTGAACATTTATATGGTTTTTCTCCAGAATGGATACGCATATGTATTTTAAGATTTCCTGATTGTGTAGCAGAATAACTACACTGTGAACATTTGTATGGTTTTTCCCCTAAATGGATAGCAATATGTTTTTTAAATGTTCCATGGTGTTTAGCTGAATAGCTACACTGTGAACATATGTAAAGTTTTTGTCCAGAATGGATAGCCATATGTATTCTAAAATGTCCTAATTGTTCGGTTGAATAACTACACTGTGAACATATGTAAAGTTTATGTCCAGAATGGATAGCAATATATTTTTTAAATGTTCCATGGTGTTTAGCTGAATAGCTACACTGTGAACATATGTAAAGTTATGTCCAGAATGGATAGCCATATGTATTCTAAAATGTCCTAATTGTTCAGTTGAATAACTACACTGTGAACATCTGTATCTCTTTTCATAAAAATAAGAATTCAAATGTACTTTAAGATTTGTTTCGCTTGAAGTTAAATAACAACACTGTAAACATTTGTATGATGTTCTTCTACAACGGGGCTTAAAATATTCTTTCAAACGAGTTGAGTGTGTTCGTGAAAAATCCCACTGTAGACATTTATAAGGTCTTTTATGGATGTGTTTTCTCAAATGGATTACAAACTCATATATTTTTGATCCTACATAAAGACATTGTTCACATTTGAATAACTTATTTCTGTCTTTCTTAATATTCCCCATGAGCGTAGCAATTACTGATGCTGTGTAGTCCATTCTGCTTATAAGTGTTCTAACACATATTTGGTTTATCAGACCATGGAAGCATTCTGTTTATCTTCCTGCTGGTCTAACTTTAGGTTAAAGATGCCACATTTTATGATACAGAATATCTGAAAACCAAGAAATTATTTGCTTCATTTTGTATTATTAACAACAATTTTTAAAACTGTATTATTACTAATACTTGAAAATACAATTTATTTGATAGGAGTTATACACAAACAAAGATAGGAATATATTTATAGATTTTAAAACTGTTTTTTTCCTTGGGGAAAAAACAATTTATGTTATCATCGCCAATCAAAAACCATATAGAAAACTAAAATTAAAATTAGATTAAATCCATAAAAATTTAAACAAAAACTAACAATGTACCAATAAATATCAAAGAAACAATAATTACCGTTATAACAATTTAATAATAATAAAATTATAACTAAAAGTATTCTGTATTAAAAAATTATAGAAAAAAGGACAATGAATAACTAAAATATAAAAAGATATTTTACAATAAATATAAAATTAAATAAATATGTATACACAACATACAATATATGCTTGTATTAAAATGAATAGATAAGGAAAGAAACATTTAAAAAATTCGAAAATCAATTTTACATAATAAATTTTACAAGGTATAGGAAAGCGAAAACACAGTCAACTGCCTTCACATCATTCCTAACACCACTTTTAAACTCCCTTGTATATTAAAAGTGAAACCTACGTGCTTCAAACAACCACAATTGACCCGTATATGATGGATTGTGATGGTATTTTCTTATAACTGACACAATCGGAGATCCTCATTGCACATCAGACAGCCATTAGATAAAAATGATGCAAAGGCATTAAGCCACCACTTCCTCCCTACATTTCGAACAAATAGAAGATCTATATGAACAGATTGAATCCTTGACTTCCCAGAGGTTATTGTGATTCACACATTGCCAATCATTTTTCTAAGCAGTGATAAATGTACATTTCATCAAAAATACATATTAACATCCCATACCATGTTGTGTATTTGGCACCATACTTGTAGTAATCTTTCCCGCTTCATCCACTTCTGTGCTACCAGTTATTCCAGAGTCTCCATGAATTCAGCAAAATGTTATCCTAACACCCCCTAATGAAGGTTGTGTACTGCACACAAAAATGCTCTAATAAAAGGTTCACAGAGATCTCATCCTAAAGAATCTGAACAGTACTTTTGGAATCGGAAAAAAAAGGTAGTACGAATATCTAGATTGAGTGACTGTTGGAGCTTTAAGAATGGAAATATATTCTACTCGGAAAACACTGCAATCTGAGGGTAATCTGTACGTGTAGGTATGTCCCAATGCATAAAAAGCAAATAAAAAACCATTGTCTATTTTAAACCCATCAGTGAAAATAATTTCACTATATTACGGCGTTCTATACATGGCCAAAAACCCCTAGTGGTACACCTCATCAAGAGTGGTGTGTTAGATATGACTGGACAATGAAAAACTGAAATATGGCCATTTTATTAATCATGAAGGCAGATAGCACATCGATCGTTCCAACATAGGTGGAAGTTGTGTAACTGAAGGTTATACATAACGTGTAATGTTTGTTTGCTGAAAAAAAACATTGATATCCATTGTAATATTGTTGGTGAGAGTCATTAAAAACTAAAAACTAATGCATCTGATGTCATCTTGAAAAGGCAGAAATCATCTACAAATACAGAACAGTAAACAGGAAACCAGTGATACTGTTAATGACAATGGTAAATATTATGACACTCAGAACAATGATTTGTGGAACATCATTCTCCAGTTTATAACTATCTAACAATGTAACTCCAGCATGAACGAGTAACGACCTATTCGACAAAAAATACCAAGTATTCAAGGAGGATTTCCAGACAACTCAACAGTAACAAGTATTGCTTCTTCCTTGAGTTTGTCCATTTGGAATTTACTATAGGTTGAAATGGACAAAAAATTCGAAAATGACATTCCCAGTACATCCGCTATAAAAGAACTTGTTGAGATCCACCTTCTATCCGGATTTTTAACTAATAGCTGGCAACAGAAAGGAAGTACTCAATTACTTATCCTAGTTTCCTCCATACTGTGGTGGACAGAATTGTTTGTCTAATTGTTCTAATGTACTGTGATCAAGAATTCGTTCTACGCAACCTGCAGACCCTGTGTGCTTTATCACGGAGTTTCATTTATTCCTCATGGTTTTCATTATTTGGGTCTGTTGTTTGGGTAGTTGAAGTGAGACTAGCTACTAATTACACTACTCACAATCAAAATGTATTTCTTATACAACCGACATGCTTTGTGTGTAATGAAAACTGTGACTTTACTAAACATTGTCGTACAAAATCTAAGAATAATCCGAATATCAGAAATTTTCAAAAACCTGAAATTAATAATTAAACTTTAAATAATAACTATAACAAAAATAAAAGTGAAGGTTATTCTTGCCTTAAATTTGGTTATATTGCAAGAGATCGGTGAAAGCAAGGAGCTTCCCCAAATGATCCAAGATTATACATCCTTCTACGTCACCATGGGTGAGTCCTGTAGTTATTGTAAACAAGAAAAGTCCTGACAGTAGTCCTAAATATAGATTTCGTGTAGAGTAAAGAGAACTTGATGCAATTACTCATGGTGATGCATACCTTTTACCAGATATTCTTAAAACTTTAGATAGTTTACGCAATAGTGTATATTTTATTACCCTTGACTTGTATAGTCATTTTCATCAAGTCGCCAAAAGATATAGAAAAGACAGCTTTTAGTATTACAGGTTAACATTACGGATCGATCGCTCGGTGGCACAATCTTCATCAGAGTCTGAATTTTCCGCTTGGAATTGTTGTTAAGTTGGGCGGTGACAGTTCTTGGTAATCTCAAAGAGTATTGAGATTGTTCCTTTAATATTTTTGCAAATTTCGTATTTTTCTAGGGTGATGAGATATGGTACTTTTTTGTTGATGTGTAAGATTTTTAGGTTAAAGTAATTGTCTGTATATTTGTTACTTGTTTCTTTTAGGGGATTGGTGAATGTTGAGTCAGTGTTATGTTTGGGTGATTTTTTGTGTTCCTAGATTCTTTGTTCTAAGCTGTGGCCTGTTTGCCCGATGTAGAACTCATTGCAGTTTGTACAGTTTAATTTGTATACACCTGATGCTAGTAATTTATCTTTGTTGTTGGTGCTATGTTGTATTTTGTTTTGTCGTTTGTTAGTAGTTTTATATGCTATTGTGTATTCTGTTTTTTTAAAATTTGTGGGCCATTATATTTCATGATCTATTTATGTATGCTTTTGTGATATATTTGTTTTCCCTTCCTCTACTGTTGATTTTAGTGTTTTTTTGTGTATATTGTGCCATAGTTTGTCTGTTATTGTGGTGTTGAATCCATTTGTGCATGCTAAATATATATATATATATATATATATATATATATATATATATATATATATAAATTTTTACTAAAACTCAGTGACCTTATTGGTGTAGAGCACTTAGCTGCAGCCTTTGTACTCTCTTCCCGTCCCTACCACAGGACTAGCTTAATGGATACCTACCTCTTTGCAGAAATCAAGTATCTACCTGATGCTAAATCTTCTGATATCCTCTGGTGTACATACCTGCCAGCCAAACCACTTGCAGCTCCCAAAGCTGGGCACTCACAGAGTACGTGGATTGGGCCTTTCTATTGGTCCTCATTGCATCTCTTGCACACAGAGGACCTAGATTTTCCAATTTTGTATTGTAACCCCCTCAGATTCCCATGGCCTGTGACCAAGTCTATAGTAACTCTGAGTTGAGGTCTACTTAAGGAGAGTAGTTCTTTGCCCCACAAGCCTCCTGAGTAACCCCACAGTACCTTGGATTTGTTACATCCCAATGTTGCATTCCATTCTTCCCTACACAACCTGTCTATATGTGCCGTGATTCTTTTGCGCCCCTCCTGAAGCGGCATGCCTACTGCCCTCAGCAACAGTCCTTGAGTTATACACCCTTGTTTTGCTATAGCATCAGCTCTCTCATTCCCTAATCAGCCAGAATGTCCTGGAATCCAGGTTAAGTTGAGCGAATTATACTTGCTCAGCTCTGCTAGAGAACCTATAGTCTCAGCCACCAGCTAGAGCTGGTACTAGCCTTACCTAAAGCCTTCAGAGCTACCTGACTGTATGAGCAAATCCAGATGGTCTTGCCCCTCTTGCCAAACCCTATTATTTCACCATGCTTCTGTTACCTTGAGTGCCTCTTGAATCTGGGCTTTCAGGACTACTTCAAACGGCCCCCTAACAAGGATAGTGCATATCCTACCACCTTGACACCCATTCCACAGAACGTCCTTAGTAGACCGCCCATGACAAGGCACCACAGCACAGGTGATAACTCTTCACCCTGCTAGCAGCCCTCCGAGATCATCCCATTTATCGTACACCTCATCCAGGATGAAGTACTTATACTGTTTTGCAAGGAACTCATAATCCAATTTATAATTCCATCAGAAATCCTGTGATACATAGCAGCTATTTTTGGCCAGTCTAGAGGTTCTATTAAAGCCCCAAAACATATACCCTTATTGTTGATCTGCCCCTGAATAAAATCCACAACCGACAACAACACAGTCTCCACTGATCTACCAGTTCGGTAGGCGTGAAAAACCACTACTTACTGATATTTTTTAGGCAGACACGTTTTGCATTGAGACGGAAAAAACTGTTTCAAAGGAAAAATGGACTTTGTTCACGAAATAAAGCAACTATGAAAAAATAATTTTTTCTTCTAACATGTAATGTTAAAATTATATAAGTTCTTGTTATTTATGAAAGACAAAACGCAAAAATAAAACAAAATAAAAGTAAAGAAAAACCACCAAAGTTTGAGAGAATTTTTAAAAAACTAATAAAAACAGATTATTGTAAACAAAAAATGTTTTAATACATTTATTAACAAATTTATTTAATAAATGTAACTAATAAATGGTTAAATAAATTCTCCAAAAATTAGAAAAGTGTCAAGTGCGGGAAGAAATAGTTTCGAGTGCCGAAATAAAGCAAGTTACAAACGGATGGGGCTGGAACTGTCATTCAAATATGTAACAACAATTTGAAGGGTAAATAAGACTATGGTGTTAAAAAATATCACCGTATTACACCATGAGTGACATTTTCAAGCATCAGCGAAAAAACAAGCAAAAATCTTCGAAAGGAAGTTCAAAGTACACTATGTTAGAAGTCAAGAGAAAGTCTTGACAAATGGAAAGACTGGGTAGCAATGGTAGGGGATACTGCCCACTAGCAAAAGGGGAATCGCAATTCAGCTTTCGTTGGAGACAGACGTGTTTCTGGAGATCCAGAAGGAGGTTCAGGATGCTGTTCCGTGGCTGAGAAAAACACCCTAGCGCAAGATGGACGTAGAGATGATCTGCCTTCGATTGCCCGCGAAATCGAACTTGAACTTTTTAATAATGTAAACAAGTATTAAAACCGGCCCTAAAACCGATCAGTGCCGATGGCAACAAGAACCAAGTGTACAAGAAAATCCAGGAAAACCACAACCATCTCAGGGAAAGTTTTGGGGGCAAGTTTAAATTTTAATTGAAATAAACCATTTATTAAAACTAGTAAAAACTTCTTAAATTCATGTAATAAAATTTCTTAATGCATAAATTGAATCACTTGTTGAAAATAAAAAATATATAAACAAATGGCTATTTTTTTATACAGTGAAAATATTGGTGGTGATAATTTGATTCAAATATTAAATCGAAAGTTCAAGAATATTAAGATCAAGAGAAAATAAAGTTACAGGTGCGTATCCAAAAGGGGGGGCGAGCGCCCCCCCAACCCTCAAGAACTAAGGGTTAAAAATCGACAATATATTATTAAATTAGGACTTTCTATTAAATTAGACTTTTACTTAAGTAAATTCGTCTTTAATTGTAAATGAAAAATAAAATTTTAATTTCTAATATGAAAATGTGACACGTTCCCTCGGCATACCCTCGTAAACGTCTAAACGTTTTAACAACAGATAGTGCTAGTGAAGCTTAGTCTCGAACATATGATTTTCAATACGTAATTTTGCAAGCGTAATATTCGCAGTTGACTACGGAATTGTTCGTGTTGGAAGAATAACTACTTATATTAATTAATAAACAATTTTTATAATAATAGCTTATTATGAAATTAATAACATTCTCTAGCCATAAGTGTTATCGAAACTGGAATAATTATTTATTAAAAAGTCTAATTTGCTACGAATATTTATCACGTTACCGATTTCTAACGCAAGCGTAGAAAGACACGTTTGTGCGTGCGTGCACACACACACACATTATATATATATATATATATATAATTCATCGATCGCCCCCCCCCAAAGCAAGTCGCTGGATACTCGCCTGAGTTACTGTTTTTATAAAGTCAAAATCTATATATGTTCAAAATGAATAGTCACAAAATTTATTTAGAGTCAATATCAGAAAATGAATAAGAAATTTATAAAGAAAATCAGTAGAAAATGATTTAGTAGCCTAATTAAGTTAATAGAATTTATTTATAGTTAAATAATAGTGTTATCCAATTGACTATTGAACGTTATGCTAAGATTATAATAACATTTAAGAACTATATAAAACATTCAAATATATTTAATGTTCAAAGAATTGCGTATAATTAAGGGAAAATATTTTTAAAAAATTTAATGACATGTTATTAAGAATTATGATATTTTAGAAATGCAAATTTTAATTTTTCTAGTGATTAAAACAAAATTAAATAAACAAAAAATGTTTCTAATTATTAAAATTAACCTGTGGTGAAGCTAGTAAATAAAATTGAATGCAATTTTTCCAACCAGCAACTATGAATAAAATTAAATAATTAAATAAACTGGCAAAAAGAGTCTTAAGAAATACTATTGCATATAAATTTATACTCAAACACAAATTTTTAAGGTATAAATTATCAATTAAATGAGTTTGAACATATAGGTGTTTTTTTTTAAACAAAGTTCAGGGATTTATCTACTGACAGATCACGCTTGACACACCACAGGTACCAGGACATGGTGTCGGGTGGGATCATATTTGGACTGTGGCTGAACTGCGCGTTTCGGCCCTACAGAGTCCATCATCACCAGGTATAGCTTACATGAAAAATGCGTAAATATGGGTACTTTGATGGTAGGGTGTGGAACGCGAAATCGGGGAGAGCATTTTCTCCCTGTGATGGTGCAGACTTAGAAAGATTTGGCCATGGCAGCACTAGGTCAGTGCATTGTTCAATGCAATGAGTCACAGACAAGACTGTTGCTCAGGTATCGTGTATTAAAGTGAGTCTGTGGTTGGTGATTATTCATTGAGTAGTTGTTAGTTATGTGTTCAAATATAGTATTAGATTGGGGGTGTGTTTTGTCTTGAAAAAGACTATTGAAGAGAAGCATAACTGAAATTGAAGAACGAAGCAAGCCTAGTAAATTACTCTACCACAGCTATAATGACACTGAGCGACGAACGGAAGTTCAACCCACTTAGCAAGATGTGAATTACCTATTCGCCCAGATAGCAATAACCCCCAAACCTCAGGCCGATTTAACTTTTGTAGAGTCCTATTCTGTTTCAAATCAAACCATAATAGGCCTACATTAGTTTCACGAGACAAACAAATAAATGGTGGAGGAAAATGTTTTTCTGGCTATTAGATGTAGCTGTAGTAAACAGTTTTATTATCTATAATAACAAGAAAAAGGTAATGAGAGAAAATCCTGTTAAACAAAAATAGATTCACCAAGACTTGGTGAGGGAATGCATTGGTGATCAGGAATAAACCGTATAGTGAGAGGGGTCGGCCATCAACTACTGTCAAAGAAGAAAGACTGAATGCGAAATTACATTCTTTTCCAATGATAAAAGTAGTTCTAAGGATTGTGTAGTTTGCAGTAACAGGAAGATAAAAGGAGGTAGAAGGGAAACAGTTTTTTACTGCAAAAAATGCAGCAGAAAACCAGGACTTCATCCAGAAGACTGTTTTCAAAGATATCATACTCTGCAAAACTACAAATAAGATAATAAAACCATGTACATACAGTATTAGTGAATAAAAATAGCTTAGTTGAATAAAATCATGTAAGAGAAAACAAAGTTTTCCATAAACAAAAATGCAACTTGCAGGTGAGGAATTTGTCTCAATTTAATTACAAGTGGAGAAGCAAAGCATGTTGAAAAAATCGAGTGCTAAGGGTTAAATAGGAAGCACAAGAGAACAAATGAGTGGTTGACTAAGAAATCATCACATAATATGGGAAGAAGCATTCAAGGATTACAAAGAATTTAGTAATATGTTAAACCAGATGTAAAAATAAACTGAATAAAAGGTTCCACATCCTGCGAGACTATCGACATTAATCGGAGGTATAAGGAATGTTATCAAAAACCTTACAAATAAATTTCCAATCTTTAAAAAAAAAATTCAAAACCCTTTCTTCATACAAACATACATAGCATAACGAAGGGATCTTCCAAATTCCAAGTCTCTAGCTTTTATAGTTTGGGCTTTTATAGTCAGACAGGACATTCCTTTTAGCGTTATTAGGTAACATTAGTAACCTGAGCACTAGGATTAAAACTCGTCCTCTCAAAGGAGCCGCAAAAAGTGTTCTTGTCTTACTAACACTTTATGAGCTTTATGTATTATTTCTTATTTTATAAATTCAAAGAATTAACATTTCCCGATTTAAGGTGACCAATTATTTCGGTAATATTGCCAATGAATGATATTATGACTAATAAAAGATAGAATTTTAAAATCCCCACTAAACTGATGGTCTTGGGAATATATATGAGTGAATGAAAACAACTACAAATTTATATGCTAATTTTATTTATTCTAATATCTAGAAATTAACATGTAAAGGGAACTCAGCCTTGAGGATGGAAATAGTGGTACAAGTCTATGAATAAACAAGTAAAATGAACCAGAAAATTTTACAGTCATATTTTCGTCATATTTGTGAATGTACAAACTTTCAAAACTATTTAACAGTGCTTTTGATTTAACATTTTTCAATAATTTGAGATCATTTAACTCTAAACTGAGTTTGGTGTTTAGAATATGTTCTGCAACACTAGATTTTCAGGTCTTTGAAATTTTATATGGCTAATAAGTTCATTAAATCTGGTTAATATTTTTCTTTTTGTCTGGCCAATATAAAATTCTACTACATGAATTACAATTTATTTTATAAATGCCAGATTTATCAATCATCTTTATTTTATTTTTTGGGTTACCAAGTAATAGTAATTTTTAGGCTATAAGCTACTTTTAAATTTACCTGTTTAAAAACTTTTTCTAAACCCTTTCTTTGTTAAATCCATATCGAATGGTAAGCTAATGTATTCATTTTTAATATTTTCTTTTTGTGTTATTAACGTAGTAGAATCGTTTCTAACATTTTTTAATTTTTGTTTTCTCAATACATTATATATTATTTTAGGGTCATATCCATTAAATTTAGCAATTTCTTCAATTTTGGTCAACTCACAAATCTATTTTTATGCAATGGAATTGTAATTAATCTATTAACCATAGTATTAAAAACTGCTAATTTATGGGATTTACAATGGTTGGAATTTACTGAGATTTATCAATCATTATTTGTATGTTTCTGATATATATCAAATTCAATTTTATTATTATTTCTAAAACATAAAACATCAAGAAACGGTAAACATTTATCATGCTCTATTTTAAAAGTAAATTTTATGTTTCTATGTTCATTATTAATTAATGATAAAAATTGTTCTACGTTAAACTCTTTAGTATTAAAAATTGCGAAAACATCATCTACATATCTAATCCATACTCTAAGAAAATATGGGAGTTTATTTCTTAATTCCTTTTCAAAATTTTTCATAAAACGTTCGGCTATGAAAGGTGATAAACTATTCCCCATAGCTGTACATCTTTTTATTGGTAAAATACATTGTTAAATGAAAAATAATTCTGTGTCATACAACATTTAGTTAATTTTACATATTGGTTAACTTCATTTTTCTCTGTTTTATTTTCAATTAAAAATTCTTTTAACAAAATTAATGTTTCGGCAACTGGTATGCTTGAAAATAGTGAACAAACGTCAAATGATACAAGAATTTTGTCTTCTGTCAGTTCAATATTTTTCAATTTGTTTATAAACTATCCTGTATTTTTTATTGTGCTGGATTCTATATTAAATTCAAAATTTCCAAAAACTTTAACCATTTTGACAAAAGATAAGTTGGTAAGTCAATCCTGAAACTATCTTGATTATTTCTGGTTCCATTCTTCTTTAATTTTATGTTTTCAGCAATCTTCGTCTTGCAAACTTTCTTGACGTAATTTTTATCTGTTTCATTTAAATATCTTATACCATTCTCAATATTTCTTATTAACTCCTCAATACCTTTTTCATTATTATTACGAAATGAAAATTTCAATCCTTTATTTAATATTTCTATTTCCGATTGGGTGAATTTTATATTTTTTCATTTTTGACCAAAATATTATTATTTTGGTTATTAGGTTTATCTGATGTATTTCTCATCAACATGCTTAATTTCCGTTCTAATTTTTCAAATATTAATGTTCATTAATAAACTACAAAAACTTGTTTACAAAATGTGTCCTATCCCTCTTTATTTTCTTTTGCTAACTTTAAATGTAAATTGCATAATTCCAACTCTACTCTATTTAATTTTTTATAAAGGTATTTTATTTCTAAACTTAACCATTTCTCCTTTCAAAACTGTAAAACTTTCTCTGTTCTATAATTTTTAATTTTTATATTAATTCCTTCAATAAATTTTGGAGTCAAGTTCTTCTTTTTAAATGTTTAAAAAAATTTTATATCTGCTAATATAATATTAACTTGTAAATATAATTTTGGAATCTGTTATGCTCTCTTGACCGAGAAGTCATATTTATAACTGTATGAAGACAGTGTGGTGTAATGTTTATTTTTAAATAAATAAAGCCTTTAAACCACAAATAACTTTTTATTTAAACCTTATGTACATTTCAATTGCACAGCAATCAAAAGGTGTTCAAAAGGTATTTAAAAATACAACTAGATTTAAACAGCATACTACATCAAATATATAGACATAAACCGGTAACTACTTGAAAAAAAAAGGGCGCGGCGAAGTAATTACTGGTTTACGCCTATATAATTGATGTAGTATGCTGTTTAAAGCTAGATTTAAATACCTCTGAAGATAATTGAATTGAAATGTACATAAGGTTTAAATAAAAGTTATTTGTGGTTTAGAGGTTTTACTTATTTATAAAAAAATAAACACACAGACACAGACAGACAAACACACACACACACACACACACATATATATATATATATATATATATATATATATATATATATATATATATATATATATATATATGAAGTTAATATATTACTATTGTAAGTAATACCTAAGGTAAAATCATTGCACTTAATGGTGGATAAAATTACTTACAATAGTAATATATTAACTTCATAAAGTCAGTGCAACGGAAAAACAATTGATAATGTAAAATATCAAGAATATATGTATGTATATATATATATATATATATATATATATATATATATATATATATATATATATATATATAATAAATTGAAATTATTTCAAAAACAAGAATACTTTTAATGAATATATTTATTTGAAGCTTTTCGCCGATAAAATAGTACCAGCATCTTCAGGAAAATAATTATCTAATAAAATATTTTTACAAAATTCTTGTTTTATCGGCGAAAAGCTTTGAATAAATATATTCATTAAAAGTATTCTTGTTTTTGAAATATTTTTAATTTATTAACTATATTACAAGAAAATATATCACCATATTTAATATTATATATATATATATATATATATATATATATATATATATATATATGAAGTTATTATTATATTATTACTTGTAAATATTTTTTTCTACCACTAAGTGCAATAATTTTACCTTTTGTGATGAGGTACCTTTCGGTCACTTGACTAAAAGGTCACTGAAAAGTGATTCGACAATGGTGAAGTGACCGAAAGGTGCCTCATCACAAAAGATAAAATTATGCACATAGTGGTGGAAAAAATTATTTACAAGTAATAATAATACTTTCATAAAGTCAGTGCAACCGGAAAATAATGGACAACATGAAAAAAAAAATATATATATAAATTATTTATATTGTTACAATTTACAATGTTATTATACGTGATGTATTTCATTTGGACATCTCATTGGGTGAATAACTACACTATGAACAACTGTAAGGTCTTTCTCCAAAATGGGCACAAATATGAATTTTAAAGACTGAATTTCTTTAGCTGAATAACTACACTGTCAAAATTTTTAAGGTTTTCCCTCATAATTGATACACATGTGTGTTTTAAAGGTTCCTGATTCATTAGCTGAATAGCAACAATGTAAACATTTGTAAGCATTTTCTCCAGAATTGATACCCATATGTATTATAAGACTCCCTGATTGTGTAGCTGAAAAACTACACTGAACATTTATAAGGTTTTCCCCTGAATGACTAAGCATATGCACTTTAATACTCCCTGATTAGTTAGCAGAATATATAAACTGTGAACATTTATATGGTTTTTCTCCAGAATGGATACGCATATGTACTTTAAGATTTCCTGATTCTTTAGCCGAATAACTACATTGTGAACATTTATATGGTTTTTCTCCAGAATGGATACGCATATGTCTTTTAAGTTTTCCTGATTGTGTAGCCGAATAACTACATTGTGGACATTTATATGGTTTTTCTCCAGAATGGATACTCATATGTACTTTAAGATATCCTAATTGTTTAGCCGAATAACTACATTGTGAACATTTATATGGTTTTTCTCCAGAATGGATACGCATATGTCTTTTAAGTTTTCCTGATTGTGTAGCCGAATAACTACACTGTGAACATTTATAAGGTTTTTCCCCTGAGTGATTAAGCATATGTACTTTCAGACTCCGTGATTGGTTAGAAGAATAAATACACTGTGAACATTTATATGGTTTTTCTCCAGAATGGATAAGCATATGCACTTTGAGACTCCCTGATTGGTTAGCAGAATAAATACACTGTGAACATTTATATGGTTTTTCTCCAGAATGGATACGCATATGTACTTTAAGATTTCCTGATTCTTTAGCCGAATAACTACATTGTGAACATTTATATGGTTTTTCTCCAGAATGGATACGCATATGTCTTTTAAGTTGTCCTGATTGTGTACCCGAATAACTACACTGTGAACATTTATAAGGTTTTTCCCCTGAGTGATTAAGCATATGTACTTTCAGACTCCGTGATTGGTTAGCAGAATAACTACACTGTGAACATTTGTATGGTTTTTCTCCAGAATGGATACGCATATGTCTTTTAAGTTGTCCTGATTGTGTACCCGAATAACTACACTGTGAACATTTATAAGGTTTTTCCCCTGAATGATTAAGCATATGTACTTTCAGACTCCCTGATTGGTTAGCAGAATAACTACACTGTGAACATTTGTATGGTTTTTCTTCTAAATGGATAGCAATATGTTTTTTAAATGTTCCATGGTCTTTAGCTGAATAGCTACACTGTGAACATTTGTAAATTTTTTGTCCAGAATGGATAGCCATATGTATTCTAAAATGTACTAATTGTTCAGTTGAATAACTACACTGTGAACATTTGTATCGCTTTTCATAAAAATGAGAATTCAAATGTACTTTAAGATTTGTTTCGCTTGAAGTTAAATAACAACACTGTAAACATTTGTATGATGTTCTTCTACAACGGGGCTTAAAATATTCTTTCAAACGAGTTGAGCGTGTTTGTGAAAAATCCCACTGTAGACATTTATAAGGTCTTTCATGGATGTGTTTTCTCAAATGGATTATAAACTCATATATTTTTGATCCTACATAAAGACATTGTTCACATTTGAATAACTTATTTCTGTCTTTCTTAATATTCCCCAGGAGCGTAGAAATTACTGATGCTGTGTAGTCCATTCTGCTTATAAGTGTTCTAACACATAACCGGTTTATCAGACCATGGAAGCATTCTTTTTATCTTCCTGCTGGTCTAACTTTAGGTTAAAGATGCCACACATTTCATGATACAGAATATCTGAAAACCAAGAAATAATTTGCTTCATTTTGAATTATTAACAACAATTTTTACAGCTGTATTATTACTACTACTTACAAATACAATTTATTTGATAGGAGTTATACACAAAGATATTGACAAGATTGGAATATGTTTATAGATTTTAAAACTTTCTTTTAACCTGGCAAAAAAACAATTTATGTTATCATCGCCAATCAAAAACCGTATAGAAAACTAAAATTAAAATTAGATAAAATCCATAAAAATTTTAACAAAAACTAACAATGTACCAACAAATATCAAAGAAACAATAATTACCTTTATCACAATTTAATAATAATAGGATTATGACTAAAATTATTCTGTATTAAAAAATTATAGAAAAAATTACAATGAATAATTAAAATATAAAAAGATATTTTACAATAAATATAACATTAAATAAATATGTATACACAACATACAATATATGTTTGTATTAAAATGAATAGATAAGGAAAGAAACATTTAAAAGGTTCAAAAATCAATTTTACATAATAAATTTTACGAGGTATAGGAAAGCGAAAACACAGTCAACTGCCTCAACATCATTGCTTCACACCTTTTTTAAACTCCCTTGTATATTAAAAGTTAAACCTACACGCTTCAAACAACCACAATTGGCAGTATATGATGGATTGTGATGGTATTTACTCATAACTGACACAATTGGAGATCCTCGTTGTACATCAGACAGCCATTAGATAAAAATGGCTGATACAAAGGCATTAAGCAACCACTTCCTCCCTACATTTCGAACAAATTGAAGACCTACAAGAACGGATAGAATCCTTGACTTCCCAGAGATTATTGTGATTCACACATTGGTAATGATCTTTCTAAGCCGTGAGAAATGTGCATCAAAAAATACATAATAACATCCCATACCATGTTGTGTAATTGGCACCATACTTGTGGCAATCTTTCCCGCACCATCCGCATCTGTGCTACCAGCTATTCCAGAGTCTCCATGAATCCAGCAAAATGTTATCCTAACACCCCCTAATTGACGGTTGTGTACTGCACGCAAAAAAGCTCTGATAAAAGGTTCACAGAGATCGCATCCTAAAGAGTCTGAACAGTACTTTTGGAATCGAAAAAAAAGGTAGTATGAATATCTAAATTGAATGACTGTTGGAGTTTTAAGAATGGAAATATATTCTATTCGGAAAACACTGCAATCTGTACGTGTAGGTATGTCCCAATGCATAAAAAGCAAATCCAAAACCATTGTCTATTTTAAACCCACCAGTGAATATAATTTCACTATATTATGAGGTTCTATACATGGCCAAAACCCCCTAGTGGTACACCACATCAGGAGTGTTGTGTTAGATATGACTGGATGATGAAAAACTGAAATATGGCCATTTTATTAACCACGAAGGCAGATAGCTCATCGATCTTTCCAACATAGGTGGAAGTTAATGTGTAAAGTTTGTATGCTGAAAGCAGCAGTAAAACATTGATATGCATTGTAATATTGTTGATGAGAGTCATTATAAACTAAAGCATCTGATGTCATCTCAAAAGGGCAGAAATCATCTACAAATACAGAACAGTGGACAGGAAACCAGTGATACTGTTAATGACAATGGTAAATAGTGTGACACTCAGCACACTGATTTGTGGGACATCATTCTCCAGTTTTTAACTTTCTAACAATGTGACTCCGGCATGAACGAGGAAGACCTATTTGACAAAAAATTCCAAGTATTCAAGGAGGATTTCCAGATAACCCAAAAGTAACAAGTATTGCTTCTTCCTTGAGTGTGTCGATTTGGAATTTACTATAGGTTGAAATGGACGAAAAGTTGACATTCCCAGTACATCCGCTATTAAAGAACTATTTGAGATCAACCTTCTATCCGGATTCTTTACTGATGGCTGGCAACAGAAAGCAAGTACTAAATACTTATTCTAGTTTCCTCCGTACTGTGGTGGACAGAATTGTTTGTCTAGTTGTTCTAATGTTCTGTGCTCAAGAATTCTTTCTACGCAACCTGCAGACCCTCTGTGCTTTATCACGGAGTTTCATTTATTCCTCAAGGTTTTTATTATTTGGGTCTTAATTAAATCTCCTTAAAGCTCTTCAACGTAAATGGAGGAAATCTAAGCATTCATTGTATACCATAAAACAGGTGGACGCATAGAAAACAGGTGGAAACATTAGGAATGTTTCAGCAGCATTCAATTTGATTTTGTAAATGTTTGAACAATTGCACCAATTGCTGCCAGATCATCCATGTTAGGTGATACAAGACATTTCAAAAAGGCCTCCCAATTGACTTATCCCAAGATTGAAGACGATGTTGATCGTAACAAGGAGAGGACTCCCATAAGTTGATTGATGTTTATAGGTACATGGTTGCTTCTATACAAATCGTTCAGTACCGACCGTGTGAATCTAGTAGCCAAAAGAGAACTGCAGACCAATAGACTAACAGCTATCCTCAATAGGCCATCAGTGGATGCTACTACATGATGGGAAAACATCATGTTAGGTGTCAAATGCCAGATACTATGTTAGATGCAATCCAGTTAGCAGTTACAATAGTTTTAGTTGAAGTGAGACTAGCTACTAATTACACTACTCACAATCAAAATGTATTTCTTATACAACCAACAAGCTTTGTCTGTAATGAAAACTGACACTTTACTAAAAATTGTCGTACAAAATCTAAGAATAATCCGAATATCAGAAATTTTCAAAAACCTGAAATTAATAATTAAACTTTAAATAATAACTATAACAAAAATAAAAGTGAAGGTTATTCTTGCCTTAAATTTGGTTATATTGCAAGAGATCGGTGAAAGCAAGGAGCTTCCCCAAATGATCCAAGATTATACATCCTTCTACGTCACCATGGGTGAGTCCTGTAGTTATTGTAAACAAGAAAAGTCCTGACAGTAGTCCTAAATATAGATTTTGTGTAGAGTAAAGAGAACTTGATGCAATTACTCATGGTGATGCATACCTTTTACCAGATAATCTTAAAACTTTAGATAGTTTACGCAATAGTGTATATTTTACTACCCTTGACTTCTATAGTCATTTTCAACCCGGCTAGCTGGCCTGAGACACCGGGCGGGTCCACAGGTGGCGGATAGTGGGCGGCCTACAGATATGTAGGTTACCTGTGAATAAGGATCCTGGAAGGTTTCTGAATAAGCAGGCCTGGACCAAGGCAATGGTTCAAAGGTGAGGAATTATCCCTCCTCGTCAGTCAACCGGTTGGGTGTGGTAGAAATAACTGCTCTGACTGGGGAGACTGGGGTAGTTGGGAATTAAGTCCTCACAATGCTACTCTCACCTCCCAGGTGAACTAAGGGCAATGCAACAGTGAAGTATGGGTGGGAAACTACCCTAACGACACAGTTGTAAAAAAGAGAGTAAAGCAGGCTGTTCGCTCCATGAGCAACAGTTAATAATGTCCTGAACTTGGGGTGTTCTTCAAGGTCAGTGACTGAATACCCAATCGAAGGTGGAAGGCATCGTGCCGAAGGATGAATGGCTGCAGGGTATAAAATGCAGTCGCAAACGATCCCCTTGAGGAACCAGACAAAACCTCATTGTACGTTGTCTTGCCAGGGCAGTGGGGGCTCTGCTCTGGTCGACCGTTATTTCCCCCATATTCGTGGGACGTTAATGGACCATAAAAATAAAACAATTGATTTTGAGACTGCACAGACAGCGGGAGCCAATGAGACGGCAAACCGTGAGTCTGCAGCAGATGTGTCAACGGCAACCATCACTGGGGGTGCGGGGGCGGCTGTCAAGCTGCCGACTGCAGAAACCGGTGAAGTGGCTGTAGAGTTGAGCACGCTGACTTTACGGAGAAAGCGTATGAGTGGAGCGGCCAAAAGGCGGCTTCGAAGAGAACAGGCGAGAGCAGCGGGAGGGCCAATAATCCTGAAAAAACGAAAGGGAGGCCAAAACCGAGCCGAGCCTGTCAAAGTCCAGGGCTTGGATGTTGTGAGGAGGGAGGTGCAACAGGGAAGCAATCAACCAAGAGCACCAAACCCCAGCACGTCCAAAAGGCCTAGGAGTGTGACTTCCAATCCCTCTCCAGTGGAGGGAGGAAAGAAGAAAGTGAAGCTGGGACGAGGGGGGGATGCTGCAGTGTCTTCGTGCACATACGGTGATACCCTTCGGCAAAAGCTAGCAATTGTCCCAGTTAGTTACCCAGAGAGACAACTCTCGGAAGAGATGGCGTTGGAGCTGGAGGAGCTGTTCTTCTCGGAACTTCTTTCCCACCCCCGCTGTCTGTGCAGTCTCAAAATCAATTGTTTTATTTTTATGGTCCATTAACGTCCCACGAGTATGGGGGAAATAACGGTCGACCAGAGCAGAGCCCCCACTGCCCTGGCAAGACAACATACAATGAGGTTTTGTCTGGTTCCTCAAGAGGATCGTGTGCGACTGCATTTTATACCCTGCAGCCATTCATCCTTCGGCACGATGCCTTCCACCTTCGATTGGGTATTCAGTCACTGACCTTGAAGAACACCCCAAGTTCAGGACATTATTAACTGTTGCTCATGGAGCGAACAGCCTGCTTTACTCTCTTTTTTACAACTGTGCCGTTAGGGTAGTTTACCGCCCATACTTCACTGTTGCATTGCCCTTGGTTCACCTGGGAGGTAAGAGTAGCATTGTGAGGACTTAATTCCCAACTACCCCAGTCTCCCCAGTCAGAGCAGTTATTTCTACCACACCCAACCGGTTGACACACCCAACATTTAGAGCCCCCCTCTCTAAGTATGCTGTCCTGAATCCTCTATCCCCACTCTCCGCCACAGAACGGGGAGTGGGACCAGTATAGGAAAACACTAACCGAATACAACAGGGTAATTAGAGAAGCACGCAGGAAGTCCTGGAAGGAGTTTTGTCAAGAGATTGACAAAACTCGGGAAGGGGCTAGACTGTATAAAGTGCTCTCTAAGGACCCAGTTAACCCGGTGGGGATGCTAAGAACCCCACTGGGAAATATAACAAAAACGGCAGGGGAAACTGTGGAAGAATTAATCAGAACACATTTCTCTTCCAGTACACTGTGGAAACTTGGGGGAGCAGACACTGAACCAGTTGCCAAACTCTCCACAAGACGTGGTAAGAGGAAGGACTGGGAAGTGGCAAGGAGGATAGTAACTCCACAAAGGGTAAGATGGGCTATTGGCACATTTAAACCCTACAAATCTCCAGGTACAGATGGGATCTACCCTGTGCTGCTGCAGCAGGGAATGGATGTGCTGGTACTTACTAAATTATACAGGCTAAGCATTGCTCTAGGGCATGTGCCGGCAGCCTGGAAATCTAGTAAGGTGGTCTTTATACCTAAGCCCACCGGTAACCAATCGGAAGGGAAAGGGTACAGACCTATTACACTCATGTCCTTTGTTCTTAAGGGACTTGAAAAACTGGTTGATAGGCATATTAGGGGGGGTGCTTTGGCCATAAAACCACTGCATTGGAACCAGTAAGCTTATCAACCGGGGAAATCCTGCGAGGGAGCTCTCCATCAAGTGGTTGGTAGGATTGAGCAAATGATCACTAAGAAAGGTTGTGCCATCGGTGCCTTCCTCGACATTGAAGGGGTTTTCAATAACCCCTCAGTGGAGACGATGGTAAGTGGTGCAAGACGTCATGGAGTGAATGCGAACCCTTGTGGTTGGATAAGTTCCATGTTAACAAACAGAAGCATTTCTGTAGAGGTGGCAGGGGAGGTCAGAAGAGCGGAGACAAGTCTGGGCTGTGCACGGGGGGGGGGGGTTCTCTCTCTTCTGTTATGGTGCATAGTGGTTGACAACCTTATTGAACTCCTGAATGAACAGGAGTACTTCTGTCTAGGATATGCGGACGACATAGTTATTCTGATCCTGGGCAGATTCCCTGATACAGTCCTTGAGGTAATCAGAAATCCTCTACGACTGATTGAAGAGTGGTGTAATAAGGAGAACCTTAGGGTAAATCCGAAAAAGACTGCTATTATTAACTTCACTAGACAGCGAAAAGATCTGACGACCAGGATGCCTCGCTTGTTTGGTGAATACCTTGAGTTTGTGGGGGAGGTGAAGTACCTGGGAGTTACTCTGGACAGGAAACTCACCTGGAACCCACATCTTGAGAGGACGGTTAAAAGGGCCAAAAGGGCACTGATGACTGTAAGAAGAATGGTGGGTAAGAAATGGGGACTGAAGCCATCAATGATGCACTGGATGTATCTGAGGGTGATAAGACCTATGATTACCTATGGAGCTCTGGTGTGGTGGACAAAGGCCAACCAGGCACAGATAAGAGCTAAACTGAGCTATATCCAGATTGGCCTGCCTGTGCACACTGGGAGCGATGTCAACTACACCTGGTGCAGCAATGGAAGTAATGCTTAACCTCCCTCCTCTCGAGCTTGTCCTTAGGGGAGAGGCGAGGCCTTGCGGTATGGAGATTGCGCAACTCGAACAACTGGGCTAACCTCCCAGATGTTTCGGGACATATGAGTATCGAGTGCGTGGTCAAAGAACCCGTCTTGGAAATGGGCAGCGACCACATCACTCGAACGTTTGCACCTGACCAGGTCCACCAAACTATGATCGAATGGTGAGGGACATTAACATCGGAAGCTCAGATCTGGTACACAGATGGCTCCAAGATGGACTTCGGCACTGGAGCGGGGGTGTATTGTAAAAACCCAAGGGTAAAACTAGTTCCCTTGGGGAGGCATACCTCTGTCTTTCAGGCCGAAATATATGCTATAAATGCCTGTCTGGGAGAGATAGCGAGAAGGGGAACACACGGGACCCGGATTGCTATTTTCTCCGACAGTCAGGCAGCAATTAAGGCACTAAACTGACATGTGGTCACCTCGGCCATAGTCAGGGAGTGCCTAAATAACTTACAAGTCCTGGCAAGGCACAATCAAATCAAGATAGGTTGGGTGCCAGGGCATAGGGGAATACTTGGAAATGAAGCCGCAGATGCGCTGGCGAGAGAGGGGTCTTCGATTCCCCTGATTGGACCGGAGCCTTCGGTAGGTATTTCCAAATCCATCGTCAAGATGGCAGTGCGAAGGTGGATGGCTGAAAGACACTGTGAGCACTGGATCAGGGCTGAAGGGATGAGACACAGTAAGCTAACCCTTAGGAAACCTTCCTTGGGGCTGCAGAAGATTCTCATCTATCTGTCTAGGCAGGAATTGAGGATAGCCACAGGTCTACTCACGGGACACGGTGGACTAAGGAAACATCTGCATAAAATGGGTATCTACAAAGATGAACCAGTGTGCAGATTATGCGGGCAGGAACTGGAGACTGCCACACACATTATTTACAGATGTGAAGTACTTGCTGAGAGGCACTTCAACCTCTTTGGTGATGGAACGGCTGTGGTGGACGCTGAAGGTAAAATACTAGTCAGGAAACTCCTAAACCTGGTAAGAGGGAAGGGGCTATTTGACTTGATCAGGGAGGTAAGTACAATATACCTTAAGGTAGCAATGCTTCGGGCAGTTTAAACCCGCTCCCAAGTTTATAAAAAAAAAAATTGTCATTTTTATCAAGTCCGGGTGTCGCCAAAAGATATAGAAAAGACAGCTTTTAGTATTACAGGATAACATTACGGATTACAAAATATACCTTTCAACTTATTTAATGGCACTGCAAATTTTCAACAACTGATATATCTAAACTATAGTATATAATATACTATCGTACACTGACGGGAATAAAAGGTGAAGAACCTTTGGTTTATTTAGATGATATCAGGGTGTTTAGCGGTATTATTCAGCAACATGCAGAATGTCTTGTAAAAATTTTAAAATGATTAGAAAAAAACCAACCTTTATCCCCAGTTATCAAAATGTGTACTTGAAGAAAGTAAAATATTTGGGGCATATTGTAACTAGTAATAGTGTACTCACCGACCCTAAGAAGATTACCACTATCAAAAACTACCCTAAACCTCAACAAATAAAAACATACAAGCTTTCTAAGGATTAGTTTGATATTACCGACAATTTATTAAAAACTTTGCTGACATCTTCATAATGCAAAACAAATTATGGTACTACTGAAAGAGAACTTTTGTACTTTTGTATGGTCTACAAAACATTTCATTGTTAACTCTATGATCCTAAATTAACAGTTAACACCAATCACTCAGCTCTCAAAAGGGTGCTAATTTTAAAAGACCCATCTTCCAGACTAATAAATTGGGAACTTAAGACTGTCAGAGTATGACTATAACGTAATTCATGAACCAGGAAAGAGACATACAAATACAGATCCATTGAGGAGATGTATAAATACAATAGTAATTTATCCAGACAATAAATTATTAGAAAACAATTGAAAGACGATTCTTTCCAATCAAAGAGAAATGATCCAAGTAATGGTTATAAATTGGACGACGAAGGTCTACTTTATAGGAAAATATAGACTGGCTATACCTCAAATTATGGTAAACAAAATAATTAATTCTCATGTAAATTTTACTTGGTAACTGAGGCATAAAAAGGAACATTAGACCAATTAAAGAAAGATATTTTTCCCCAACAACATTAAGTAAATTTATAGAAAAGTATATAATTAAATGCATTTCTTGTAAACAATAGAAACTAGGTAAAAGATCAAAAGCACCAATTGCAAATTCTGAACCAATTTTAGAACCGTTTGAATTTGTGTTGTTAGATATAGTTGGACCACTACCTGTGAATAAGAATAGAAATCCATGTCTAATTACTTTCATAGATCATTTAACTTACTAGGTACTATGAAGCAATTCCAATTTACCAAACTATTGATATTATTAATAATGAGATTGTACTAAATTTATCACAAGCCACTCATGACGTTTTTAAGCGTTTGTTAACTGGTCAAGGACGAAACTTTGTTACTTCTTTCTTTAAGGGAGTGTATACTATATTGTGAATAAAGAAATTTCAATATTACCCACAGTGTAATAGATTACTAAAAGAACAAAAGAGACTTCATAAATCTTTAGCAGAAATTATATTGCATTATGTATTAAAAGATGAGAAAAGTTGGGACGAAATAGTACCTCTAATACGAAATATACTCTAATTGCTTACATAGCGCAAGACGGACGCTACTGGTGATAATCCACCTATGCTTCTGTATGGAGAGAAAAAGAAATTACCAAAAGAAGATGACTTATCAATAAAAACAAAAACTAATGAAGAAATTCAGAATGGATTAGGCGACTAAATACAAAAATTAAAACAAGTGAGGAAGACAGCTGTACGAAACACCGGAACTAGTAGAGATAAAAATAAACAGTATTTTAATATGAATAGTAAGTTGACCTATATTGAAGGTAATTGTTTTTATATAACCCTATCATATAAAAAGGGCCACTTGAGAAATTTTCAGAGTTGGAAAGGATCCTATATTATTGAACAGGTTTTAAATAATCTAAATTATAGAACAAAATTAAATACAAGAGAAAGAACTGTTGTACATGTAAATAGATTCAAAACCAGTAAAAACAAACAGGAAATGGTAAACTGCAGATATTAACTAAAACAAGAACTTTACAAGAAAATAATGCACATCTAGCACCAAAAATAAATATGTTGGAACAGGTTTTGTGTTTTATACTGACAGAAATGAAGACGTAGAAATTGGAACAGAAGAAGTACAAGATGAAGATACACTTAAAGACGAAACATTCCTTGGCCTCATAGACCCTGATAGAGCCCCTCCTATAGATCCAGCTCCTCCTCCCCCTCTTACTTAGAACTAAAGACCTTGTACACAAAGCAGTAAATGTAACTAATTTTCTCCTATATCACTTCCCTTTTCAGATATAATCATAATGCTATTCCTCAATTACAATTATATTATAAACATTAACACGTTCATTGTCAAGCTGGAAATTGGAATTTTGTGTGATGGCCAATTTTTAGTTGTTGTTTTATTTAGTAATTTAGTGCTCAAAATAAGAAAATATAATACAACATCTCCAAGCAGAAGACGCTGATGAAGATCGGAACATAGAGATCAAAAACGTTCTGTCTCAGTAAGTTTTAACAAATTTACTAAATATAAAGTTCGGATAGTCATAAACTATTGTTTAAGTGATTAGTAAGATTCACCGAACGTAATGGACTACAAAATTCATAAACATAATATTTACAAACTTTTATTATTACGTACTTAGGAATAATGGTCTCTAATAATCATCACGCGATATAGCGTGATTGGTCATACATAATGCGATTTTTGCTCATATGGCCAAAAAACGTGATATTGCGTGATATATAATTCGGTCAAAAAGAGCACATAGTTTACAAATAAAAGCCATTTAAACGTATTAATTGTAATGACTATAATTAGCTGACATTTATATTCAGGCAAAATTTGAAAAACTCACTCTAGATTGTGATTGTAATGGTGGAGCACGTGGGCAGTTTTTACACTCAGTTGTGGTGTTTATCCTCTTTTTATTTTTATAGCAATTTTTGCAATCTTTTCTAGAAGTTGCATTTACTGTTTCGCCGATGCTGAGACATCGCGGTTTGGCTTTTTCAATTTTAGTTAGCTTGTGTTGTACTCGGGGTCTCCTCTTGTCTTCTGTGTTGTTTGTGAGTCAGAATCTAATAACTCTTCCACCTCTGATTTTTAAAAAAATGTTTTTTTTGGACGATCCGGCAATAAGTATAATTAAAGAATAAATATGCTACAACTCATAAATATAAAAAAACTTTATTTTCATACGCGTTTCAACGACAATTTGTCGTCATCCTCAGTGATGCTACACAAATCAAATTAAGCTTAATGATGATCCGGCATTTAACTGAGTTTTTTCGAGGGTCCTGGTTGGTCACTCATACTTAAAAAATCTAAATCAACACTCAAATAAATAAAAACCGAACTTCAAAACGCTAAATCAACAAATAACTAAACAAAATTATTAGGATGTTACCTTATCCGAACGCTACCATTGTGTACACTGGCTGATAAGAACAAAACAAAATTGCTGGTGTCCACCCCCACTACAAAAAGGTCAATCCCTTCTCTAGTGGCCAAAATAAGTATTACGCACAATTTCGTTGTGGCCGCTATAATAATTCACTTAGGTCCGGTAAGATCTGACATCACGCGATATCTTGTGATTGGCAATGATCGTGTTAAGACAAGCTGTTTTTAAATATTTAATTTTGAATCTATATAAAAACTGACTGTTTTGAATATGGTCATTACTTTTATTAATAGTTTTATTCTTATAATACGAGTAATATAATATATCCAATTTAGATATTATTTGCTTTATATTAAAAATATTTATTTTATTAAGATGGGAAATTTTTATTATAAAGAAAACACTAATATAAAATTTGGATTTAAACTTAGGATTAGGCTACAGTTTAATGATTTGCAGAGAATTAATGTTTTTGAGACTGATATTTCCTAAACTTTCGAACTTTTGTTTTTGACAAGAAAGACTCCCCGAGCCTTTCTTTTTTGTTTAAAAGAAAAAATGGTGGTTGTAGAACCGTGCAATATTCTTATGGTTGTTAGAGTAGCCGTTTGTTAAGTTTCCTGTAACAAAATATTGAAGTATCCTCATATACTACATTCAAAAAAAAATGAAATTATTTATCCAACAAAAATACCGATTACATGCACACATGATGACTTCTAATAGGCACTTTATATAACTTCTGATTGGAGAAGGATTATCCAGTTATATGTAAACAAATATATTCCAACCAATCATGTTAGAAGTCTACATGGAAAGTCAAAACTCACATCTAGGGTTGAGTAGAAACAGGAGGTTGTATCTATATAAAACTTCATGTCTAAGATTTTAGGACCTAGATAGCCAGATAGGAAATCAAATCGAGAGTCAAAGTTAGATCATTTTGGTATCACTTGGCAAAAAGTCACTACCTACTAATGTTTCAGCAGATCTATTTTGCACTAGATCAGTGCAATTTTCAATGCTTTCCGTCAGGGACCACACAAAAACTTCAAGATTATTGTATGACATGAGTATCATTAACTAGTGTTATTAGAGTGTTGTGTAATGAAAAATATAAAGTCAATTATATTATACTCGGTTATCTCTACAATACTGTCTAATCATTAACTATAACAAACCTTTTCAGCACAAGAATGTAATGAATCCAAAACTCTAAAATAAATCAATCGCTAGGCACATTATACATGAACAGCTTTAAGATTCAAGAATCATACGATCAAAGGTTTAAAAAGAAAAACCCATTCCATTGAAGAGCTTCAAACTTTGTTACGGAGTGAAAAGAATATCAAAAGCAGCGAATTTCATTGTGTTCCAGTCATGTCAGATTGGACTTCACAAAAAAAATGTTTTTTTCAACATCACCAATATTAAGCTGGTATTCATTTATAGTCTTAATTTTTAGTAATTAATTTTCATTCAAAACTTCATGTTTAATTCTTGAATTTTGTAGACCATTACGTTCGGTGAATCTTATTAATCACTTAAACAATAGTTTATGACTATCCGAACGTTTCGATAGTTCGAAAACCTACCTTTAAAACCGTCACCGCTTAACCCAACATCTCCAAGGAGACGACACTGATGAAGATCGGCACATAGCGATCAAAAATGTTCTGTCTCAGTAAGTTTTAACAAATTTACTAAATATAATGTTTGGATAGTCATAAACTATTGTTTAAGTGATTAATTCATGTTTAAATTGTTTTGTAATATAACTTCATTTTTACTTTACCAGATAGTGTTTAACGTGTAAAGTAACACCATCTGTAATTCAGTTGCTATATTGGTAAAAATAAAGTCTTAATGACGGGTTTTTTAATTTTTTCTTTTAATTACTCGTTTAAATGCAAAGAACATAAATATCTACTTTTTCCCTTGGAAAATACGGAAAGTTACTTTTTTCACATTTTAAGTGTTAGTCCTATAGCATGAACCGGACCTATATTAAAATATATCTAGAAAGTATCCAGTCAGGATAGATTTGGTTGTAATTTTAGTAAATATCTATCCTGACTGGATACTTCATAGTATTGTTGTAAAGACTATACTTCTGGTATATAGTAATGTTGTATAAGATTATGACCAAATCTATCCTGACTCGATAAGTCATAGGTATATTTTAATATAGGTAAATAGTAATTTTGTATAAAATTATAACCAAAAGTTAAATATTTCGATTTTAGGTTTAGTATTAAAATAAATTTACTTTAACATAGACTACACTACGCTATACATGCTACTACAGTCTAACATCCCTTGAATATAAATCATGGTCAGTTAATTAATGTTGATTGTAAAATACAGTAAAAATATAGTCTTAACGACTTTGGCTCTAAATGTTTTGTTTTTAAATTACTCGTTTTTAATTACTTTTTTTACATTTTAAATGTTAGGCATGTAGGCCTAAAGCATGAACCGGGCACGCAGTAGATACAGCGCACTGCACAACGTCTAGATTTGTAATTTTATACAACATCACTATATACCTATACTGAAATATACCTACGACGTATCCAGTCAGGATAGATTTGGTTGTAATTTTGGTAAATATTTATTTAGACTTATTGCAGATGTAGAAAATTACAACCAAATCTATCCTGACTTGATACCTTATAGGTATATTTTAATAAAGGTAGATAGTAATGTTGTATGAAATTATAACCAAATCTATCCTGACTGGATACTTAATAGGTATACTATAATATAGGAAGATAGTAATGTTGAAAAAAATTATAACCAAATCTATCCTGACTTGATACTTTATGGGTATATTTTAATGTAGGTATATAGTAATGTTGTATAAAACTATAACCAAATTTATCCTGACTGAAAACTTCATAGGTATATTTCAATATAGGTAGATAGTAAAGCTGAATAAAATTATAAACAAATCTATCCTGACTGGATACTTTGTAGGTATATTTTAATGTAGGTATATAGTAATGTTGTATAAAATTATAACCAAAAGTTAATACTTAGATTTTATGTCAAGTATTCAAATAAAATGACTTTGGCGTAGTGCAGTGCGCTGTCAGTAGTGTACTGCGCGGCCGGTTCACGCTTTACATGCTATTACAGACTTACATTAAAAATGTGTAGTAAGGTTACCTTTTTGTATTTTCCGCAGAAAAAAGTTAATTTCAGTGTTCTACACATTTAAATGAGTAATTAAAAAACAAATTTTTAACAATATCAATAAGTTCAATTAAAGAATAAATATGCTACAACTCACAAATATAAAAAAACTTTATTTTCATACGCATTCAATGACAATTTGTCATCAACCTCAATGATGCTACACAAATCAAATTAGGCTTAACTAAAAAACAAAATAAACATAACCTATAAAGTTTTAACAAAAGTAAAAACCAGATCTGGGCATTGTCAAATGTACAGCCTCAGCTACTAATATAATTATGGTAAATAACATATGATAATTATAAATATTTAATTTTGATGAGCCTATAATATTATTAAAACATAATAATAACAAAATTATATGTTTTATAATAATAATATTTGTGAGTTGTAGCATATTTATTCTTTAATTATAACTTTCACTCACAAGCCAGCTCGAATATTAATTATAATATCAATCAGACTCGTTTACGCTATACATGCCATTACAACCTAACATTTAAAATGTGAAAAAAGTAACTTTTTGTATTTTCCGCGGAAAAAGGTGATATTCTTGTTATACACATTAAAACAAGTCATTTAAAAGAAGTTTTAACCAACGACATTAAAACTATATTTTTTTCCTAAAATACTATATATTAATTTAACAAAGTTTTAAATAGTTCTCCACTTTACTATAAGAACCCTTTAAATTTCTTATTTGCTAATTGAGGTTATGTTTGCTTTTTTAATTCCTATGATTTGCCAAAAAGGCGATCTCCTTTTTCTGTTTACATTATAATTTTAACCAAAATACGATATCCATGCGAAATAATTAGTTAAAGCATAAAAATTAGTACAAAATGTTTTCTTCTCGGAGCCCTAAGATAGGTCTAAATAGTGAGTACCGTGACGTCACAGACGTTTGTATCACTCCCCGCCTATTCACAACTTGTGCTTCCGCCAAAAAAAATTTGCCCTACTTTAAACTCCAAAAAAGTAACTTTGAGCAAAGAAAAAAAATTTTTTTTGTGTGGATATCATACCTTTTCGTGCTTTTGAACAATAATCCAAAATATCGTGTGGGGCCGCCGTACTAAATTTCAACCGGTTAAAGTAATACTTGTCCTTTTTTTCATTTTTATGTATACCACTTAATACTAAATTTCAAATGAGAAATGATGTGATTTATTTCCGTTCATAATTAATATTTCCAAAAACAAATTACACCAGGCTTGGCAAAGTCATCAGAAACACAAACAATAATAAAACTTTCACACAATATTTTCATTAAATTTGTTATTTTTAAGGGTGTGAAAGTAAGTTTTTGTTTTTTAACTTTTTGTTCTGTGTTCCCAATGACTTCCTGCATTACACAGTATAATTTAGCCAATATTGATTACTTGCAGAGAGAAAATAAATACAATAACTATATACCAGAAAATGTAGAAAATCATAAGGAAGGCATGAAAAATGAAAAAAATTGTATGCTTACACCTCAAAAATTACATTTTGAAAAAAAGCTTCACCAGAAGGTTGAAGCAAGGTTTATAAGGCCCCTATAGATGATCTGTGAACAGTAATAGTTTACCATTAATCCAGCATCTTCGATATTTACTTTAAAGATGTATTGAAATGTATTTATAAAGTAATGAGTTATGCTAGGTCTGGTAATATAAATAAAAATAAACTTTAGCTGCACAAGGTAACTTATTAAAAAGGGAAGGGGTTAGAAAAAAATTTTGGTGTAAGGAATTATGGTAATTATTAAGATCAGCGACTACTGCTCTGATCGGCAAATACCTGATCAATTTGACCTTGCTGAACTCGAATCTGAAGTTTTTTCTTACTACAAACACATTAAAAAAAATTTATAACCTAACCTAACCTGACCTGGTTTTCTTAGGTTAATATGTGTTTGCAGTAAAAAAAACTTCAGATTCGTGTTCAGCAAGGTCAAATTGATTAGGAGAAAAAGGTTTGCTGATCGAAGCGGTAGTCGCTGATCTTAATGATTACTGGAATTACCAAGGACCGTTTTTTCATTGTGGCATGGAACAAGAGATTTGTTTCATTTTGTCTGTGTTTTTAATGATTTAAAGCATTGCCCTCTTTGTTACTATTATCCATTATGAGGAGCGTTAGAAAACTTGAATGGTATTAAAATTTATATATTTGTATGTATAAATATTTATATATAAATTCATATATATTTTATTAATCAACTTAGACTTACTATCACACCTAAATTGCATAAATTGAATATATCTTTATAAAAAGCACTATTCCACAATTTGAAACAGAATATAGTTATTTTACAATATACTTTTTATGTGTCCAGTTAGGATATTTTTTGTTATAAAACATAACCTTTACTATAAGAGAATCAAACTCTCAGACAGTTGAAATTAGCATAGATGATAAAAGTTATCCACAATTTACTATTCACTCAAATATTCTGGATATAACTATATAGATGTATTAAAATTTATGGACTAAGTATCCAGATAGGTTAGGTTAGATAAAAAAAGTCGTTAACTTTGGTAATGGTAAACGGTAGAAGTTTGGAAATAAACATTGAGTTTAAAAATGGTCATACCACTCAAGGTAACAGTGATGAAATTCTATACAGTCAAGTTTTGAATTGATATTTTTATGTATACATTATACAAATTTTTGTTATAACTACATTCTAATTTTCAAAAACTTGAAGCAACTGTGGCGTAAATATTTATATTTAATAAAACAACCTCTCACCATAAATTCAACAAATTTTATTCTAACCTTATGTACATTTCTTTCTGAAGATGATTACTTTGTAATCAAAATGCACATAAGATTAGGATGAAATTTGTGTTGAGAGGTTATTTTATTTAATATAAACATTTTAATTTTATTTATAAAGTTACAAATAAGTACATTGATCAAAATTATCATAAAAATTACAAAATTTATCATTGTGTTAAAGCTTAACTTTGTACTGAAATTGTAACGCAGTATACTAATATAACTTAAGATATAAATAAATGTATGAAATCATGGTGGCACATGTAATAAAGTTAGACCTCGCTCTCAACCGAGATAAAGAGTGATGTTTACCAGATACTCCTTTAAAAAACAATGATACTGAATATAGTTTTAAAATGAGGGTTTTAATTAGAGAAAATATGTATTTAATTATTACTAAAAATAAATATTATTTGATTCCATCTTCATTTGAGCAACTAGTTTTTCATTAAAAACACTTGAACAAATATTATTATGCTACACTTGCCTCTGTTTTCGATTATTGAGGATGGTTGTTTCGGGAAATGTGTCTCATTGTCAACTCAGACTGTAACTGATCTCTTCATTGTTATAGGTGTAGGATAAGGATATAAGGTGTATTTTTAATTAGTATTGGGGTTATGAAGTCAAATAGTGTATACAAGTTATAATGTAATTGGTTATTAGGCATAAGTGTTGGATGTAGTTTGAAGGGTTTGTATATTTCATACTGTTTGGTTGTGTAGGGTTGGTAACTTTATTTTGTTTGTGTAGTTTTTTTAGGTTTGATGTTATGTCTATGTAGCTGTGATTTGTGGATATGAGATGTTAAGATGTAAACACCGGCAGAGTAGTAAATGTCTTTTCTATGATGTTGGGTTTAAATTGTTTATTGAGGTGTTGTACTCTCTGTGTCTTTTATGAAAATAGAGTAATGTACTATATTTGTAATTACAAACTATACTGCAGGATGCTAGTGTTGTTGAGTTTTTCACCTAACATGAATAATGTAAATACAACATTAATTACATAACATATCTATTTACATATTTATTTGCTATTTTAACCTACTATTACATGTTAATTTCATTACTTCCGTAATTAGTCTTTTTTTCGAATTCGTCACTCGCTCGGTCCCTAACGTGACAAATTAGAGAGGTTCTACAGTATATATCACTCTTCTGATTTAAGCTTACTGGTAGCTCTTGCCCTAGCTTTTACCTAAGCCAAACAAGAAGAACATTTTATACACAACACCTAGAACAAATTAAAAACTCAAATCCAAAATATTAAATTAACTTTTCCTGTATATATACACAAACCTATCAACCAATGCACCCATCCTACATAAAAACAGTAATAGGTATAAATTTTGCATAACTGAACAATACAAAATATTAGTAGGCCTATACAATACTTCAAATTTTTCGCTACAAATATTCAATACCCACTACATTACAAGTTATATGCTATTTGATGATATAGATCTCCTTACAACTATTGATTCCATTTATACAGATTTAATTTACCCAATCAGATGATGGTTATTTTTATGTTCTCGTAAATATTAAATAAATGCATACTTTAGAACAATATTTATAAAATTTATTTACTTTTCCTATTCATTACTACAGAAAATGTGATTTTAATAATTAATATATTTGTTTCTTATAACACAATTTGGTTATATTAAGTTTTTGACATAATATATTACAATTTCTGAACTAACACAATATAAAGAATTAATATAGAGATAAAAAAGTTATTTAATGACTTTTAAAAGTAAACTTCACTTACTTTTAACATTTGACAGTCAAGATGTCATTGACAGTGAAAACAATTAGTATTTCTTTCATAACTAAGTATAATTTTGTAATTTTCCAACATAGAAGTAAAGTTTCGAATATGCACGCAAGTAATATTTTTCGAACTATGTTACTTATAATTGTATATATAACAAGAGTTATATATATTTACAGAGGTAAACTGTAAAAGTTTTAATTGAAATATTATATAATATCTCTTACATTTATATGTTTCATAAGTTATAAAAGTGTAATTGATAATTTATACTAATTTATAATATTATCAAGAGTTATTATTCTATGTATAGGATCCATAGAATAGACAAATATTTATAATTTTTGCTGGCAGTGAACAAATGTTATGGATGCCATTGTTTTGACAATTTCATTTCCTCGGGTTATTGTGCGATAGGGAATGAGAACATTCCTTGGCATATAACAATTTTGTTTTTATATTATTATTTTGGTCTTTGAAATTACACAATTACCTTCAAAATTTAAAACATAAACAGCGAGTATTAAAAATACAATACTTCATATTGTTGAAATAAGGTTTTAAAAGAATAATAATACTTTATGTTTTTCAAAAATGTTGACAGACGATCTTATTACAGCACAATAGAAGTTTCAAAAATAAACTTCTAATAGTATTACACAACTACCATTTGAATTATTAAGTTTGCTGTGAAATATTAATTGAATATATATAATAATTATTTTTACTTTCAGTCTGTTTCTTAATGATTGGGAAACCAGTATACGACCAGATGTTTTGTACGTAATAATTTTCATTTGGAAGGTTGGCTACATGTTCTTATTTTAGCGGCAGAATCCTATATCTGCAGGTTGTCTGTAAATAGGTGTGTGTAGAATTTAAGTGCAATAATTTCTGTTTTGTGCGTGAAATAGTGTGTGTAAGTGAATTTCGGGCGTGAAATAGTGTCTGTAAGTGATTGTTTGCTTCTGGTAAGTAGTTTTAATGCGGATTTTAATAAATCTTGTGGTAGAGGGTTACTTACGTTGATTTTTGCTATTTCTGCCACCTACGATATTTTGGAATATTGTTCAAAATCACGAAAAAATACGATATCCACGCGAAATAATTAGTCAAATCATAAAAATTAGTGCAAAATGTTTTCTTCTTGGAGACTTAAGATAGTTATAAATATTGTGTAACGTCAGAGACATTTGTATCACTCCGCAACTTGCACAACTTGTGCTTACGCCAAAAAAAATTTCCCTACTTTAAACTCAAAAAAATAACTTTCCTCAAAGCAAAAATAACCACAATAATAAAACTTTCACACAATATTTTCATTAAATTTGTTATTTTTAAGGGTGTGAAAGTAAGTTTTTGTTTTTTAACTTTTTTTTCTGTGTTCCCAATGACTTCCTGCATTGCACAGTATAATTTAGCCAATATTGATTACTTGCGGAGAGAAAATAAATACAATAACTATATACCAGCCAATGTAGAAAATCATAAGGAAGGCATGAAAAATTTAAAAAACACCTAAAAAAATTACATTTTGAAAAAAAGTATATATCACCAGAAGGTTGAAGCAAGGTGTATAAGGCCCCTATAGATGATCTGTGAACAGTAATAGTTTACCATTAATCCAGCATCTTCCACATTTACTTTAAAGATGTATGGAAATGTATCTATAAAGTAATGAGTCTGGTAATATAAAAAAAAAAATAAGTTTTAGCAGCACAACTTATTAAAAAGGGAAGTGGTTAGAAAAAAATTTTGGTGTAAGAAATTACGGTAATTATTAAGATCAGCGACTACTGCCCCGATCGGCAAATACTTGATCAATTTGACCTCGCTGAACTCGAATCTGAAGTTTTTTTTTACTACAAACACATTAAAAAAAATTTATAACCTAAAATAACCTGACCTGGTTTTCTTAGGTTAATATGTTTTTGCAGTAAAAAAAACCAGCGAGTCAGCTGTAAAATCCCCCTCCACTACCGCACTACTATTTCTCCCCACCATCGTATCTACCAAATCCGTCTCTGCGCAGCACGCTAACATAACTTTGACGACCTGTACATTGATCAAAATTATCATAAAAATTACAAAATTTATCATTGTGTTAGAGCTTGACTTTGTACTGAAATTGTAACACAGTATATTAATATAACTTATGATATAAAAAAATGTATGAAATCATGGTGCCACATGTAATAAAGTTAGACGTCACTCTCAACCGAGGTAAAGAGTGATGTTTTCTAGATTCTCCTTTAAAAAACAATGATACTGATTATAGTTTCAAAATGAGGGTTTTAATTAGAGAAAATATGTATGTAATCATTACTAAAATTAAATATTATTTGATTCCACTTTCATTTGAGCAATTAGTTTTTAATTAAAAACACTTGAACAAATATTATTACGCTACACTTGCTTATGTTTTCGATTATTGAGGATGGTTGTTTCGGGAGATGTGTCCCATTGTCAACTCAGACTGTAACTGATCTCTTCGTTGTTATAGGTGTAGGATAAGGATATGAGGTGTATTTTTAATTAGTATTGGGGTTATGAAGTCAAATAGTGTATTCAAGTTATAATGTAATTGGATATTAGGCATAAGTATTGAATGTAGTTTGAAAGGTTTGTATATTTCATACTGTTTGGTTGTGTAGCGTTGGTAACTTTATTTTGTTTGTGTAGAATTTTTAGGTTTGATGTTATTTCTGTGTAGCTGTGATTTGTGGATATGAGATGTTCAGATATAAAGACCGGCAGAGTAGTAAATGTCTTTTCTATGATGTTGGGTTTAAATTGTTTATTGAGGTGTTGTACTTTCTGTGTCTTTTATAAAAATAGAGTAATGTACTATATTTGTAATTACAAACTATACTGCAGGATGCTAGTGTTGTCATAGTGTTGTTGAGTTTTTCACCTAACATGAATAATGTAAATACAACATTAATTACATAACATATCTATTTACATATTTATTTGCTATTTTAACCTACTATTACATGTTAATTTCATTACTTCCGTAATTAGTCTTTTTTTCGAATTCGTCACTCGCTCGGTCCCTAACGTGACAAATTAGAGAGGTTCTACAGTATATATCACTCTTCTGATTTAAGCTTACTGGTAGCTCTTGCCCTAGCTTTTACCTAAGCCAAACAAGAAGAACATTTTATACACAACACCTAGAACAAATTAAAAACTCAAATCCAAAATATTAAATTAACTTTTCCTGTGTATATACACAAACCTATCAACCAATGCACCCATCCTAGATAAAAATGGGTAATAGGTATAAATTTTGCATAACTGAACAATACAAAATATTAGTATACATTACTTCAAATTTCTCGCTACAAATATTCAATACCCACTACATTACAAGTTATATGCTATTTGACATAATTATGTCTTACAATTTGATATACATTATCTTCTTACAGCTATTGCTTCCATTTATACAGATTTAATTTACCCAATCAGATGACGGTTATTTTTATGTTCTCGTAAATATTAAATAAATGTATACTTTAGAACAATATTTATAAAATTTATTTACTTTTCCTATTCGTTACTACAAAAAATGTGATTTTAATAATTAGTATATTTGTTTCTTATAACTCAATTTGGTCATATTAAGTTTTTGAAATAATGTATTACAATTTCTGAACTAACACATAAAGAATTAATATAGAGATAAAAAAGGTCAAGATTTCATTGACAGTGAAAAATCCTAAAAGATTTTAAAATTGAATAGTATTCTATTAAAAAATAATTCTTTTTTAAAGTAGATAAAATATCAACTAAATGTTTAGGAAGTTAAAGTAACTAAAACCTGCTTATGAGGGGAATATAAACTTTAAGAAATTGTGATTATGGGGCTTCAATAATTGTTTTAACCACCATATTTTGTACCTTTATAAGTCATTTATAGACATGGAATTAGAAGGTTTGAATTTGATGTATCTGTGAGCATTGATTCGTAAATCAATGTTTTGATCAGGGAAAATTCATTTTGAAAACGTTGTCTATAGTCATAGTTATTTTATTCTTGTGCTGTTTACCGTGAGTTTCTGTTGGAATCACATAATAAATAATTAACTGTGATTATACTTTTAGCCGTATGACTACAAACCTACTAGAAAAAATCTTTTCAAAAAAAAACCAAACCATTGAATCTAATACAAGAATTTTTTTCAAAAAATTTGTCTGCCTAGCAAAGGCCCAAATTTAGTGATTTATTATAAAAAAAAAAAAAAAAATAGAAAGAATTTTTAGTGTTGCATTTCTCAAGTTTTTGTTTTTTTTTGTTGAAATTTATTGGTATGAAACATTAACAATTTTTAGGTTTGATGTTATGTCTATGTAGCTGTGATTTGTGGATATGAGATGTTAAGATGTAAACACCGGCAGAGTAGTAAATGTCTTTTCTATGATGTTGGGTTTAAATTGTTTATTGAGGTGTTGTACTCTCTGTGTCTTTTATGAAAATAGAGTAATGTACTATATTTGTAATTACAAACTATACTGCAGGATGCTAGTGTTGTTGAGTTTTTCACCTAACATGAATAATGTAAATACAACATTAATTACATAACATATCTATTTACATATTTATTTGCTATTTTAACCTACTATTACATGTTAATTTCATTACTTCCGTAATTAGTCTTTTTTTCGAATTCGTCACTCGCTCGGTCCCTAACGTGACAAATTAGAGAGGTTCTACAGTATATATCACTCTTCTGATTTAAGCTTACTGGTGTGTAAGTGAATTTCGTGCGTGAAATAGTGTCTGTAAGTGATTGTTTGCTTCTCGTAAGAAGTTTTAATGCGGGATTTTAATAAATCTTGTGGTAGAGGGTTAGTTACGTTGATTTTTGCTATTTCTGCCACCTACGATATTTTTTTGGAATATTGTTCAAAATCACGAAAAAATACGATATCCACACGAAATAATTTAGTCAAATCATAAAAATTAGTGCAAAATGTTTTCTTCTTAGAGCCTTAAGATAGTTATAAATATTGTGTAACGTCAGAGACATTTGTATCACTCCGCAACTATTCACAACTTGTGCTTACGCCAAAAACATTTTCCCTACTTTAAACTCAAAAAAAGTAACTTTCCTCAAAGCAAAAATAACCACAATAATAAAACTTTCACACAATATTTTCATTAAATTTGTTATTTTTAAGGGTGTGAAAGTAAGTTTTTGTTTTTTAACTTTTTTTCTGTGTTCCCAATGACTTCCTGCATTACACAGTATAATTTAGCCAATATTGATTACTTGCAGAAAGAAAATAAATACAATAACTATATAGCAGCTAATGTAGCAAATCATAAGGAAGGCATGACAAATTTAAAAAATGGTATCTTACACCTCAAATTACATTTTGAAAAAAAGTATATATCACCAGAAGGTTGAAGCAAGGTGTATAAGGCCCCTATAGATGATCTGTGAAAAATAATAGTTTACCATTAATCCAGCATCTTCGATATTTACTTTAAAGATGTATGGAAATATATCTATAAAGTAATCACTTGTGCTAGGTCTGGTAATATTAAAAAAAAATAATAAGTTTTAGCAGCACAAGGTGCCAAAAGGGAAGTGGTTAGAAAAAAATTGTGGTGTAAGGAATTACGGTAATACCATGAGGGTTTTAATTAGAGAAAATATGTATGTAATCATTACTAAAATTAAATATTATTTGATTCCACCTTCATTTGAACAATTAGTTTTTCATTAAAAACACTTGAACAAATATTATTATGCTACACTTGCCTCTGTTTTCGATTATTGAGGATGGTTGTTTCGGGAGATGTGTCCCATTGTCAACTCAGACTGTAACTGATCTCTTAGTTGTTATAGGTGTAGGATAAGGATATGAGGTGTATTTTTAATTAGTATTGGGGTTATGAAGTCAAATAGTGTATTCAAGTTATAATGTAATTGGATATTAGGCATAAGTGTTGGATGTAGTTTGAAAGGTTTGTATATTTCATACTGTTTGGTTGTGTAGCATTGGTAATTTTATTTTGTTTGTGTAGAATTTTTAGGTTTGATGTTATTTCTGTGTAGCTGTGATTTGTGGATATGAGATGTTCAGATATAAAGACCGGCAGAGTAGTAAATGTCTTTTCTATGATGTTGGGTTTAAATTGTTTTTTGAGGTGTTGTACTTTCTGTGTCTTTTATGAAAATAGGGTAATGTACTATATTTGTAATTACGAACTATACTGCAGGATGCTAGTTACATATTTATTTACGTATTTATTTGTTAGTTTAATCTACAATTACATGTTAATTACATTACTAACGTAATTAGTCTTTTTCTTGAATTCGTCACCCCCTTGGTCCCTAACGTGACAAATTAGAGAGGTTATACAGTATATATCACTCTTCTGATTTAAGCTTACTGGTAGCTCTTGCCCCAGCTTTTACCTAAGCCAAACAAGAAGATCATTTTATACACAACACCTAGAACAAATTAAAAACTCAAATCCAAAATATTAAATTAACTTTTCCTGTATATATACACAAACCTACCAACCAATGCACCCATCCTACATAAAAACAGTAATAGGTATAAATTTTGCATAACTGAACAATACAAATATTAGTATACAATACTTCAAATTTCTTGCAACAAATATTCAATACCCACTACATTACAAGTTATATGCTATTTGATATAATTATGTCTTACAATTTGATATACATCATCTTCTTACAACTATTGATTCCATTAATACAGATTTAATTTACAGAAGTCAGGTATAGTTTGAGATTGTAGAGATCTGATGTTCAACTTTATTTTATGGAAACAATATATCTTTAAAGTAATACTTTTTAATTTAAGTATACATATCAGTGTTGTTTCATTTGACTTTATTATTCTTTAAAATGTTGTTTTTTTTTGAGCGAGATGAAAACCACTTATGCACATTGATACAGCCTGATAATAATTTATATTAATCTTTTAAACAATTGTTTATGACTATCCAAACTTTAAATTTTGTAAATTTGTTAAAACTTACTGAGATAGAACACTTTAGAACGCTTGTATGCAAGACACTGATGAAGATCGCCAGATAGCGATCAAAAACATGTCTCAGTAAGTTTTAACAAGTCTACAAAATTTAAAGTTCGGATAGTCATAAACTGTTGTTTAAGTGATTAATTAGGATTCACGAATGTAATGGACTAATATTCAAGAATAATTTTAGAAGTAAACTGGTTATTATATGCCTGTGTAATTAAATAATTATACTGTATTACACAAAATGTAACGTAAATCCTTATTTAAGACTTTTTTTAAATATGTATTTTCAGGTATCAGTAACTGTTATCAACTTAGTTGGTTACACTTTGTGCTATTGCAGTAGAAGCATCATGGACCAAAACAATGAGAAATTTACAGGTCCATTTAAAGGCAAATCTGAAAATAAGTAAGTACAATTTAATATTAAGGTATAGTTTAACTAAAGTAATTTTATTTTACCTGTTGTTTTGCATCCAATGGTTTATGTAAAATTCAACCTATAATTTACAGTAAGCACATTTGTTTTTAAAGACTAGTTTTACTTGTCATGGGAAATTGTTATGTGCCCACATATTTACAATGCTTTTGTAGAACAGATTAGAGAAAGCTATGCCTGCAGTCCATAAAATTGAATGCGATACTCTTCTCGTGAAACTAAAATTCCACAATAGATGTTCGGCAATAAACCTATGTTTCATATCACTGATAAGGTAAACCAAATCTGGGGAAGTAAAAGCAAAAAAAAAATCTTTGAACTTGTTTGTGACAGCTCAAGAGTTAATGTGTCTTGTGCAATCGGTAAATTGAAAACGTATAGGCCTTTTTTCTTCATGGAGAGATAAAATATATTTTCTTTTTTTTCATCAATGTTATTGTTTATCATGATATGGTGGAGAACATTTGATTCCTCAATTAGAAGAAGATAGACAACAAGTTGATTCTTTCTACTACCAGCAAGAGTGGACACTACTTTACTTCCTCACAAAAGTTTGGGATGATGTAAATGATTGATTCTAAGGTTGATGGTTTTGGGCTGCAAAGTAGATTGCATACCACTTCGCTCTCCTGACCTTACATTAGTTTTTTTTCTCTGGGGGTTCGTTTACAATACATTTTGTTTTCCACCCCTATCAGACAATCATTGCATGCTCTAGACTCTAGAAGCAGAAACTTCGCTGCAGTTACAGAAGATGGCAAATTTGCTAGTGGCAAATAATTGACATGGTGGGTTTTTTCCCATATTACCAATGGCAGTAGCTTCAATGGCAAATGAGATTCTTTAACTGTAACATTTGGTATGATTATAATGATAATTCTGAAAAATGCAATATGTCATATGATGATTAGTTTGGAATTTCAGTTGATCTTTTGAAATTGTCCAGTAATAAATTTATAAACAGTATAACCCCTAAAATGCGAACCCCAGAAATCCAAACCCCAGGAAAATCCGAACATGATTTGATGAAAACCAAATTTTAAAAAAGTATTTATAAATTTAATGAAGTATGTATTGAAAGTTTGCTCCTACACAATACAGGATTGGGATGTGCAATATATTGGAATTAACACTGTAAAAACATGGTATAATAAGAAGGCCTATACTATAATACTCTATCACTTCATTAACATATATTAATTTATTGGCAGTAAAATAAAAATACGAAAGACAAACACTAAACTATAAAAGAAAATACACAAACATTTAACTATAATTTCCAATTAAAATCAGTAATCTTTATCTAGGGAAGAGACGTAAATCTTCCCAAGAATGTGATGTTGAGCCACTGTCGCATTAGCTTAACATCATTAAGTGTTGTAGGTGCATGTGGTTCTACATAACGAGAGCATCGGCATGAGTAACAGCATTCGGAAAGGCATCTTTTTCCTGGCTATCACTATCTGCTACACTGTCATCGTGTTGATCCTGGATCATAGACACCATGTCATTCTCGGCGTATTCTTCATTGTTATATAGTTCTGTCCACTATATCAGGCAGCTTTCTTAAGCATCTTCACATTCTATTACTCTTTGAATGAGCTGAATTAGTTCAGTTTCATCATCTAGTGTTCTAAGTAGTGTTTCTACAAACTCGAGACTAGGCCAGAGTTTCTTCCAAGATTTCTGCAGTAAAATGTTACTGATATTATTCCAGGATTTAGCTACCCAGTAAATTACATCCTTTATTGTAATAGTCTTAAGTTTTTCTGGAATAGAAAGGGAAAAATCTTCTTCAATTAATGTTTGCAGAATCTTTTTTCTATAGCTCAGTTTCATGTTCTGCAGCACACCTTGATCCAAAGTTGGTGTCACATTAGGTGGGAGAAAAATTGCCTTTATGTCTTTACATACTAACTGCATGTTTGAAGGATGTGAAGGAGCAGTGTATCATAAGTAGAGCTTTTGGTGACAGTCCATTCTTTTCATTAAATTTTGTTACCGAAGGAACAAATTCATTTTTGAATCACTTCTTGAAAATATTATCAGTCATCCATGCCTTACACTGATTTCTGTAATTAAGAAGGGGAGGATTCAAGTTCATATTTTTAGGCGGATATTCCAATCACCATTAATGGTAGCTTAATTGTTCCCGCGGTGTTACTGTAAGCTAAAACTGTTAGACTCTGTTTGTTCAATTTAAATCCTGGCGCAGAAGATTCCTTTCTAGTAGAAGTAAGACTTTTAGTGGAATGGGCTTTAAAATTCAATACGGTCTCGTACACATTATGCTCTTACTGGGGTGAGTAATTTTCAGGCAAAATCAAAACTATGAATTCATCTAAATATTCTTTTTCAGCAAGATTATCAGCTGATAACTTCCCTGTGCTTTTTGTAAGTAGTATAATTCCGTGCCTTCTCTTCCATCTATCCAACCATCTATTGCAAACTCATTTCTGCCTTTCTTGTGTAAACCTTAAAAATACAGCCTCGTCAATTTTTTCATTCACAGAATCTTTTGAGTAATGGCGTTGTTCCAAAGACTTATAACTTGTAGCACTGGAAAACTTTAATTTTCGATACAGAAATATGTAATGAATGCTCTAATATTGTTCGTTAATAAAAAAAAAAAACAATTCTGTCAAACGCAAAATGTACAGCAAATCCGAAATCCGAACTTTTCGGCACAACCGGACTTTCCAAATCAGAACAGGCTATAGCCCCAATTAGTTTAGATTTGAGGGGTTCCACTGTATTTTAAAGTATGCTTGTGCTAATCTTTGATCTGATTGGGGGGTTTTCTAACTATGTGCTTACTGTGTAATTGCTATAATTCCCAGATCCCTCCATTGTCACTGCAATCAACAGTGAAGGGAAGCTATTACCAAGTCAAATTAAACTTATACTAAAGTTTGTTTCACTCAAATATCTTCTTGCATATGGTCTCCAAACTAATCTCCCAATTTATTTAATTTGTCATAAAGTCAAATTCTTAGTTTTTTTAATATGCAATTCTTCGACCTCTTGTAGTACGAAACTCAATGAAGTTTAAAGAAATGTAAACTGAATTTGCTTTTATGTGTCACAATGGGCAGGACTCCATTTGGTCTAGTTTTCCTTAATATTCAGTCATCATATGTTCCTCTTAGTTCAACAGTTTGGCTATTAATTACCCTATATTAATCCATGTTCTGGTGGCAAGCTATTATTACTGGTATTATAAAAAGACAGCCTTTGTTTTTCTACAAAAATCTCAAAAACTACTTGACCAATTGTTTTGAAATTTTAAATGAACATTCTTTATTACACATTTAATGTCCTGAGCTGTATAAAGTACATTTTTTTTAATGTATAGCGAAAAATAACCATGGCACTACTTACATAGGAATGGTGTTCTGCAGCTGATGCGATGCAACAGACATAGCTTCTAGCAGAGGTCAATAGGCGGTGGCTATTTCCATAATAGAATTGTGTCAGATACACTTACTTAACTAGCTAACATTTGGTAAATGATTATGCATTTGTTTTTTATGAGCATTTGTGTTTGTGTATGATTAATCAATACATGTTTTTGCATTTGTATGTCATTGAGGGTATTAGAAATAAAGTGCTTAGAAACATACCAAAAGATTTTTCTCGAAAAGACATTTATATTACTGGATTTAATTGCTTTGCGATCATAGATCAGTTAACTTCTTTTTCAACTTCATCAAAAATATTTATATATTGTTTTTATTTAAATTTTGCAATTTGGTTATTTTGATTAATACTATTGGTATAAGTGCCCTTTTTGATTACATGATACAATTGCTAATGTAATTGCTTTTTAGTTTTAAATTAATTTTTTAAACCTTTATTACGATTTTTGGCGATATCTATGATTACATTAGACAGCCGAACCATAAATAAGGTGAGAGCCTCACTGCGGAAGTAGTAACAGTAGTGTGGAGACTTTACGAGAGTGATGAAAAGAGAATTTTACCAGGTATGAAATGTTTGTCTGTTAACAATGAGACTGTAGATAAAGTCACAAAGTCAAAAATACTAGTTTAATGCAATTTAATGGAGACCTTGTGATATTTTAAAGACAAAATCCTAGAATGAAAATAGGATTCTCAAAGTTTGCAGATTGTTGGCTAAAAGACCAGGTTTTAGCGGTTTAGTATGTGTGTAGCAACCAGAAACATTTTAAGGAAAAAGCATTGGAAAAGTTGCTTCTTAACAACAGATTTCAGTTCATAATGTAACCTGCAAACAATAGAAAAAGTAACTTCAGATTTTATCTACTTGTTGACTCAAAAGCTATCTTAACCAGTCTTGATTTTATTGCCAAATAGCAAAACTTATTTTGGAATCACATCAAAGAAAATATAAAAAGCTGAGTATCTTGTCATGTGTGACTTCTTCGAGAAGTATAGATTTGTGCTTCAAAATGAAGTAATAAGCTACCATCGGAATAATGGACAAACAACATTATATGCTTGAGTAATCTACTAGAAAAAAAAACAAGTAGTGACCTTTTTGATTATATTTGACGTTTTAGAACACATGTTCATTGCAGCATATTGCTTTCAAAAACTTATTACTTTACAGATGGTCTGCAGCACAGTATAAAAACAGAAAAAACTTCATGAATCTAAACTTCATGATTCATACTTCAAAATTGATGCTCACTGATATTTTTCAACCACCTCTCGTAGGAAAAGTGCCTGTGATGGTGTTGGAATAATAGTAAATCAAGTAGCCATCATAGCTTGCTTACAAATGCCTAATTAGATATTTCAGCGGTATGAGTGATCAGTGCAAAATATTTGTGTGACAAAATTTGGTTACAATACACAATAGAGTACATTGATACAAGTAAACTAATACAGAAAAACGCTTGAAAAGTTTGTTAAAAACCCTGTAACAATAGAAGGCACACAGAGACTTAATTCCCATTCCTTCTAGCAATACTAAAAAGAAAGTAAAAAATCTTTTCAAAACACACTGAGTTCAAAATTGAAAATTTTATAACAGTTAAGACTTATTAAGTAAGCAGAAATCAGTGGGTATATAGCTGTTATATATGGCAATTGGTGACTCTTCACTGAATTTTATCTGAAGATATTTCCTCTTTATTGTACTTACAAATGTAAATAGGGTGAAACATATCCTTTCATAAATATGGGACATTCATAATTTTAGGTGTACATCCAGATACACCATTAAAATAATTTCAAACAATTAATATCGAACATTTAGTACTAAAGCCAAAAAAAGAAAACGGTTTGTTCATATTAAGTGATAAAATGAAGATCAGATGGAAGAAATGAAAAAAAAAGCTTCATATTTGGAAACTCCTCTTCCACAAATTTGCCAATGCCAACATAACAGCCAAGAATCATTAATGAGCCTGAACCTTTAGGAACACCTGCATGCCAAATTATTAGTGGTCCGGAAGTAAGTGCTTGGTATATCAACGATGTTTCAGCATCAGTTAACATGTAGCTTTAATTTGAAAGTATTTAAAGATAACTAACCTTTTACACTTGGACAGAAAGAACGCTTATTTGGCACGGTAGTCAGAATCCGGGTATGAACCGCCTTCGGTTTTTGCCAATGCCAAATTATTAGTGGTCCGGAAGTAAGTGCTTGGTATATCAACGATGTTTCAGCATCAGTTAACATGTAGCTTTAATTTGAAAGTATTTAAAGATAACTAACCTTTTACACTTGGACAGAAAGAACGCTTATTTGGCACGGTAGTCAGAATCCGGGTATGAACCGCCTTCGGTTTTTGCCATGTCTAGCCGGAGGCTTGAAACACGTCTGCGCAAGCACTCCAGTGGCTCTTAACACATTTATTTTATCAGTTATCAGTGATAGAAACAAAATTGAGAAAGGGAAAATTCATAAACTGACGAAAAAGGGGTTACTATCGAGGAGTATCTTGAGAAGAGAAATCTTTGATTTTCTTTACGTGTTTGATTTTAGTAAAATAAATTATACCTGGCGATGCAGAAAGTCATTAGGAATGAGGAAAAAATTATAAAAACTTTCACTCACGCTCCAGAAATTTGAAAATTTGTAAAATAGCAGTTCCTCCCCCTCCACAGCGCACCAAAAACGTTACAAATTCAACATTTTTTAAAAAAATTTATGATGTAGTAACTCACAAAATGTCTTGAAAGGGAATTAAACTTGCTGGTGTCTACCAAACAATTACAAATTTTATAAAAATTGTTGTTATTCTATTTCTAGAAATTCACTTCATTGGTTCACACATTTTTTTACCGCCTGCCAAACACTTCAATGTGTAGCAATGTCTATTTTTTTTTTCACACTAACCGCCTACTGAAGTTCAGGGTATTATGAGAAACATCACATCCCGGTAGAATCCTTGTTTAATCTGATGATCACTATCTTCTTGTGATCAAATGAAGTTGGAAAAGCAACTGAAGTGCCATGAAAAAAAAAAACAAAATAAGAGGAATCAAACTTTTTGGCTATAATCAGTTCATCAGAATGCTAAACCAAAATCATTTGAGCTTTGTATACCAACTTGTTTTAAACAATGGTAACAAACTAATAAAAATAACGAGTTAATGACATTTTACTATGAATTTAGCTATATTTTTAATCTGTCTAAATTTTATAGACAATTGTTTGTTATTTTTACAGTCAAATAAAAAAACCAAGCTTGGGAGTTTAGACACACTTTTGTATGCCTTAATCAATACCTCAAAACAATATCATGCAAAGAACTCATAATTTGTAATTCAATCAGTAAAATTGTAAAATTTTAGAGAAAAGGTGCTCTGTCATTAAAAATTACCCTAAAATCCAAAATAATAAAACAAATACATAGTTCCTTGCATGTTGCATGTTTGATTTCTGATAAGATTTTGATACTATAGACCGAACAATGTATATAGGCGCCATCCTAAAAAATACTTGAAATGGCAAATACAAAAATATAACATTAAATAGACAAATAATATATAATCACCCTAACAATAGTTAATTACTATTCTACCTTTAAATTTTGTAAATTTATTGAAACTTACTGAGACAGAACGTTTTCGATCCCTATGTGGCGATCTTCATCAGTGTCAAAATTTAAAGTTCGGATAGTCATAAACTATTGTTTAAGTGAGTAATTAATGATCAAGACAGGAAATATGTTGTTCAAGAAGAAACTATATATTGTGACATTTTCTTATCATTCCATTTGTTAAACAGTTTTGGTCCTTCTAAGATTTATATAGATGTTTTAGTACAATAAAGTATCAACTGGCTTATGGCTTGTAGGATACTCAGCTGAGTTAGTGAAATGAAGTATCAACTGGCTTATGGCTTGTAGGATACTCACCTCAATTAGTGTAATAAAGTATCAACTGGCCCTTGGCTTGTAGGATACTCAGCTCAGTTAGTGCAATAAAGTATCAACTGGCTTATGGCTTGTAGGATCAGCTCAGTTAGTGCAATATAGTATCAACTAGCTTATGGCTTGCAGAAATGAGCCCAACAGAGTTGTAACATATAATATTAAAACCTTCAATATCTTTTTAATTTTTTTTTACATTATGTTCTTTACTTATGAAAAGTAAGCTCTTGATACACTTAAGAGAACATTTCATGTATTTTTAAAACGTAACCATTCCCATCAAAATATTCATAATAGCCGAAAATATAATGCATGGCCATCATTAAGTTCTAGCTACAGAATAATTTGCACATTTCTGGTCCAAAGCATCTATGCCTCCTTTAGTTCAATTATGAAAAGTAATGATCTCTGGCTTAGCGCTACTCGGATCTATTGATTTATTGTGATGCATAGTGGAAACCATTAATAATGCTTTTATTTTTTTTTATGAACATACGAAGCTAGCGTTTTATCATTCGTAAATCCACATAGAAATGAAACTTCAAAACGTGTTTTTGTGGCTAAAGCTCAAGCAGTACCTCCCTTTTAATAGTTTCCTGATAAAAAACAAAAGAAAAGTCAAATTGAATGAACAATAATACAATTATTCTTGGAGCTGGGTGTCATGTTTGACCTCATGTGTGTACATACCTCTAATTCTAGGAATGTTAGAGCGCCTTGTGTAACCCACTGCATCCTGCGACATAATGAGATTAATAATGATATTTACACTTGCTGAGATTATTGTTAAATAAAAGCGGTTGACTTGTGAGACAAGTACAGCTATTTATTTAAAAAGGCAGCGTTGCAATAACAGGTACATTATCGCTTCATGCTTACAATACATAAGTACGCAATTAAAAATAATAATAATAATAACAGTTCACAATTAACCGCAGCACAATGAAATTTCAATCATTATAAATACATATACCAATAAAATTGTTTGTATTAGTTATGTTAATGTTTTTTTAAAAAAAATTTCTAACGTTACCCGTTTTAGTGGTGTGTGTATTTTTTTAATAAATATTGAAATTTCATTGCGCCTGATTATTTGTGAACTGTGTTATTAATTGTGTTCTTATGTATTATAGGCCTGAAGACGATAACATGTCTGATATTGAAACGGTGCCTGTATAGACAAATAGTTCTAGCAGACTCGCAAGTCAACCGCTTTTATTCAACAGTAATGAGATTACTTGAATGCGTAGGATTGAAGTATTGAGTTTGTAGATGATATGATAATATGATAGCATTGCCGTAGCCTTAAGTGTGGTTTGAGATTTATATACCTTTTCCTATTTTAATTCCTGTTTATTTAAGTAATTAAATGAAGTAGGGTATGAATGAAAATGTGGTTGATGACAGAGTCAACATTTTTTTATTTGTTCAATTAAAATTTTCATTTTAATGTTTTGTTATCAATATTTCAATAATAATTCATTCTTTGTTTGCAGGCAACAGCTTTTGGTCCATAATGCACAAATGGAAGATCATTTGTCTCATATGGCATGTTCATTAAATATACGTGAAGATCCAAATATTGTTACAAATGGTGATGAGTGCAAACAAGTAGTGGTACCAGAGTATCAGGATTCCACTCCACAACTAACATCTAAACAAAAATTGATTGAAATCGTTAAATCTCTTCCTGCTGGTTCCCCATTGCTTCCATGGATAAGAAACCAGTTGATTTCCTGGAGAAATCACAATTTTGTTGCTTGTGAAATATATTCCCATTATCATAATAAGCCAGTTCATCCTCATTCTATTGAACATAACCAACAAGCAATGACTACTAGTTGTCTTCCAGAATCTCCCACTTTGAGTGAAAATGACTTTATGGATCTACGAGGATTATAAATCATTTCAAGCACACAGCTTAGCTACTTACATAATAATATCAATGCACTACAAAATTTGCTTATAGATGTTTTACAGCTTGGTAGTACAATGGAACAAATTGGAGAGAGGACATTTAATACTGAAATATCCACAGAAAATATGCCACAAAATCAAAACAGTAATCCTGAGCATGCAAGTTTTCAAAATGAGCCAAATTCTGCTAGTCAAACAATTGTCACTGGTCAAATTAGGTCTTGTGATGGAAATATGTTCAAACAAAACCTCAAAATCCTTTTTTGTTTCCCTCCCAGACTAATGTCTCAACACAATACTCTTGTTTTTCAAAAGCAGGAGATCCACGTCTTCAGAATCCTCTTAGAGATCAACCCTATATTCCAAGACAATACTCTTGTTTTTCAATTGCAGGAGATCCACATTTTCAAAATCCTCCTCCAGATCAAGCCTCAATTCCAAGACAATAATAATTTTTTTTCAAATGCAGGAAATCCACATCTTCAAAATTCTCTTCTAGATCAACCCTCAATTTCTAATGCACTTCCAGATAATAGTAATCCCTTTTTTTGCTAGATGTAGACGACAGATTTGATCTTCAGAGCTATAAACATCTATTATATTTCATAGCTTCAGTTCGTATTTTGTAAGTTTTTAAGTAAAGGTAGAAAATAATCTTTACCTTAATATTATGTACAACTGTAGTTTTTATTCCTTGTGTAAAAATATTGGGTGTTAGGTATAATATTACCAATGTTTGATCTGACACGCAAAGTGTATGGCAACTTGTATGAGAATGTTGCGTACACCTTTATGTATTGAATAGAGGTTAATACTTAGATATTTCTATAACAGTATATATTTGCCTTCAATTTTTACCTATTTTTTAAAGTTTTATTTTTTGTCAGAAAACTTTATGTAATTCAAAATTTTGAGTAAAATTTTTTGTTTGTTAATTTGAGTGAGCAAAAACTTTAAAAAAAAACTTTATAATAACCTTCCATAGGTAGCATTGATTTTAAAACACGATAGGCTGAGTACTTATGTGTTTTCTAGGTTATTATGTCATTGTAATTTTTTTTTTAATCTATAAGTAGTATATATTTTGTATTAGATATATCTTTGGAAATGTTGCCACGTTAAAAAACCAGTTTTGCTTAAAAAAAAAATAGGTCATATTTCTGAATTTAAAATTTACAAATAGTCATACTGTCAAATATGAATTTAAATAACGTTACATTTTATGTTTATAGGTAGAAAAAACAAAATATTATTGAAATAAAAATGTAAACTTACTCAATTCATAAGAAATTTCTGAGAAATTCTCATTCACTTTCTCATAACCCGATTTTGTCATTTTCATCGGCACAGTTGACATACTTCAGGAATAAAAGTCCGGGTTTTGCGTTAAGCTCCGTGCTCTTAGGAAATACAGATCCAGGCTGAAATAACACGTGATAAAAGGGAAAATGTGGTGGGACATTTCCTAGATTGAGGCTCTTGAAGTACACCAGATTTGTTGATTGCCGGTCGTGAGAAAATATCCCATTTTTATTAAATTAAGTGGGTCCATAGAGAACTCCAATGATGTCACCTCTGGAAGGTTAAAAGAAAATTATATTTTTAATTTGTTGTTTTTTTGAAAAAAATAATTTAAAAGTCATTGTGCCTTCATGTGTAATTTATAAAACTGTTCTTTTGTAGATTATATTATTAAAGATGGGCTTTTGGATTACAGTTTACTAATATGTATGTGTTGTCTATGATTATCCTTCCTGTATGATAAAAGTATATAACGGTATATATTTGCAAGAGTATATAATGATAGATATGTGCATTATTTAGATTTTATTGCTGACCAAAGTTTTTAAGCATATAAGTGTAAGAAAATATTTTCAAAATTTTTGGCAAGCAGTTTGAGTTATTGAATTTTGTAGTCCATTACGTTTGGTGAATCTTAATCACTTAAACAATAATTTATGACTATCTGAACTTTAAATTTTGTAAGTTTGTCAAAACTTACTGAGACAGAACGTTTTCGATCGCTAAGTGGCGATCTTCATCAGTATCAGTATTCAAGACACTGATGAAGATTGCCACATAGCGATCAAAAACGTGTCTCAGTAAGATTTAACAAGTTTACAAAATTTCACGGTGAGCCTTGTTGCCAAGTGTCACATATTTCAAACTGACAACACCGCATCCCTACTTGACCACTACCTATTCTGCTTTAAATCAAACTATACACCAACTAAGCATTTTAAAATCACATAAAAAAACAAATACACAGACATTTACCATAACCTAGAAATACTACACTTCAACAAGAAAGGACCACTTTTGAGCACTAGAACAATATGAAATTTACAGACACACGAAGTACAAACATATTAAATGAACAAACACAATACAAATCACACATACTCTTTGATACTATCGAAAACCTGCCTTTAAAACTATCAGCGCTTGACCTGACATCTCCAAGCAGAAGACACTGATGAAAATCACCACATAGCGATCGAAAACATTCTGTCACAGTAAGTTTTAACAAATTTACAAAATTTAAAGTTCAGATAGTCGTAAACTATTGTTTAAAGGATTAAATAGTTTGAATTAGTAATAATCTGAGTGCTTTATTGTGAAACAGGGGTGTTTAGTTTGATATAATGTGATGCTATGATAAAAAGCAGAGGTGGTAAATCTAAAGCTTTCAATGATATGCAGGAGAGTATAATTGGAGGAAAACCTCAGTTAAATGTGTTTTAACCTTTCCCGTGATGTCTAATAATAGGTGTTTCTGTTGCATGAGGTTTCTACTGCCAGGTTTGTGTAGCAGTTTTTATTATCTGTAAAGATTTTAAACAGTTTTTGAAGGCTGCAGGTTGTCATCAGGGAATATTAAGTAGGCAAACCAGTAAAACAGAACAAAACCACTAACTAAGGTCACCTGCAGATTTTTTTTCCAATTCCTTCTATTAGCTCACACTGTCTTTATATATATCTTGTACAAATTTTTATTTGTTAATAAAATACGTTTTTATTCATAAAATCAACTACATTTTTTGAAAACCTGTAATGGATGACAGTTTGTGTTAATACAGTTTTTTCTAATAATTATTCATTAATTTGAATTTTAAAAACTTGATGTCTCAGTCGAACTGAGGTACTACATGTTTGAAATCCAGCACTTTGGCACTGAGATAACTTTACCATAGCTAGAAATCCATTATTTAAAGAGCTATATGAAATTATAAGTGAAAAGTTAATTGCAATAATAAAGCATTACAATAGGTGGGTGCACGGGCTCAAACGGGCAAAAATGCTGTTTGAAGGCTTGAAAGAAAAAATTTATTAAATAATTTTAAAAAATAAATTTTAATTAAAAAAATATTCAAATAAAATGTAACAAGACTAAAGGAATAATAATTATAAAACAAATTGTTACGGTAAAGCCAAATCATTTTAAAAACTAATGGTTAAGATCAAAGTCGAAGGAGATAAAGGTAGGAGTGGGAAACATTCTGGATGCCAAATGCTGGTTAGTTGGATTGAGAGAGTTGAATGGGAAGAATTGGATTCCAGACACCGGGCAGATTAGATATACGAGCAGGTGTTGTTTTTAAGTTTTCTTTGACATCATCCTGGCGGGCTAAAGAGTTAATCCTTAGCCTTGCCAGGAACAAAAACTGTTAGTACAAATTTCTCAATGTAAAATTGCCGCAGTAGAGTCATTACGAACTTTTCAAAAATAACAGGTAACCGGTAATTTATAATATGCATTTCCCTCGTAATTATTAAATTCGGAAAGAAGAAGAGATTGGAGTATGCAGCCAGTTCACTGGAGAAGAGGAACTAACCACAAAACACAGGAGAGGAGATGGAACATTCCGGAAGGGATCAGCCTCCATTTGCTGGCAGATATATAGAAATATATTATATTTTATACTATATATATATTATATTATAAAGGTTATACCTATAAAACGATACATAAAGAAAGATATGTCACGTAAATTCTTATAAATTTATAGTATAAAATAATCAAGTATATTTTCATTTAAAAAAATGATAACTTTTTAGAAAAAATATATACATAGGGGAATAGAATTATTTAATATAATAAAATAATTATAAAATCATAATAATATGCTATGATTGTTGAGTAGGTAAGATAATATTAGGAATCGAGTATGAAGTAAAGAATAAGAGTGATTAAATATTTAATAGGGAGAATTTCATATAAATTAAACGCTAAATTATATATATACAAACATTCAAGTTTATCATTATATTATATAAAATCCACTGGGGAAAAATGAAGCGAAAGCAGGAAGAATGTTATTTTCATTTGTTTTATAAAGAGAATCAAGCCAAGGCGTTATTTTAATTTTTCTGCAAATATTAAATTCTTCAGTGAATAATATTAATTTTATAAATAATTAAAACACATAAATTATCCAACAAATTAAACATCAAATAGACTTTAATTGATATGAATTTACCACATTTATTCAAGATAAAATATAATTATTTTGATGATGTGTTAGGGGTAAAGGTGCTAGATTAAATAAATAATTAATGCCTGTAAATGTGTGCATGCTTTACCTCCTTATAAATAAAAAAAATTTTATTTTCTAATTAGCTGTCATTAGTGATAATTCAGCTAAATGACACGCAGTTTGACAGTTTCTTACTAAAAGGTTTCCAAGTACCAAATAGCAGACACCCCACCCCGAGTATTATGCTAGTATAGGGAAATACTCCGCTAATTGGTTTTTCATACGAAATCTAGGAATTCATTCCTAGGAGATCTAGGCAGGGATGTTATAGGCTTCGGTTGATTGACCGAAATTCCTCCTAGGTCATTCTACCATTGCAGGGCAACTGGTAAGTATTATGGAGACATAGGAAAACGGACAGGATCAAATAGGTATTAGGAAAGGTAGGTCCTAATACTTACCAGGTAAGGAAGAGTCTCGGAGAATAATATATAAATAAAGATGAATGACGAAGGTTGAAGTATAATAGGGGAAATAGAAAAAGGTAGTAATTGAATTATTGAAGGAAATAAATAAATAGTAGGTAAAGAGTAATTAAATAAAAGAAGTAAAAATAAGGATAGTTGAGTATAGGTAATAAGTAAAGAAGGCCCATTGCAGGGCTTTCACAGAACGATGGTCTGGAAGGAAATGTCCCGGATGGTCAGGGGGATGGAACCTCCCTGAGGAAATGTTGAACATTTTTATCTCTGGAAATCATATTTTATGCAATTTGGCATTTAAAAATACACAATCCTGGGTTGTCAGGATGCTGTCTTGCTAACTTTGTTTTTGAGGTTAAAATTTATTACATGCCCCCTGTGCCCACCTCTAACTACTCACTGTGTGGATGGAATGAGAAATTATAACCAAGGTCAGCTTCATAAATTAAAAAAAAGGGGATAAATATTATCAATCAAAAATAATAGTCCAACACTATATTCTGAATAGAGAGGAAAATGGAAGATTGCAAGGAAATTCGCTTTCTATTTTTGCACTTAATATTTTGACTGTCATATTATTATGTATATACATATTTATATTAATTGTAATTATGAGATAAAACGTAAAAAATGAAATTTCTCTATGTTGACCTCAATAGGAATTGACTTTTAAAAAGTCTTCTCTATATTACTTGTTTTATGTCAACAACAACAAAAATGCGGAAGGTATGAAAAAGTATGGAGTAAAATTGCCAGTGGCCAATGGAGTTAGTCTTTTTAGAACAACACTAAAGTAAGTAACATATTCATCTTAAAAAGATTAACCATGAATCAGTGGTCTTCTAGGGTATGCAGTCAGTCTTATTTTTGCTTTTCAAGTGTTCAGTGGCATGTTAAAATGAGTGAAAAAAGAAAACATTGTCATTGGGTGAGAAGAGCACCATCTTATTACCTCTCAATAAAGGAGATACCTCTTTCCATTTGGCCCATGAGTTTAATGTTGGTAAGACGACAGTCACTGACTTGAAACAAAATTGTGGAAAAATTGTTTCATAAATTCAGCTTCTAAAGAAGGGGCACATAAGAGACAGCCAATGCACACAGGTAGTTATTCACTCCTTGTGATGCTATTTATTAGTGGTTATTACAGGAATGTGATTTTAAAGGTCACTGTTGAAGCTTTTTTTCAGCATTTTTTAAAAATATATACGTAGGTACTTTCTGTAATCTGAACAACCTCTGCAGCTATTAGTTTGGATTTCCAAGATTGCACTGTAGTTTTTATAAATCTGGTGACAGTTGGGTATATCTGATAGATCCTTATAGGTTTTGGTTTGGAGGTAAATAATATTGAAAGGAAATTCAAGGAATATTATTCCAGAACTGGAGTTGGAACATATTTTGAATATCCAACAGAATTAAGCTACACCCTAGAGAGATTTAAAACAGTGTGATAACGTTGGGTGACCTATTAAATTTCGAACTTTGCTATTTATCAGCTTGCTAAATCCTTTAATGTACTAAACGTTTTGCCTAAGTAGACTAAACTTCTCAAGAATATATATTTAATTTCCATGTTCCGCTAGTAACTAATTGTTAAATTGAAACGGAAACATGAGGACAAATTTTGCATGCACTAAAATGGTATTTTTGAATTATTGAACTAACTAAATACTGAAATCAACAACACCCAAATCCATATCTATGATCCCAAGCACAGCTTTTTTATACTGGTCATGAATACCATTAGGCGATTATCACCAGTCGCGATGATGATCACCTTCAGGAGTAGCATATGAAAAGTAAACTTGTCATTGCAATTTATTCTTATTAACAACCCAACTAAAATCTCCCTGGCGTATAATTAACTTTATTAAAGAATATATATATTGTAGTTATTGCAAATCAACTTAGTTTATTTATAAAATTTATTAAGCTCTTTCACTTAGACATTCTTATTATCGTATAAGTAAAATAAAATATAATGTGCACTGTAGCAATATTATAGTAAAACTAATAATAATAATCCTTATTCAATGACCATATTATCCTATCATAATAAAAATACAATCTTGAGAGTTTATTACAATAAAATTTCACACTAGACTGAGTAAAGGACCTTTATGGTGATGATAACATTAATCGAAATGTATATGAGTTTATATTAGAAACTTTATGTATTAGTGTTTTTTTTATTAATGTTAAAGTTATTGGGGCTATTTTCAATAGTTTTAGTTTTGTAAACGCCTGTACAATAAATTTACATTGTTAATGTAATAAATTTAGGGTGAGAAATATTAATAAAAATAATTCAGTATTCTTCATTGTTTAAAAAAAAATAAAATTAATTTAATCAAGGCTATAATAAAAGTTTACATCTAACTAAAATGGGAAATAATATTGCCTAATTATTAATATTTGACTCCTCCCTCATTTCATTGCAAAGTAAATGAATATTAGAAAAATTACTTACTTTACTTTATCCAACGCCCATCCGTGACTGTTCTGCCATTCGATCCTTCCAATATAGACTGACTATATTCTGTGGTGTTGACTGTAGTTGAGGGCGTAGGAAGAGATGTTCGCCATCCATTCTTCCTACTTGGCACAGGGGGCAGGTGTCTTCATCTGCTAGGCCGATTCTATGTAGATGGGCTTGAAGGTAGTCGTGCCCCGTCAAAGTGCGGAAAAGGGCCAAGGATACTTGTCCTTCAATGTTACGTGGTATTCCTTCAGTTGCCAGGCTCGCCCACTTCCTTCCTTCTTCAACTTCCCGGTAGTTTGGCGTCAAACGGTGATATCAATGTGCGGATCTCAGGAATTGCGCCTGGGTTGAGGCATCATGGCTCCCTGCTTTGCCAGCTCGTCAGCGTTCTCATTCCCCACTATGCCAATGTGACTTTGTATCCATTGGAGCCATACGGTCCAGCCAGGAGATACCAAGCTAGCGAGTGCAGCGCGGCAGTTCATGGTTCTCTGACAGTCTGTAGACGTGTTCTTGCTGAGAGCTTGGATGGCAGATTGGGAGTAACGAAGAATACGAATCGTCATAGTGTGGTGCTTGGGCTCTGCAGGCAAGAGGCTGCTTCGTGGATGGCCCATATTTCCTCGTCGAAGTTGCTAGTATATTTCCCGACAGCCATGCACTTTTCAAAAAGACATGAATAGACTCCTGCTCCTGTTGAGCTGGATTCTGGTAAATATGATCCATCTGTATAGATATGGACCCACTCGTGCAAGGGGTAGTTGAGATTCATTGTTTCCATAACACACTTTTGTAGTTCCAGTGGGCTAGTCATTGTTTTGGTTGAGGTCAAACTGTTGAGGGTCAGTCGGGCGTTTGGCAGGGTGGCAACTATGGTCGTGTAGTGAGCAAGCGGAGCGGGTTCACCACGCTATAGGTTGTACTTATTGATTAGAGATTGAGCGTGTAGAAGGGGTATATTTTGCGTTCTTAGACGAAGACTTATTTGGGCATATGAGTTCCAGTGCTTCGAGTCCACTTGTTTGGCTCTCTCCCAGTATTTAAGATTGAGTTTGTCATGTCTTGATTCGAGTGGTTCAATCCCTGTCTGCAACTGCATTGCTGCAATGGATGTTGACTTTGCTCCTTCGGTTATAGTTTGTACCGCATTAAATTTATGAACGGTATCTAGTTTTGAGAGGTTCGTGTCGGAGGCAAGCGCTATTACTTTTGTTCCGTATTCCATTGCTGGTCTGATGTAGGTTTTGTAGGCGGTTGCTAAGACATCCTGTGTCGCTCCCCATTGAGTCACAGTTAGGCGCTTGAGTAAGTTGTTTCGTCTTTGGGCTTTCTCTGCAGTCTGCTGGATATGATCTCTCCAAGACAATTTTGTATCCAGTATCATGCCTAAGTACTACGATGTGGTAACTTGTTTGAGTAAGGTCCTCATATACTGAAGTTGGATTACATGCCTCCTTGTACTCATTGTAAATAGTTGGGTGATAGTTTTATCCTTGTTGATGGTCATTTTATTCAGAGCTGCTCACTCCTCAATGTCTCTGAAGGTTGTGTTGAGCATGGACTCGAGACCTAGGATGTAGCTACTCGTAGCCCAAACCACGATGTCGTCTGCGAAAAATAAGCACGATACTCCTGTGGTTTTTTCGATTGCTTCTGTGAAGGCGTTGATCATTATATTAAATAACAAACAACTGATGACGATTATTTATATATATATTTATATATATATATATAGAGAGAGAGAGAGAGAGAAATATATATGTGTGTGTGTGTGATTGTAAATTTTATGTCGGGAACTACTCTAAGGATTATCACTAAACTGTTGTATAGGGGATTTCTAACCTCAGGAATCCAATGAGCTAAGTCAACATTTTCTGTAAAATCGTTTTCGAAAACTTGTGTATACATATGTATACATATATATATATATATATATATATATATATATATATATATATATATATATATTTGTATGTTTTTAGTATGAACTAATCTTAACATTTTCACCGAAATTAGTATATAGGGAATTCATAATCTCAGGAATCCAATGGTCTAAGTCAAAATTTGCTGAAAAATCGTCACCATTACTTTCCGAAAAATTGTATATATATATATATATATATATATATATATATATATATATATATATATTTGTAAGTTTTTAGTATGAACTAATCTTAACATTTTCACCGAAATTAGTATATAGGGAATTCATAATCTCAGGAATCCAATGGTCTAAGTCAAAATTTGCTGAAAAATCGTCACCATTACTTTCCGAAAAATTGTATATATATATATATATGTATATATATATATATATATATATATATATATTTATATATATATATATATATATGGCAATATATATATATATATATATAAATATATATACAACAAATTATATATATAGATATTTGAATTTTTTCTCGAAAACTACTCTAAGGATTTCAATAAAGTTATACAGGAGATTTTAACAATAGCTATCAAATAGGGTAAGTGAAAATTTTCTGAAAAATCATTATCAAATTTTCGAAAATCTTTTAACATCCAAAGCTACTTATGATTTTCATCCAAATTGGTATTATAGCGATTAAGCTCAGTAATCCAATGGAATAAGTGCGTGTGTGTGTGTGCGTGCGTGCGGGCGTTTGTGCGTGTGTAGGTGGGTAGGGGTGTGTAAGTGTGTGTGTGTGTGTGTGTGTGTGTGTGTGTGTGTGTGTGTGTGTGTGTGTGTGCGTGCGTGCGTCGATAGGAACAAGTTGCGACCCATCTGAAATCCTTCTGTGACCCACTAATGTGGTCTCGGTTCTCCTTTTGGGAACTACTGATCTACAGAATTCTCTTAAAATATTTTCAAATAATAGCGTCGTATAGAATGAAGTATATCAGAGTGTTCGAGAATTTTTTTTTACATAGGTTATTAACAGTTAATACTAAAATCCATTGAAATACTAGTTGTAGTACAGACGAAAGAATATCCTCAGAGAGTTTAGTAACAAAAACAAATAAGTTTATAAATTTTTAAATAAGTTTAAACAAATAAGTTTATATTTTTAAAAGCAAATTTGTCTAGTTCTAATCACATTGGATAGATGACAGATGCGTGTCTGAAAAATACTTATGGGCGGGTCCAGCTATGATTGGAGATCCAGCTTTACCAAAGTTAAAGTTATTTTACGGATACCAAAATTAGTTGCTTGGTTATTTTTATGTTCTCGTAAATTTAAATATCTGTATACTTTAGAACAATATTTATAAAATTTATTTACTTTTCCTATTCGTTACTACAAAAAATGTGATTTTAATGAATAATATATTTGTTTCTTATAACACAATTTGGTTATATTAAGTTTTTAACATAATGTATTACAATTTCTGAACTAACACATGTAAAGAATTAATATAGAGATAAAAAAGTTATTAAAAGTAAACTTCATTTTTTTTTAACGTTCGACGGTCAAGTTTTCATTGACAGTAAAAAATCCTAAAAGATTATAAAATTGAATAGTATTCTACTAAAAAAAAAAATTCTTTTTTAAAGTAGATAAAATGTCAACTAAATGTTTAGGAAGTTAAAGTAACTAAAACCTGCTTATGTGGCGAATATAAACTTTAAGAAATTGTGATTATGGGGCTTCAATAATTGTTTTAACCACCATATTTTGTACCTTTATAAGTCATTTATAAACATGGAATTAGAAGACTTGAATTTGACATATCTGTGAGCATTGATTCGTGAATCAATGTTTTGATCAGTGAACATTCATTCTGAAAACGTTGTCTATAGTTACAGTTATTTTATTCTTGTGCTGTTTACCAACAAATTAATCAATTTTGTTGTTTAGTTCTTAAATAGCAAATCTATAAGTACATAACTATTTAACATCCAGGTTAGTATTGAACAACTTAAGTTAAGACACAACATTCTTAGCATTAATAAAAACTCAAAAATACATACTTGACAATTGTACCAATATAGTTGAAACTATATAAACATGCTTTATAAAACAGCCTTAATCTGTACTTCATACAAATATTATAGATCAATATTATGAAAAGCAACAAAGTATCGAGTTGGGTTAAAGTAATACTTGTCCATTTTTTTCATTTTTATGTATGCCACTCAATACTAAATTTCCAATGAGAAATGATGTTATTTATTTCCATACCCCACATAATTGATATTTCCAAAAACAAATTACACGAGGCTTTACAAAGTCATCAGAAACACAAACAATAATAAAACTTTCACACAATATTTTCATTAAATTTGTTATTTTTAAGGGTGTGAAAGTAAGTTTTTGTTTTTTAACTTTTTGTTCTGTGTTCCCAATGACTTCCTGCATTACACAGTATAATTTAGGCAATATTGATTACTTGCAGAAAGAAAATAAATACAATAACTATATACCAGCCAATGTAGAAAATCATAAGGAAGGCATGAAAAATTTAAAAAATGGTATGCCTACACCTCAAAAATTAAATTTTGAAAAAAAGTATATATCACCAAAAGTTTGATCAATTTGTTTTTTTATTAAAAGTTTTTTTTACTACAAACACATTAAAAAAATAAAATTCTAACCTAACCTGACCTAGTTTTCTTAGGTTAATATGTGTTTGCAGTGAAAAAAACTTTAGATTCGTGTTCAGCAAGGTCAAATTGATTAGGAGAAAAAAGTTTGTCGATTCGGAGCTGTAGTCGCTGATCTTAATGATTACTGGAATTACCAAGGAACGTTTTTTCATTGTGGCATGGAACCAGATATTTATTTTATTTTGTCTGTGTTTCTAATGACTTAATGCATTGCCCTCTTTGTTACTATTATCGATTATGTGAAGCGTTAGAAAACTTGAATAGTATTAAAATTTATATATTTGTATGTATAAATATTTATATTTGTATGTATAAATATTTATATTTATATATAAATTCATATATATTTTATTAATCAACTTAGACTTACCATCACACCTAAATTGCATAAATTGAATATATCTTTATAAAAAGCAGTATTCCACAATTTGTAACAGAATATAGTTATTTTACAATATACTTTTATGTGTCCAGTTAGGATATTTTTTGTTATAAAACATAACCTTTACTATTAAGGGAAACAAACTCTCAGACAGTTGAAATTAGCATAGATGTTAAAAGTTATCCATAATTTACTTTTCACTCAAATATTCTTGATATAACTATATAGATGTATTAAAATTTATGGACTAAGTATTCAGGTATAATAGGTTAGATAAAAAAAGTCGTTAACTTTGGTAATGGTAAATGGTAGAAGTTTGTGAATAAACATTGAGTTTAAAAATGGTCATACCACTCAAGTTAACAGTGATGAAATTCTATACAGTCAAGTTTTGTATTGATATTTTTATGTATACATTATAAAAGTTTTGTTATAACTACATTTTAATTTTATTTATAAAGTTACAAATAAGTACATTTATCAAAATTATCATAAAAATTACAAAATTTATCATTGTGTTAGAGAGCTTGACTTTGTACTGAAATTGTAACACAGTATATTAATATAACGTATGATATAAAAAAATGTATGAAATCATGATGCCACATGTAATATAATTAGACGTCGCTCTCAACCGAGGTAAAGAGTGATGTTTTCTAGATACTCCTTTAAATAACAATGATACTGATTATAGTTTAAAAATGAGGGGTTAATTAGAGAAAATATGTATGTAATCATTACTAAAATTAAATATTATATGATTCCACCTTCATTTAAGCAATTAGTTTTTCATTAACCCTACAACTGGCAATCGCCGCATGATACGGCGACAGACGCTTAACGTGGAGTGGCATCGCCGTCTTACACGGCGACCGAACGGTTGCTTTATAATCGATGTTTTTCTCGGCATCTAATAATCAGTTTGCGTAGTACATTACACAGTTAGTTTCAAAAGGATGTGGACTTTCATTTTATGATCACCCAGAATATTTTTACCTCTATGGCCTTGCTAAATATCTCCCGACAAACAGACAGCTGTGAGCTGACGTAATTTTTACGTTTTTGACGTATATGCTCCCGTCTTTGTTGCTTGTTCTACACTAAGGTTATGTCGATCTGTTTTATTATAATATAATCATGGACAACTTACTTCAAGTGACATTAGGGAACTATTAGAAGGTGATAGTGATGATGCTGATAGTTGGAGTGACATTTTAGACGTGGAAGAAATACCGGAAGACATCGGGGTCAACCGGGCTACGATCCCTGGCAAAAGGTTAGGCTGCTTCTTGATCATATGAATGCTGCAATGAAAAAGTATTTCATACCCAAACAAAACATTTCGATAGATGAAAGTTTGATAGGCATGAAGAACCGCTGCAAATTTATACAGTACCTACCTAAGAAAAAACACTGCAGATTCGGTATAAAAAAATTTGAGACATGTGATAGTGACTCCAGTTATATACTAAATGTTTCACTATACAGTGGGAAAGATTTTTTGGCTAATGGAGATGATCCTTTTACACAAAAAGTTGTTGTCAATGAGTTGCAAATTTGTCAACTCCTTGATAAGGGATACCATGTTTTTACTGATAACTGGTATACAAAACTGCCTCTTGCCCAAGAACTAGCTTCAAGAAATAATTTTTTGACAAGAACTGTCAATAAAAATACTAAAGATCTGCTGTAAATGTAAAGAATGTGAATTTAGGAATCGAATAAGTGTTTATTACCGGTATAGGCCTAACAAAGCAAAGTTTTATGGGTCAAATATAAACAGAAGAAAAGCCGTAAACCAGTTTACTTGATTAGTACCGGTTGTCATGCTGAGGATAAGATGATAAGAAGCAAGCATGGTCTTCAGGCAGTGAAACAAATCATGATTGACAGATATAATCACAATATGGGAGGGGTAGACAATAGTGACAAGTCCATCTATCATTTGTCTGTAAATAGGCCTACCAAAAAGTACTAGTAATAGGGAACATTTCTTGGAGCACTTACCCGTATGCAAATACCGTGTTTGTGCAATTTGTGTAGATAAAAAAGATGTAAAGAGGGTCAAAAGTGTGTACTGGTGCCCTGGATCCAATCTAGGCATACACCCAATTTGTTACAAAACACTGAAGCACTTTTACAGGCCTACTAAGTCTGTAAAAAAAAGGAAAGTCTCTGAATCCGAGGAATCCGACTAAACTGACCGTTTTTTCGGCGTAGTTTTGTATATATGTTTGTGAATATAACTTTTTACCCGTTAGAAATAAGTGTACATATGACTGGAACCTTTTTTTTCTACATAAATTTAGCTTTATTTTGTATATGTTAAGTTGTGAGTATTCTTTTGTGATTCTTAGTGATAAAATGTCAAAAACTAAAATGTGTGCTTTCAAAATATGAATGTTTTTTGTGGAGCTGTAACCATCGAAATAAAATGTTGAGTCACATATTTCCTTATGATAGTTTTATTCTGTGCATTTTTGTGATTAATTTGATATATTATACATCACTATAATTATTTAACTTTTTTTTTGACGTATTTAAAAAAAAAGCCTCTACGGTGGGATAAAAACACCGCGCCACTACAGGATTTTTGACTGCCAGTTGTAGGGTTAAAAACATTTGAACAAATATTATTATGCTACACTTGCCTCTGTTTTCGATTATTGAGGATGGTTGTTTCGGGAGATGTGTCCCATTGTCAACTCAGACTGTAACTGATCTCTTCGTTGTTATAGGTGTAGGATAAGGATATGAGGTGTATTTTAATTAGTGTTGGGGTTATGAAGTCAAATTTATTGAGGTGTTGTACTTTCTGTGTCTTTTATGAAAATAGAGTAATGTACTATATTTGTAATTACGAACTATACTGCAGGATGCTAGTTACATATTTATTTACGTATTTATTTGTTAGTTTAATCTACAATTACATGTTAATTACATTACTAACGTAATTAGTCTTTTTCTCGAATTCGTCACCCCCTTGGTCCCTAAGTGACAAATTAGAGAGGTTCTACAGTATATATCACTCTTCTGATTTAAGCTTACTGGTAGCTCTTGCCCCAGCTTTTACCTAAGCCAAACAAGAAGATCATTTTATACACAACACCTAGAACAAATTAAAAACTCAAATCCAAAATATTAAATTAACTTCTCCTGTATATATACACAAAACTATCAACCAATCCTACATAAAAACAGTAATAGGTATAAATTTTGCATAACTGAACAATACAAAATATTAGTAGGCCTATACAATACTTCAAATTTCTCGCTACAAATATAAATACCCACTACATTAGAAGTTATATGCTATTTGACATAATTATGTCTTACAATTTGATATAGATCTTCTTCTTACAACTATTGATTCCATTAATACAGATTTAATTTACAGAAGTCAAGTATAGTTTGAGATTATAGAGATCTGATGTTCAACTTTATTTTATGGAAACAATATATCTTTAAAGTATAACTGTTTAATTTAAGTATACATATCAGTGTTGTTACATTTGACTTTATTATTCTTTAAACTGTTGGTTTTTTTGAGCGAGATGAAAACCACTTATGCACATTGATATAGCCTTATAATAATTTATATTAATCACTTAAACAATAGTTTATGACTATCCGAACTTTAAATTTTGTAAATTTGTTAAAACTTACTGAGATAGAACACTTTAGAACGCTTGTATGCAAGACACTGATGAAAATCGCCAGATAGCGATCAAAAACGTGTCTCAGTAAGTTTTAACAAGTCTACAAAATTTAAAGTTCGGATAGTCATAAACTGTTGTTTAAGTGATTAATTAGGATTCACCGAATGTAATGGACTAATATTCAAGAATAATTTTAGAAGTAAACTGGTTATTATATGCCTGTGTAATTAAATAATTATACTGTATTACAAAAAATGTAACGTAAATCCTTATTTAAGACTTTTTTAAAATATGTATTTTCAGGTATCAGTAACTGTTATCAACTTAGTTGGTTACACTTTGTGCTATTGCAGTAGAAGCATCATGGACCAAAACAATGAGAAATTTAAAGGTCCATTTAAAGGCAAATCTGAAAATAAGTAAGTACAATTTAATATTAAGGTATAGTTTAACTAAAGTAATTTTATTTTACCTGTTGTTTTGCATCCAATGGTTTATGTAAAATTCAGCCTATAATTTACAGTAAGCATATTTGTTTTTAAAGACTAGTTTTATTTGTCATGGGAAATTGTTATGTGCCCACATATTTATAATGCTTTTGTAGAACAGATTAGAGAAAGCTATGCCTGCAGCCCATAAAAATGAATGCCATATTCTTCTCGTGAAACTAAAATTCCACAATAGATGTTCGGCAATAAACCTATGTTTCATATCACTGATAAGGTAAACCAAATCTGGGGAAGTAAAAGCAAAAAAAAATCTTTGAACTTGTTTGTGACAGCTCAAGAGTTAATGTATCTTGTGCAATCGGTAAATTGAAAATGTATAGGCCTTTTTTCTTCATGGAGAGATAAAATATATTTTCTTTTTTTTCATCAATGTTATTGTTTATCATGATATGGTGGAGAACATTTGATTCCTCAATTAGAAGAAGATAGACAACAAGTTGATTCTTTCTACTACCAGCAAGAGTGGACACTACTTTACTTCCTCACAAAAGTTTGGGATGATGTAAATGATTGATTCTAAGGTTGATGGTTTTGGGCTGCAAAGTAGATTGCATACCACTTCGCTCTCCTGACCTTATATTAGTTTTTTTTCTCTGGGGGTTCGTTTACAATACATTTTGTTTTCCACCCCTATCAGACAATCATTGCATGCTCTAGACTCTAGAAGCAGAAACTTTGCTGCAGTTACAGAAGATGGCAAATTTGCTAGTGGCAAATAATTGACATGGTGGGTTTTTTCCCATATTACCAATGGCAGTAGCTTCAATGGCAAATGAGATTCTTTAACTGTAACATTTGGTATGATTATAATGATAATTCTGAAAAATGCAATATGTCATATGATGATTAGTTTGGAATTTCAGTTGATCTTTTGAAATTGTCCAGTAATAAATTTATAAACAGTATAACCCCTAAAATGCGAACCCCAGAAATCCAAACCCCAGCAAAATCCGAACATGATTTGATGAAAACCAAATTTTAAAAAAGTATTTATAAATTTAATGAAGTATGTATTGAAAGTTTGCTCCTACACAATACAGGATTGGGATGTGCAATATATTGGAATTAACACTGTAAAAACATGGTATAATAAGAAGGCCTATACTATAATACTCTATCACTTCATTAACATATATTAATTTATTGGCAGTAAAATAAAAATACGAAAGACAAACACTAAACTCTAAAAGAAAATACACAAACATTTAACTATAATTTTCAATTAAAATCAGTAATCTTTATCTAGGGAAGAGACGTAAACCTTCCCAAGAATTTGATGTTGAGCCACTGTCACATTAGCATAACATCATTAAGTGTTGTAGGTGCATGTGGTTCTACATAACGAGAGCATCGGCATGAGTAACAGCATTCGGAAAGGCTTCTTTTTCCTGGCTATCACTATCTGCTACACTGTCATCGAGTTGATCCTGGAACATAGACACCATGTCATTCTCGGCGTATTCTTCATTGTTATATAGTTCTGTCCACTATTTCAGGCAGCTTTCTTAAGCATCTTCACATTCTATTACTCTTTGAATTAGCTGAATTAGTTCAGTTTCATCATCTAGTGTTCTAAGTAGTGTTTCTACAAACTCGAGACTAGGCCAGAGTTTCTTCAGAAAAATCTTCTTCAGTTAATGTTTGCGGAAGCTTTTTTCTATAGCTCAGTTTCATGTTCTGCAGGACACCTTGATCCAAAGTTGATGTCACATTAGGTGGGAGGAAAATTGCCTTTATGTCTTTACATACCAATTGCATATCTGAAGGATGTGAAGGAGCAGTGTATCAAAAGTAGAGCTTTTGGTGACAGTCTATTCTTTTCATTAAATTTTGTTACCGAATGAACAAATTCATTTTTGAATCACTTCTTGAAAATATTATCAGTCATCCATGCCTTACACTGATTTCTGTAATTAAGAAGGGAAGGATTCAAGTTCATATTTTAAGGCGGATTTTCCAATCACCATTAATGGTAGCTTATTTGTTCCTGCTGCGTTACTGTAGGCTAAAACTGTTAGACGCTGTTTGTTCATTTTAAATCCTGGCGCAGAAGATTCCTTTTTAGTAGAAAGAGCTTTAGAATTCAATACGGTCTCGTACACATTATGCACTTACTGGGGTGAGTAATTTTCAGGCAAAATCAAAACTAAAAATTCATCTAAATAATCTTTTTCAGCAAGATTATCAGCTGATAACCTCTCCGCGCTTACTGTAAGTAGTATAATTCCGTGCTTTCTCTTCCATCTATCCAACCATCTATTGCTAGCAGTAAATTCCAAATCACCGTTCATTATTTGTTTAACTGTAATTGTTTTTCTTGTATTAATACACCAGTAATAGGAACTCATTCCTGCCTCTCTTGTGTAAACCTTAAAAATACAGCCTTGTCAATTTTTTCATTCACAGAAGCTTTTGAGTCATGGCGTTGTTCCAAAGACTTTTAACTTGTAGCACTGGAAAACTTTAATTTTTGATACAGAAATATGTAATGAATGCTCTAATATTGTTCGTTAATAAAAAAAAAACAATTCTGTCAAACGCAAAATGTACAGCAAATCCGAAATCCGAACTTTTCGGCACAACCGGACTTTCCAAATCAGAACAGGCTATAGCCCCAATTAGTTTAAATTTGAGGAGTTCCGCTGTATTTTAAAGTATGCTTGTGCTAATCTTTGATCTGATCGGGGGGTTTTCTAACTATGTGCTTACTGTGTAATTGGTATAATTCCCAGATCCCTCTATTGTCACTGCAATCGACAGTGAAGGGAAGCTCTTACCAAGTCAAATTAAACTTATACTAAAGTTTGTTTCATTCAAATATCTTCTTGCATATAGTCTCCAAACTAATCTCCCAATTTATTTAATTTGTCATAAAGTTAAATTCTTAGTTTTTTTAATATGTAATTCTTCGACCTCTTGTAGTACGAAACTCAATGAAGTTTAAAGAAATGTAAACTGAATTTGTTTATATGTGTCATAATGGGCAGGACTCCATTTGGTCTAGTTTTCCTTAATATTCAGTCATCATATGTTCTTCTTAGTTCAACAGTCTGGCTATTAATTACCCTATATTAATCCATGTTCTGGTGGCCAGCTATTCTTACTGGTATTATAAAAAGACAGCCTTTGTTTTTCTACAAAAATCTCAAAAACTACTTGACCAATTGTTTTGAAATTTTAAATGAACATTCTTTATTACACATTTAATGTCATGAGCTGTATAAAGTACATTTTTTTTCATGTATAGCGAAAAATAACCATGGCACTACTTACATAGGAATGGTGTTCTGCAGCTGGTGCGATGCAATAGACATAGCTTCTAGCAGAGGTCAATAGGTGGTGACTATTTCCATAATAGAATTGTGTCAGATAAAGTTACTTAACTAGCTAACATTTGGTAAATGATTATGCATTTGTTTTTTATGAGCATTTGTGTTTGTGTATGATTAATCAATACATGTTTTTGCATTTGTATGTCATTGAGGGTATTAGAAATAAAGTGCTTAGAAACATACCAAAAGATTTTTCTCGAAAAGACATTTATATTACTGGATTTAATTGCTTTGCGATCATAGATCAGTTAACTTCTTTTTCAACTTCATCAAAAATATTTATATATTGTTTTTATTTAAATTTTGCAATTTGGTTATTTTGATTAATACTATTGGTATAAGTGCCCTTTTTGATTACATGATACAATTGCTAATGTAATTGCTTTTTAGTTTTAAATTAATTTTTTAAACCTTTATTACGATTTTTGGCGATATCTATGATTACATTAGACAGCCGAACCATAAATAAGGTGAGAGCCTCACTGCGGCAGTAGTAACAGTAGTGTGGAGACTCTACAAGAGTGATGAAAAGAGAATTTTACCAGGTATGAAATGTTTGTCTGTTAACAATGAGACTGTAGATAAAGTCACAAAGTCAAAAAGACTAGTTTAATGCAATTTAATGGAAACCTTGTGATATTTTAAAGACAAAATCCTAGAATGAAAATAGGATTCTCAAAGTTTGCAGATTGTTGGCTAAAAGACCAGGTTTTAGCGGTTTAGTATGTGTGTAGCAACCAGAAACATTTTAAGGAAAAAGCATTGGAAAAGTTGCTTCTTGACAACAGATTTCAGTTCATAATGTAACCTGCAAACAATAGAAAAAGTAACTTCAGATTTTATCTACTTGTTGACTCAAAAGCTATCTTAACCAGTCTTGATTTTATTGCCAAATAGCAAAACTTATTTTGGAATCACATCAAAGAAAATATAAAAAGCTGAGTATCTTGTCATGTGTGACTTCTTCGAGAAGTATAAATTTGTGGTTCAAAATGAAGTAATAAGCTACCATCGGAATAATGGACAAACAACATTATATGCTTGAGTAATCTACTAGAAAAAAAAAACAAGTAGTGACCTTTTTGATTATATTTGACGTTTTAGAACACATGGTCATTGCAGCATATTGCTTTCAAAAACTTATTACTTTACAGATGGTCTGCAGCACAGTATAAAAACAGAAAAAACTTCATGAATCTAAACTTCATGATTCATACTTCAAAATTGATGCTCACTGATATTTTTCAACCACCTCTCATAGGAAAAGTGCCTGTGATGGTGTTGGAATAATAGTAAATCAAGTAGCCATCATAGCTTGCTTGCAAATGCCTAATTAGATATTTCAGCAGTATGAGTGATCAGTGCAAAATATATGTGTGACAAAATTTGGTTACGATACACAATAGAGTACATTGATACAAGTAAACTAATACAGAAAAACGCTTGAAAAGTTTGTTAAAAACCCTGTAACAATAGAAGGCATACGGAGACTTAATTCCCATTCCTTCTAGCAATACTAAAAAGAAAGTAAAAAATCTTTTCAAAACACACTGAGTTCAAAATTGAAAATTTTGTAACAGTTTAAACTTATTAAGTAAGCAGAAATCAGTGGGTATATAGCTGTTATATATGGCAATTGGTGAAAGGTCTATGTGCTTTAAAAAGAAGAAGAAATGGATTAAGCATTGGCTGAATTTTCATTTTTAAACCCAAACGCCATTGCCAAATTTTTCTTTCTCTAGAAGACAGGATATACGTTGGCTTCTTGTAACACATGTTCTATGCAAAGTTAATCTAGTAATTTCAAATGGGCGAACTTATAAATTGTCACAATAGAACAACAAAACACCATTGATGGCTTGGTAACTATAATTAAACCTTCCGAAGAGACTCTTCACTGAATTTTATCTGAAGATATTTCCTCTTTATTGTACTTACAAATGTAAATAGGGTGAAACATATCCTTTCATAAATATGGGATATTCATAATTTTAGGTGTACATCCAGATACACCATTAAAACAATTTCAAACAAATAATATCGAACATTTAGTACTAAAGCCAAAAAAAGAAAACGGTTCGTTCATATTAAGTGATAAAATGAAGATCAGATGGAAGAAATGAAAAAAAAGCTTCATACTTGGAAACTCCTCTTCCACAAATTTACCAATGCCAACAGAACAGCCAAGAATCATTAATGAGCCTGAACCTTTAGGAACACCTGCATGCCAAATTATTAGCGGTCCGGAAGTAAGTGCTTGGTATATCAATGATGTTTCAGCATCAGTTAAACATGTAGCTTTAATTTGAAAGTATTTAAAGATAACTAACCCTTTACACTTTGACAGAAACAACGCTTATTTGGCATGGTAGTCAGAATCCGGGTATGAACCGGCTTCGGTTTTTGCCATGTCTAGCCTGAGGCTTGAAACACGTCTGCGCAACCACTCCAGTGGCTCTTAACACATTTATTTTATCAGTTATCAGTGATAGAAACAAAATTGAGAAAGGGAAAATTCATAAACTGACGAAAAAGGGGTTACTATCGAGGAGTATCTTGAGAAGAGAAATCTTTGATTTTCTTTACGTGTTTGATTTTAGTAAAATAAATTATACCTGGCGATGCAGAAAGTCATTAGGAATGAGGAAAAAATTATAAAAACTTTCACTCGCGCTCCAGAAATTTGAAAATTTGTAAAATAGCAATTCCTCCCCCTCCACAGTGCACCAAAAACGTTACAAATTCAACATTTAAAAAAAAAATTTATGATGTAGTAACTCAAATGTCTTGAAAGGGAATTAAACTTGCTGGTGTCTACCAAACAATTACAAATTTTATAAAAATTGTTATTATTCTATTTCTAGAAATTCACTTCATTGGTATGCCCATGGCATATAGGATACTCAGCTCAGTTAGTACAATATAGTATCAACTAGGTTATGGCTTGCAGAAATGAGCCCAACAGAGTTGTAACATATAATATTAAAACCTTCAATATCTTTTTAATTTTTTTTTACATTATGTTCTTTACTTATGAAAAGTAAGCGCTTGATACACTTAAGAGAACATTTCATGTATTTTTAAAACGTAACCATTCCCATCAAAATATTCATAATAGCCGAAAATATAATGCATGGCCATCATTAAGTTCTAGCTACAGAATAATTTGCACATTTCTGGTCCAACGCATCTATGCCTCCTTTAGTTCAATTATGAAAAGTAATGATCTCTGGCTTAGCGCTACTCGGATCTATTGATTTATTGTGATGCATAGTGGAAACCATTAATAATGCTTTTATTTTTTTTATGAACATACGAAGCTAGCGTTTTATCATTCGTAAATCCACATAGAAATGAAACTTCAAAACGTGTTTTTGTGGCTAAAGCTCAAGCAGTACCTCCCTTTTAATAGTTTCCTGATAAAAAACAAAAGAAAAGTCAAATTGAATGAACAATAATACAATTATTCTTGGAGCTGGGTGTCATGTTTGACCTCATGTGTGTACATACCTCTAATTCTAGGAATGTTAGAGCGCCTTGTGTAACCCACTGCATCCTGCGACATAATGAGATTAATAATGATATTTACACTTGCTGAGATTATTGTTAAATAAAAGCGGTTGACTTGTGAGACAAGTACAGCTATTTATTTAAAAAGGCAGCGTTGCAATAACAGGTACATTATCGCTTCATGCTTACAATACATAAGTACGCAATTAAAAATAATAATAATAATAACAGTTCACAATTAACCGCAGCACAATGAAATTTCAATCATTATAAATACATATACCAATAAAATTGTTTGTATTAGTTATGTTAATGTTTTTTTAAAAAAAATTTCTAACGTTACCCGTTTTAGTGGTGTGTGTATTTTTTTAATAAATATTGAAATTTCATTGCGCCTGATTATTTGTGAACTGTGTTATTAATTGTGTTCTTATGTATTATAGGCCTGAAGACGATAACATGGCTGATATTGAAACGTTGCCTGTATAGACAAATAGTTCTAGCAGACTCGCAAGTCAACCGCTTTTATTCAACAGTAATGAGATTACTTGAATGCGTAGGATTGAAGTATTGAGTTTGTAGATGATATGATAATATGATAGCATTGCCGTAGCCTTTAGTGTGGTTTGAGATTTATATACCTTTTCCTATTTTATTTCCTGTTTATTTAAGTAATTAAATGAAGTAGGGTATGAATGAAAATGTGGTTGATGACAGAGTCAACATTTTTTTTATTTGTTCAATTAATATTTTCATTTTAATGTTTTGTTATCAATATTTCAATAATAATTCATTCTTTGTTTGCAGGCAACAGCTTTTTGTCCATAATGCACAAATGGAAGATCATTTATCTCATATGGCATGTTCATTAAATATACGCGAAGATCCAAATATTGTTACAAATGGTGATGAGTGCAAACAAGTAGTGGTACCAGAGTATCAGAATTCCACTCCACAACTAACATCTAAACAAAAATTGATTGAAATCGTTAAATCTCTTCCTGCTGGTTCCCCATTGCTTCCATGGATAAGAAACCAGTTGATTTCCTGGAGAAATCGCAATTTTGTTGCTTGTGAAATATATTCCCATTATCATACTAACCCAGTTCATCCTCATTCTATTGAACATAACCAACAAGAAATGACTACTAGTTGTCTTCCAGAATCTCCCACTTTGAGTGAAAATGACTTTATGGATCTACGAGGATTATAAATCATTTCAAGCACACAGCTTAGCTACTTACATAATAATATCAATGCACTACAAAATTTGCTTATAGATGTTTTACAGCTTGGTAGTACAATGGAACAAATTGGAGAGAGGACATTTAATACTGAAATATCCACAGAAAATATGCCACAAAATCAAAACAGTAATCCTGAGCATGCAAGTTTTCAAAATGAGCCAAATTCTTCTAGTCAAACAATTGTCACTGGTCAAATGAGGTCTTGTGATAGAAATATGTTCAAACAAAACCTCAAAATCCTTTTTTGTTTCCCTCCCAGACTAATGTCTCAACACAATACTCTTGTTTTTCAAAAGCAGGAGATCCACGTCTTCAGAATCCTCTTAGAGATCAACCCTATATTCCAAGACAATACTCTTGTTTTTCAATTGCAGGAGATCCACATTTTCAAAATCCTCCTCCAGATCAAGCCTCAATTCCAAGACAATAATAATTTTTTTTCAAATGCAGGAAATCCACATCTTCAAAATTCTCTTCTAGATCAACCCTCAATTTCTAATGCACTTCCAGATAATAGTAATCCCTTTTTTTGCTAGATGTAGACGACAGATTTGATCTTCAGAGCTATAAACATCTATTATATTTCATAGCTTCAGTTCGTATTTTGTAAGTTTTTAAGTAAAGGTAGAAAATAATCTTTACCTTAATATTATGTACAACTGTGGTTTTTATTCCTTGTGTAAAAATATTGGGTGTTAGGTATAATATTACCAATGTTTGATCTGACACGCAAAGTGTATGGCAACTTGTATGAGAATGTTGCGTACACCTTTATGTATTGAATAGAGGTTAATACTTAGATATTTCTATAACAGTATATATTTGCCTTCAATTTTTACCTATTTTTTAAAGTTTTATTTTTTGTCAGAAAACTTTATGTAATTCAAAATTTTGAGTAAAATTTTTTGTTTGTTAATTTGAATGAGCAAAAACTTTAAAAAAAAACTTTATAATAACCTTCCATAGGTAGCATTGATTTTAAAAGACGATAGGCTGAGTACTTATGTGTTCTCTAGGTTATTATGTCATTGTAATTTTTTTTTTAATCTATAAGTAGTATATATTTTGTATTAGATATATCTTTGGAAATGTTGCCACGTTAAAAAACCAGTTTTGCTTAAAAAAAAAATAGGTCATATTTCTGAATTTAAAATTTACAAATAGTCATACTGTCAAATATGAATTTAAAGAACGTTACATTTTATGTTTATAGGTAGAAAAAACAAAATATTATTGAAATAAAAATGTAAACTTACTCAATTCATAAGAAATTTCTGAGAAATTCTCATTCACTTTCTCATAACCCGATTTTGTCATTTTCATCGGCACAGTTGACATACTTCAGGAATAAAAGTCCGGGTTTTGCGTTAAGCTCCGTGCTCTTAGGAAATACAGATCCAGGCTGAAATAACACGTGATAAAAGGGAAAATGTGGTGGGACATTTCCTAGATTGAGGCTATTGAAGTACACCAGATTTGTTGATTCCCGGTCATGAGAAAATATCCCATTTTTATGAAATTAAGTGGGTCCATAGAGAACTCCAATGATGTCACCTCTGGAAGGTTAAAAGAAAATTATATTTTTAATTTGTTGTTTTTTTGAAAAAAATAATTGAAAAGTCATTGTGCCTTCATGTGTAATTTATATAACTGTTCTTTGGTAGATTATATTATTAAAGATGGGCTTTTGGATTACAGTTTACTAATATGTATGTGTTGTCTATGATTATCCTTCCTGTATGATAAAAGTATATAACGGTAGATATTTGCAAGAGTATATAATGATAGATATGTGCATTATTTAGATTTTATTGCTGACCAAAGTTTTTAAGCATATAAGTGTAAGAAAATATTTTCAAAATTTTTGGCAAGTAGTTTGAGTTATTGAATTTTGTAGTCCATTACGTTTGGTGAATCTTAATCACTTAAACAATAATTTATGACTGTCTGAACTTTAAATTTTGTAAGTTTGTCAAAACTTACTGAGACAGAACGTTTTCGATCGCTAAGTGGCGATCTTCATCAGTATCAGTATTCAAGACACTGATGAAGATTGCCACATAGCGATCAAAAACGTGTCTTAGTAAGATTTAACAAGTTTACAAAATTTCACGGTGAGCCTTGTTGCCAAGTGTCACATATTTCAAACTGACAACACCGCATCCCTACTTGACCACTACCTATTCTGCTTTAAATCAAACTATACACCAACTTAAATCAACACCAACTAAGCATTTTAAAATCACATAAAAAAACAAATACACAGACATTTACCATAACCTAGAAATACTACACTTCAACAAGAAAGGACCACTTTTGAGCACTAGAACAATATGAAATTTACAGACACACGAAGTACAAACATATTAAATGAACAAACACAATACAAATCACACATACTCTTTGATACTATCGAAAACCTGCCTTTAAAACTATCAGCGCTTGACCTGACATCTCCAAGCAGAAGACACTGATGAAAATCACCACATAGCGATCGAAAACATTCTGTCACAGTAAGTTTTAACAAATTTACAAAATTTAAAGTTCGGATAGTCGTAAACTATTGTTTAAAGGATTAAATAGTTTGAATTAGTATTAATCTGAGTGATTTATTGTGAAACATAGGTGTTTAGTTTGATATAATGTGATGCTGTGATAAAAAGCAGAGGTGGTAAATCTAAAGCTTTCAATGATATGCAGGAGAGTATAATCGGAGGAAAACCTCAGTTAAATGTGTTTTAACCTTTCCCGTGATGTCTAATAATAGGTGTTTCTGTTGCATGAGGTTTCTACTGCCAGGTTTGTGTAGCAGTTTTTATTATCTGTAAAGATTTTAAACAGTTTTTGAAGGCTGCAGGTTGTCATCAGGGAATATTAAGTAGGCAAACCAGTAAAACAGAATAAAACCACTAAGGTCACCTGCAGATTTTTTTTCCAATTCCTTCTATTAGCTCACACTGTCTTTATATATATCTTGTACAAATTTTTATTCGTTAATAAAATACGTTTTTATTCATAAAATCAACTACATTTTTTGAAAACCTGTAGGCTAATGGATGACAGTTTGTGTTAATACAGTTTTTTCTAATAATTATTCATTAATTTGAATTTTAAAAACTTGATGTCTCAGTCGAACTGAGGAACTACATGTTTGAAATCCAGCACTTTGGCACTGAGATAACTTTACCATAGCTAGAAATCCATTATTTAAAGATCTATATGAAATTATAAGTGAAAAGTTAATTGCAATAATAAAGCATTACAATAGGTGGGTGCACAGGCTCAAACGGGCAAAAATGCTGTTTGAAGGCTTGAAAGAAAAAATTTATTAAATAATTTTAAAAAATAAATTTTAATTAAAAAAATATTCAAATAAAATGTAACAAGACTAAAGGAATAATAATTATAAAACAAATTGTTACGGTAAAGCCAAATCATTTTAAAAACTAATGGTTAAGATCAAAGTCGAAGGAGATAAAGGTAGGAGTGGGAAACATTCTGGATGCCAAATGCTGGTTAGTTGGATTGAGAGAGTTGAATGGGAAGAATTGGATTCCAGACACCGGGCAGATTAGATATACGAGCAGGTGTTGTTTTTAAGTTTTCTTTGACATCATCCTGGCGGGCTAAAGAGTTAATCCTTAGCCTTGCCAGGAACAAAAACTGTTAGTACAAATTTCTCAATGTAAAATTGCCGCAGTAGAGTCATTACGAACTTTTCAAAAATAACAGGTAACCGGTAATTTATAATATGCATTTCCCTCGTAATTATTAAATTCGGAAAGAAGAAGAGATTGGAGTATGCAGCCAGTTCACTGGAGAAGAGGAACTAACCACAAAACACAGGAGAGGAGATGGAACATTCCGGATGGGATCAGCCTCCATTTGCTAGCAAAAACAAGCGACTGAAGATGACGTTTTCTTCCAAAGGCAAGTCCAATCCAGTCATGCTTAACTTTGCTTCGAAAAGTATAATTTCGAGTATATTTGTTAAATTTAGAAAACAATTTCAAGAACAGATTTGGCTTTACTTAAATTCGTTTAAAATTGTTCAAATACAAAATTATAGAAATATATTATATTTTAAATTATAAAGGTTATACCTATAAAAAGATATATAAAGAAAGATATGTCACGTAAATTCTTATAAATTTATAGTATAAAATAATCAAATATATTTTCATTTAAAAAAATGATAACTTTTTAGAAAAAATATATACATAGGGGAATAGAATTATTTAATATAATAAAATAATTATAAAATCATAATAATATGCTATGATTGTTGAGTAGGTAAGATAATATTAGGAATCGTGTATGAAGTAAAGAATATGAGTGATTAAATATTTAATAGGGAGAATTTCATATAAATTAAACGCTAAATTATATATATATATATATATATATATATACACAAACATTCAAGTTTATCATTATATTATATAAAATCCACTGGGGAAAAATGAAGCGAAAGCAGGAAGAATGTTATTTTCATTTGTTTTATAAAGAGAATCAAGCCAAGGCGTTATTTTAATTTTTCTGCAAATATTAAATTCTTCAGTGAATAATATTAATTTTATAAATAATTAAAACACATAAATTATCCATCAAATTAAACATCAAATAGACTTTAATTGATATGAATTTACCACATTTATTCAAGATAAAATATAATTATTTTGATGATGTGTTAGGGCTAAAGGTGCTAGATTAAATAAATAATTAATGCCTGTAAATGTGTGCATGCTTTACCTCCTTATAAATAAAAAAAAATTGCTTTCCAATTAGCTGTCATTAGTGATAATTTAGCTAAATGACACGCAGTTTGACAGTTTCTTACTAAAAGGTTTCCAAGTACCAAATAGCAGACACCCCACCCCGAGTATTATGCTAGTATAGGGAAATACTCCGCTAATTGGTTTTTCATACGAAATCTAGGAATTCATTCCTAGGAGATCTAGGCAGGGATGTTATAGGCTTCGGTTGATTGACCCAAATTCCTCCTAGGTCATTCTTCCATTGCAGGGCAACTGGTAAGTATTATGGAGACATAGGAAAACGGACAGGATCAAATAGGTATTAGGAAAGGTAGGTCCTAATACTTACCAGGTAAGGAAGAGTCTCGGAGAATAATATATAAATAAAGATGAATGACGAAGGTTGAAGTATAATAGGGGAAATAGAAAAAGGTAGTAATTGAATTATTGAAGGAAATAAATGAATAGTAGGTAAAGAGTAATTAAATAAAAGAAGTAAAAATAAGGATAGTTGAGTATAGATAATAAGTAAAGAAGGCCCATTGCAGGGCGTACACAGAACGATGGTCTGGAAGGGAATGACCCGGAGGGTCAGGGGGATGGAACCTCCCTGAGGAAATGTTGAACATTTTTATCTCTGGAAATCATATTTTATGCAATTTGGCACTTATATATACACAATCCTGGGTTGTCAGGATGCTGTTTTGCTAATTTTGTTTTTGAGGTTAAAATTTATTACATGCCCCCTGTGCCCACCTCTGGCTACTCACTGTGTGAATGGAATGAGAAATTATAACCATGGTCAGCTTCATAAATTAAAAAGAAGGGAATAAATATTATTAATCAAAAATAATAGTCCAACACTATATTCTGAATAGAGAGGAAAATGGAAGATTGCAAGGAAATTCGCTTTCTATTTTTGCACTTAATATTGTGACTGTCATATTATTATGTATATACATATTTTATATTAATTGTACTTATGAGATAAAACGTAACAAATGAAATTTCTCTATGTTGACCTCAATAGGAATTGACTTTAAAAAAGTTTTCTCTATATTACTTGTTTTATGTCAACAACAACAAAAATGCGGAAGGTATGAAAAAGTATGGAGTAAAATTGCCAGTGGCCAATGGAGTTAGTCTTTTTAGAACAACACTAAAGTAAGTAACATATTCATCTTAAAAAGATTAACCATGAATCAGTGGTCTTCTAGGGTATGCAGTCAGTCTTATTTTTGCTTTTCAAGTGTTCAGTGGCATGTTAAAATGAGTGAAAAAAGAAAACATAAAACATTGTCATTGGGTGAGAAGTGCACCATCTTATTACCTCTCAATAACGGAGATACTTCTTCCCATTTGGCCCATGAGTTTAATGTTGGTAAGACGACAGTCACTGACTTGAAACAAAATTGTGGAAAAATTGTTTCATATATTCAGCTTATAAAAAAGAAGGTGCACAAAAGAGACAGCCAATGCACACAGGTAGTTATTCACTCCTTTTGATGCTATTTATTAGTGGTTATTACAGGAATGTGATTTTAAAGGTCACTGTTGAAGCTTTTTTTCAGCATTTTTTAAAAATATATACGTAGGTACTTTCTGTAATCTGAACAACCTCTGCAGCTATTAGTTTGGATTTCCAAGATTGCACTGTAGTTTTTATAAATCTGGTGACAGTTGGGTATATCTGATAGATCCTTATAGGTTTTGGTTTGGAGGTAAATAATATTGAAAGGAAATTCAAGGAATATTATTCCAGAACTGGAGTTGGAACATATTTTGAATATCCAACAAAATTAAGCTACACCCTAGAGAGATTTAAAACAGTGTGATAACGTTGGGTGACCTATTAAATTTCGAACTTTGCTATTTATCAGCTTGCTAAATCCTTTAATGTACTAAACGTTTTGCCTAAGTAGACTAAACTTCTCACGAATATATATTTAATTTCCATGTTCCGCTAGTAACTAATTGTTAAATTCAAACGGAAATATGAGGACAAATTTTGCATGCACTAAAATGGTAGTATTTTTGAATTATTGAACTAACTAAATACTGAAATCAACAACACCCAAATCCATATCTATGATCCCAAGCACAGCTTTTTTATACTGATCATGAATACCATTAGGCGATTATCACCAGTCGCGATGATGATCACCTTCAGGAGTAGCATATGAAAAGTAAACTTGTCATTGCAATTTATTCTTATTAACAACCCAACTAAAATCTCCCTGGCGTATAATTAACTTTATTAAAGAATATATATATTGTAGTTATTGCAAATCAACTGAGTTTATTTATAAAATTTATTAAGCTCTTTCACTTAGACATTCTTATTATCGTATAAGTAAAATAAAATATAATGTGCACTGTAGTAATATTATAGTAAAACTAATAATAATCCTTATTCAATGACCATATTATCCTATCATAATAAAAATACAATCTTGAGAGTTTATTACAATAAAATTTCACACTAGACTGAGTAAAGGACCGTTATGGTGATGATAACATTAATCGAAATGTATATGAGTTTATATTAGAAACTTTATGTATTAGTGCTAGGCTTCATCTGCTAGGCCGATTCTATGTAGATGGGCTTGAAAGTAGTCGTGCCCCGTCAAAGTGCGGAAAAGGGCCAAGGATACGTGTCCTTCAATGTTACGTGGTATTCCTTCAGTTGCCAGGCTCGCCCACTTCCTTCCTTCGCTTTCGTTCTTCAACTTCCCGGTAGTTTGGCGTCAAACGGTGATATCAATGTGCGGATCTCAGGAATTGCGCCTGGGTTGCGGCATCATGGCTCCCTGCTTTGCCAGCTCGTCAGCCTTCTCATTCCCCACTATGCCAATGTGACTTGGGATCCATTGGAGCCATACGGTCCAGCCAGGAGATACCAAGCTAGCGAGTGCAGCGCGGCAGTTCATGGTTCTCTGACAGTCTGTAGACGTGTTCTTGCTGAGAGCTTGGATGGCAGATTGGTAGTAACGAAGAATACGAATCGTCATAGTGTGGTGCTTGGGCTCTGCAGGCAAGAGGCTGCTTCGTGGATGGCGCATATTTCCCCGTCGAAGTTGCTAGTATATTTCCCGACAGCCATGCACTTTTCAAAAAGACATGAATAGACTCCTGCTCCTGTTGAGCTGGTTTCTGGTAAATATGATCCATCTGTATAGATATGGACCCACTCGTGCAAGGGGTAGTTGAGATTCATTGTTTCCATAACACACTTTTGTAGTTCCAGTGGGCTAGTCATTGTTTTGGTTGAGGTCAAACTGTTGAGGGTCAGTCGGGCGTTTGGCAGGGTGGCAACTATGGTCGTGTAGTGAGCAAGCGGAGCGGGTTCACCACGCTATAGGTTGTACTTATCGATTAGAGATTGAGCGTGTAGAAGGGGTATATTTTGCGTTCTTAGACGAAGACTTATTTGGGCATATGAGTTCCAGTGCTTCGAGTCCACTTGTTTGGCTCTCTCCCAGTATTTAAGATTGAGTTTGTCATGTCTTGATTCGAGTGGTTCAATCCCTGTCTGCAACTGCATTACTGCAATGGATGTTGACTTTGCTCCTTCGGTTATAGTTTGTACCACATTAAATTTATGAACGGTATCTAGTTTTGAGAGGTTCGTGTCGGAGGCAAGCGCTATTACTTTTGTTCCGTATTCCATTGCTGATCTGATGTAGGTTTTGTAGGCGGTTGCTAAGACATCCTCTGTCGCTCCCCATTGAGTCACAGTTAGGCGCTTGAGTAATTTGTTTCGTCTTTGGGCTTTCTCTGCAGTCTGCTGGATATGATCTCTCCAAGACAATTTTGTATCCAGTATCATGCCTAAGTACTTCGATGTGGTAACTTGTTCGAGTAAGGTCCTCATATACTGAAGTTGGATTACATGCCTTTTTGTACTCATTGTAAATAGTTGGGTGATAGTTTTATCCTTGTTGATGGTCATTTTATTCAGAGCTGCTCACTCCTCAATGTCTCTGAGGGTTGTGTTGAGCGTAGACTCGAGACCTAGGATGTAGCTACTCGTAGCCCAAACCACGATGTCGTCTGCGAAAAATAAGCACGATACTCCTGTGGTTTTTTCGATTGCTTCTGTGAAGGCGTTGATCATTATATTAAATAACAAACAACTGATGACGATTATTTATATATATATATTTATATATATATATATATATATAGAGAGAGAGAGAGAGAGAGAGAGAGAAATATATGTGTGTGTGTGTGTGTGTATGATTGTAAATTTTATGTCGGGAACTACTCTAAGGATTATCACTAAACTGTTGTATAGGGGATTTCTAACCTCAGGAATCCAATGAGCTAAGTCAACATTTTCTGTAAAATCGTTTTCGAAAACTTGTGTATACATATATATACATATATATATATATATATACATATATATATATATATATATATATATATATATATATATATATATATATATATATATTTGTAAGTTTTTAGTATGAACTAATCTTAACATTTTCACCGAAATTAGTATATAGGGAATTCATAATCTCAGGAATCCAATGGTCTAATTCAAAATTTGCTGAAAAATCGTCATCATTACTTTCCGAAAAATTGTATATATATATATATATATATATATATATATATATATATATATATATATATAGGCAAATTATATATATAAATATATATACAACAAATTATATATATAGATATTTGAATTTTTTCTCGAAAACTACTCTAAGGATTTCAATAAAGTTATACAGGAGATTTTAACAATAGCTATCAAATAGGGTAAGTGAAAATTTTCTGAAAAATCATTATCAAATTTTCGAAAATCTTTTAACATCCAAAGCTACTTATGATTTTCATCCAAATTGGTATTATAGCGATTAAGCTCAGTAATTCAATGGAATAAGTGCGTGTGCGTGCGGGCGTGTGTGTGTCCCGTCTGAAGTCCTTCTGTGACTCACTAATTGGTCTCGGTTCTCCTTTTGGGAACTACTGATCTACAGAATTCTCTTAAAATATTTTCAAATATAGCGTCGTATAGAATGAAGTATATCAGAGTGTTCGAGAATATTTTTTTACATAGGTTATTAACAGTTAATACTAAAATCCATTGAAATACTAGTTGTAGTACAGACGAAAGAATATCCTCAGAGAGTTTAGTAACAAATACAAATAAGTTTATAAATTTTTAAATAAGTTTATATTTTTAAAAGCAAATTTGTCTAGTTCTAATCACATTGGATAGATGACAGATGCGTGTCTGAAAAATACTTATGGGCGGGTCCAGCTATGATTGGAGATCCAGCTTTACCGAAGTTACTGAACAATATTTATAAAATTTATTTACTTTTCCTATTCGTTACTACAAAAAATGTCATTTTAATGAATAATATATTTGTTTCTTATAACACAATTTGGTTATATTAAGTTTTTGACATAATGTATTACAATTTCTGAACTAACACATGTAAAGAATTAATATAGAGATAAAAAAGTTATTAAAAGTAAACTTCATTTTTTTAACGTTCGACGGTCAAGTTTTCATTGACAGTAAAAAATCCTAAAAGATTATAAAATTGAATAGTATTCTACTAAAAAAAAAATTCTTTTTTAAAGTAGATAAAATGTCAACTAAATGTTTAGGAAGTTAAAGTAACTAAAACCTGCTTATGTGGCGAATATAAACTTTAAAATTGTGATTATGGGGCTTCAATAATTGTTTTAACCACCATATTTTGTACCTTTATAAGTCATTTATAAACATGGAATTAGAAGGCTTGAATTTGACATATCTGTGAGCATTGATTCGTAAATCAATGTTTTGATCAGTGAACATTCATTCTGAAAACGTTGTCTATAGTTACAGTTATTTTATTCTTGTGCTGTTTACCAACAAATTAATCAATTTTGTTGTTTAGTTCTTAAATAGCAAATCTATAAGTACATAACTATTTAACATCCAGGTTAGTATTGAACAACTTAAGTTAAGACACAACATTCTTAGCATTAATAAAAACTCAAAAATACATACTTGACAATTTACCAATATAGTTGAAACTATATAAACATGCTTTATAAAACAGCCTTAATCTGTACTTCATACAAATATTATAGATCAATATTATGAAAAGCAACAAAGTATCGAGTTGGGTTAAAGTAATACTTGTCCATTTTTTTCATTTTTATGTATGCCACTCAATACTAAATTTCCAATGAGAAATGATGTTATTTATTTCCATACCCCACATAATTGATATTTCCAAAAACAAATTACACCAGGCTTTGCAAAGTCATCAGAAACACAAACAATGGTTGAAATGCAGTACTCCGGCACTATACGATATTTTGGGAAATTGTTCAAAACCATCAAATTGGACGATATCCACAAGAATTTTTTTAAAATTGAATTAGGAAAGTTACTTTTTTCAATTTAAAGTAGGGTACTAAATTCAGCGCGGATGTAGAAGTTGTGAATAGGCGCGGAGTGATACTTACGTCACAGTGCTGCGCATAAGGTTGTACGCATTGTCCGCGGTACGTCACGCAACCTTACGTGTGTAGATATTTGAGAAACAACTTCTACAGTTAGGATAGATTGGTTTTAAATTTATAAAATACTGTATACCTATATTAAAATATACCGAAAAAGTGTAAAGTCAGGTTAGGTTTGGTTTTAATTTTATACATTGAAATTCAGTTGTAAAATCACGAAGCATTTGCATAACTCTGCGCCTATTCACAACTTCGCGTAATTTCTATACATGTATTTAAATATACTTATAAAGTCTCCAGTTAGGATAGATTTGGTTTTAAATTTATACAATACTGTATACCTATATTAAAATATACCTAAAAAGTGTCAAGTCAGGTTAGATTTGGTTTTAATTTTATACATTGAAATACAGTTGTATCACGAAGCATTTGTATCACTCCGCGCCTATTCACAACTTCTACATCCGCGCTGAATTTTTTTCGCTACTTTAAATTGAAAAAAAAGTAACTTTCCGAGGTCAATTTGAAAAAAAGTCTTGTAGATATCGTCCTATTTAATGATGTTAAACCATTTCCCAAAATATCGTCCACAACTTCTACATCCGCGCTGAATTTTTTTCGCTACTTTAAATTGAAAAAAAGTAACTTTCCGAGGTCAATTTAAAAAAAATTCTTGTAGATATCGTCCTATTTAATGATGTTAAACCATTTCCCAAAATATCGTATAGCGCCGGGCTTCTGCATTTTTACCAAAAAATGGTATGCTTACACCTCAAAAATTAAATTTTGAAAAAAAAGTATATATCACCAGAAGTTTGATCAATTTGTTTTTTTATCAAAAGTTTTTTTTACTACAAACACATTAAAAAAATAAAATTCTAACCTAACCTGACCTGGTTTTCTTAGGTTAATATGTGTTTGCAGTGAAAAAAACTTTAGATTCGTGTTCAGCAAGGTCAAATTGATTAGGAGAAAAAAGTTTGCCGATTGGAGCGGTAGTCGCTGATCTTAATGATTACTGGAATTACCAAGGAACGTTTTTTTATTGTGGCATGGAACAAGATATTTATTTTATTTTGTCTGTGTTTCTAATGACTTAATACATTGCCCTCTTTGTTACTATTATCGATTATGTGAAGCGTTAGAAAACTTGAATAGTATTAAAATTTATATATTTGTATGTATAAATATTTATATTTATATATAAATTCATATATATTTTATTAATCAACTTAGACTTACCATCACACCTAAATTGCATAAATTGAATATATCTTTATAAAAAGCAGTATTCCACAATTTGTAACAGAATATAGTTATTTTACAATATACTTTTATGTGTCCAGTTAGGATATTTTTTGTTATAAAACATAACCTTTACTATTAAGGGAAACAAACTCTCAGACAGTTGAAATTAGCATAGATGTTAAAAGTTATCCACAATTTACTTTTCACTCAAATATTCTTGATATAACTATATAGATGTATTAAAATTTTTGGACTAAGTATTCAGGTATGATAGGTTAGATAAAAAAAGTCGTTAACTTTGGTAATGGTAAATGGTAGAAGTTTGTGAATAAACATTGAGTTTAAAAATGGTCATACCACTCAAGTTAACAGTGATGAAATTCTATACAGTCAAGTTTTGTATTGATATTTTTATGTATACATTATAAAAGTTTTGTTATAACTACATTTTAATTTTATTTATAAAGTTACAAATAAGTACATTTATCAAAATTATCATAAAAATTACAAAATTTATCATTGTGTTAGAGAGCTTGACTTTGTACTGAAATTGTAACACAGTATATTAATATAACGTATGATATAAAAAAATGTATGAAATCATGATGCCACATGTAATATAATTAGACGTCGCTCTCAACCGAGGTAAAGAGTGATGTTTTCTAGATACTCCTTTAAATAACAATGATACTGATTATAGTTTCAAAATGAGGGGTTAATTAGAGAAAATATGTATGTAATCATTACTAAAATTAAATATTATTTGATTCCACCTTCATTTGAGCAATTAGTTTTTCATTAAAAACATTTGAACAAATATTATTATGCTACACTTGCCTCTGTTTTCGATTATTGAGGATGGTTGTTTCGGGAGATGTGTCCCATTGTCAACTCAGACTGTAACTGATCTCTTCGTTGTTATAGGTGTAGGATAAGGATATGAGGTGTATTTTAATTAGTGTTGGGGTTATGAAGTCAAATTTATTGAGGTGTTGTACTTTCTGTGTCTTTTATGAAAATAGAGTAATGTACTATATTTGTAATTACGAACTATACTGCAGGATGCTAGTTACATATTTATTTACGTATTTATTTGTTAGTTTAATCTACAATTACATGTTAATTACATTACTAACGTAATTAGTCTTTTTCTCGAATTCGTCACCCCCTTGGTCCCTAAGTGACAAATTAGAGAGGTTCTACAGTATATATCACTCTTCTGATTTAAGCTTACTGGTAGCTCTTGCCCCAGCTTTTACCTAAGCCAAACAAGAAGATCATTTTATACACAACACCTAGAACAAATTAAAAACTCAAATCCAAATTATTAAATTAACTTTTTCTGTATATATACACAAAACTATCAACCAATGCACCCATCCTACATAAAAACAGTAATAGGTATAAATTTTGCATAACTGAACAATACAAAATATTAGTAGGCCTATACAATACTTCAAATTTCTCGCTACAAATATAAATACCCACTACATTAGAAGTTATATGCTATTTGACATAATTATGTCTTACAATTTGATATAGATCTTCTTCTTACAACTATTGATTCCATTAATACAGATTTAATTTACAGAAGTCAAGTATAGTTTGAGATTATAGAGATCTGATGTTCAACTTTATTTTATGGAAACAATATATCTTTAAAGTATAACTGTTTAATTTAAGTATACATATCAGTGTTGTTACATTTGACTTTATTATTCTTTAAACTGTTGGTTTTTTTGAGCGAGATGAAAACCACTTATGCACATTGATATAGCCTTATAATAATTTATATTAATCACTTAAACAATAGTTTATGACTATCCGAACTTTAAATTTTGTAAATTTGTTAAAACTTACTGAGATAGAACACTTTAGAACGCTTGTATGCAAGACACTGATGAAAATCGCCAGATAGCGATCAAAAACGTGTCTCAGTAAGTTTTAACAAGTCTACAAAATTTAAAGTTCAGATAGTCATAAACTGTTGTTTAAGTGATTAATTAGGATTCACCGAATGTAATGGACTAATATTCAAGAATAATTTTAGAAGTAAACTGGTTATTATATGCCTGTGTAATTAGATAATTATACTGTATTACAAAAAATGTAACGTAAATCCTTATTTAAGACTTTTTTAAAATATGTATTTTCAGGTATCAGTAACTGTTATCAACTTAGTTGGTTACACTTTGTGCTATTGCAGTAGAAGCATCATGGACCAAAACAATGAGAAATTTAAAGGTCCATTTAAAGGCAAATCTGAAAATAAGTAAGTACAATTTAATATTAAGGAATAGTTTAACTAAAGTAATTTTATTTTACCTGTTGTTTTGCATCCAATGGTTTATGTAAAATTCAGCCTATAATTTACAGTAAGCATATTTGTTTTTAAAGACTAGTTTTATTTGTCATGGGAAATTGTTATGTGCCCACATATTTATAATGCTTTTGTAGAACAGATTAGAGAAAGCTATGCCTGCAGCCCATAAAAATGAATGCCATATTCTTCTCGTGAAACTAAAATTCCACAATAGATGTTCGGCAATAAACCTATGTTTCATATCACTGATAAGGTAAACCAAATCTGGGGAAGTAAAAGCAAAAAAAAATCTTTGAACTTGTTTGTGACAGCTCAAGAGTTAATGTATCTTGTGCAATCGGTAAATTGAAAATGTATAGGCCTTTTTTCTTTATGGAGAGATAAAATATATTTTCCTTTTTTTCATCAATGTTATTGTTTATCATGATATGGTGGAGAACATTTGATTCCTCAATTAGAAGAAGATAGACAACAAGTTGATTCTTTCTACTACCAGCAAGAGTGGACACTACTTTACTTCCTCACAAAAGTTTGGGATGATGTAAATGATTGATTCTAAGGTTGATGGTTTTGGGCTGCAAAGTTGATTGCATAGCCACTTTGCTCTCCTGACCTTACATTTGTTTTTTTTTCTCTGGGGGTTCATTTACAATACATTTTGTTTTCCACCCCTACCAGACAATCATTGCATGCTCTAGACTCTAGAAGCAGAAACTTTGCTGCAGTTACAGAAGATGGCAAATTTGCTAGTGGCAAATAATTGACATGGTGGGTTTCTTGCCATATTACCAATGGCAGTAGCATCAATGGTAAATGAGATTCTTTAACTGTAACATTTGGTATGACTATAATGATAATTCTGAAAATGCAATATGTCATATGATGATTAGTTTGGAATTTCAGTTGATCTTTTGAAATTGTCCAGAAATAAATTTGTAAACAGTATAACCCCTAAAATGCGAACCCCAGAAATCCAAACCCCAGCGAAATCCAAACATGATTTGATGAAAACCAAATTTTAAAAAAGTATAAAAAAATTTAATGAAGTATGTATTGAAAGTTTGCTCCTACACAATACAGGATTGGGATGTGCAATATATTGGAATTAACACTGTAAAAACATGGTATAATAAGAAGGCCTATACTATAATACTCTATCACTTCATTAACATATAATTTATTGGCAGTAAAATAAAAATACGAAAGACAAACACTAAACTTTAAAAGAAAATACACAAACATTTAACTATAATTTTCAATTAAAATCAGTAATCTTTATCTAGGGAAGAGACGTAAACCTTCCCAAGAATTTGATGTTGAGCCACTGTCACATTAGCATAACATCATTAAGTGTTGTAGGTGCATGTGGTTCTACATAACGAGAGCATCGGCATGAGTAACAGCATTCGGAAAGGCTTCTTTTTCCTGGCTATCACTATCTGCTACACTGTCATCGAGTTGATCCTGGATCATAGACACCATGTCATTCTCGGCGTATTCTTCATTGTTATATAGTTCTGTCCACTATTTCAGGCAGCTTTCTTAAGCATCTTCACATTCTATTACTCTTTAAATTAGCTGAATTAGTTCAGTTTCATCATCTAGTGTTCTAAGTAGTGTTTCTACAAACTCGAGACTAGGCCAGAGTTTCTTCAGAAAAATCTTCTTCAGTTAATGTTTGCGGAAGCTTTTTTCTATAGCTCAGTTTCATGTTCTGCAGGACACCTTGATCCAAAGTTGATGTCACATTAGGTGGGAGGAAAATTGCCTTTATGTCTTTACATACCAATTGCATATCTGAAGAATGTGAAGGAGCAGTGTATCAAAAGTAGAGCTTTTGGTGACAGTCTATTCTTTTCATTAAATTTTGTTACCGAATGAACAAATTCATTTTTGAATCACTTCTTGAAAATATTATCAGTCATCCATGCCTTACACTGATTTCTGTAATTAAGAAGGGAAGGATTCAAGTTCATATTTTAAGGAGGATTTTCCAATCACCATTAATGGTAGCTTATTTGTTCCTGCTGCGTTACTGTAGGCTAAAACTGTTAGACGCTGTTTGTTCATTTTAAATCCTGGCGCAGAAGATTCCTTTTTAGTAGAAAGGGCTTTAGAATTCAATACGGTCTCGTACACATTATGCACTTACTGGGGTGAGTAATTTTCAGGCAAAATCAAAACTAAGAATTCATCTAAATAATCTTTTTCAGCAAGATTATCAGCTGATAACTTCTCCGCGCTTACTGTAAGTAGTATAATTCCGTGCTTTCTCTTCCATCTATCCAACCATCTATTGCTAGCAGTAAATTCCAAATCACCGTTCATTATTTGTTTAACTGTAATTGTTTTTCTTGTATTAATGCACCAGTAATAGGAACTCATTCCTGCCTCTCTTGTGTAAACCTTAAAAATACAGCCTTGTCAATTTTTTCATTCACAGAAGCTTTTGAGTCATGGCGTTGTTCCAAAGACTTTTAACTTGTAGCACTGGAAAACTTTAATTTTTGATACAGAAATATGTAATGAATGCTCTAATATTGTTCGTTAATAAAAAAAAAAACAATTCTGTCAAACGCAAAATGTACAGCGAATCCGAAATCCGAACTTTTCGGCACAACCGGACTTTCCAAATCAGAACAGGCTATAGCCCCAATTAGTTTAAATTTGAGGAGTTCCGCTGTATTTTAAAGTATGCTTGTGCTAATCTTTGATCTGATCGGGGGGTTTTCTAACTATGTGCTTACTGTGTAATTGCTATAATTCCCAGATCCCTCTATTGTCACTGCAATCGACAGTGAAGGGAAGCTCTTACCAAGTCAAATTAAACTTATACTAAAGTTTGTTTCATTCAAATATCTTCTTGCATATAGTCTCCAAACTAATCTCCCAATTTATTTAATTTGTCATAAAGTTAAATTCTTAGTTTTTTTAATATGTAATTCTTCGTCCTCTTGTAGTACGAAACTCAATGAAGTTTAAAGAAATGTAAACTGAATTTGTTTATATGTGTCATAATGGGCAGGACTCCATTTGGTCTAGTTTTCCTTAATATTCAGTCATCATATGTTCTTCTTAGTTCAACAGTCTGGCTATTAATTACCCTATATTAATCCATGTTCTGGTGGCCAGCTATTCTTACTGGTATTATAAAAAGACAGCCTTTGTTTTTCTACAAAAATCTCAAAAACTACTTGACCAATTGTTTTGAAATTTTAAATGAACATTCTTTATTACACATTTAATGTCATGAGCTGTATAAAGTACATTTTTTTTCATGTATAGCGAAAAATAACCATGGCACTACTTACATAGGAATGGTGTTCTGCAGCTGGTGCGATGCAATAGACATAGCTTCTAGCAGAGGTCAATAGGTGGTGACTATTTCCATAATAGAATTGTGTCAGATAAAGTTACTTAACTAGCTAACATTTGGTAAATGATTATGCATTTGTTTTTTATGAGCATTTGTGTTTGTGTATGATTAATCAATACATGTTTTTGCATTTGTATGTCATTGAGGGTATTAGATATAAAGTGCTTAGAAACATACCAAAAGATTTTTCTCGAAAAGACATTTATATTACTGGATTTAATTGCTTTGCGATCATAGATCAGTTAACTTCTTTTTCAACTTCATCAAAAATATTTATATATTGTTTTTATTTAAATTTTGCAATTTGGTTATTTTGATTAATACTATTGGTATAAGTGCCCTTTTTGATTACATGATACAATTGCTAATGTAATTGCTTTTTAGTTTTAAATTAATTTTTTAAACCTTTATTACGATTTTTGGCGATATCTATGATTACATTAGACAGCCGAACCATAAATAAGGTGAGAGCCTCACTGCGGAAGTAGTAACAGTAGTGTGGAGACTCTACGAGAGTGATGAAAAGAGAATTTTACCAGGTATGAAATGTTTGTCTGTTAACAATGAGACTGTAGATAAAGTCACAAAGTCAAAAAGACTAGTTTAATGCAATTTAATGGAGACCTTGTGATATTTTAAAGACAAAATCCTAGAATGAAAATAGGATTCTCAAAGTTTGCAGATTGTTGGCTAAAAGACCAGGTTTTAGCGGTTTAGTATGTGTGTAGCAACCAGAAACATTTTAAGGAAAAAGCATTGGAAAAGTTGCTTCTTGACAACAGATTTCAGTTCATAATGTAACCTGCAAACAATAGAAAAAGTAACTTCAGATTTTATCTACTTGTTGACTCAAAAGCTATCTTAACCAGTCTTGATTTTATTGCCAAATAGCAAAAGTTATTTTGGAATCACATCAAAGAAAATATAAAAAGCTGAGTATCTTGTCATGTGTGACTTCTTCGAGAAGTATAGATTTGTGCTTCAAAATGAAGTAATAAGCTACCATCGGAATAATGGACAAACAACATTATATGCTTGAGTAATCTACTAGAAAAAAAAACAAGTAGTGACCTTTTTGATTATATTTGACGTTTTAGAACACATGGTCATTGCAGCATATTGCTTTCAAAAACTTATTACTTTACAGATGGTCTGCAGCACAGTATAAAAACAGAAAAAACTTCATGAATCTAAACTTCATGATTCATACTTCAAAATTGATGCTCACTAATATTTTTCAACCACCTCTCGTAGGAAAAGTGCCTCTGATGGTGTTGGAATAATAGTAAATCAAGTAGCCATCATAGCTTGCTTGCAAATGCCTAATTAGATATTTCAGCAGTATGAGTGATCAGTGCAAAATATATGTGACAAAATTTGGTTACGATACACAATAGAGTACATTGATACAAGTAAACTAATACAGAAACACCCTTGAAAAGTTTGTTAAAAACCCTGTAACAATAGAAGGCATACAGAGACTTAATTCCCATTCCTTCTAGCAATACTAAAAAGAAAGCAAAAAATCTTTTCAAAACACACTGAGTTCAAAATTGAAAATTTTGTAACAATTAAGACTTATTAAGTAAGCAGAAATCAGTGGGTATATAGCTGTTATATATGACAATTGGTGAAAGGTCTATGTGCTTTAAAAAGAAGAAGAAATGGATTAAGCATTGGCTGAATTTTCATTTTTAAACCCAGACGCCATTGCCAAGTTTTTCTTTCTCTAGAAGACAGGATATACGTTGGCTTCTTGTAACACATGTTCTATGCAAAGTTAATCTAGTAATTTCAAATGGGCGAACTTATAAATTGTCACAATAGAACAACAAAACACCATTGATGGCTTGGTAACTATAATTAAACCTTCCGAAGAGACTCTTCACTGAATTTTATCTGAAGATATTTCCTCTTTATTGTACTTACAAATGTAAATAGGGTGAAACATATCCTTTCATAAATATGGGACATTCATAATTTTAGGTGTACATCCAGATACACCATTAAAATAATTTCAAACAATTAATATCGAACATTTAGTACTAAAGCCAAAAAAAGAAAACGGTTTGTTCATATTAAGTGATAAAATGAAGATCAGATGGAAGAAATGAAAGAAAAAGCTTCATACTCGGAAACTCCTCTTCCACAAATTTACCAATGCCAACATAACAGCCAAGAATCATTAATTAACCTGAACCTTTAGGAACACCGCATGCCAAATTATTAGTGGTCCGGAAGTAAGTGCTTGGTATATCAACGATGTTTCAGCATCAGTTAACATGTAGCTTTAATTTGAAAGTATTTAAAGATAACTAACCCTTTACACTTCGACAGAAAGAATGCTTATTTGTCACGGTAGTCAGAATCCGGGTATGAACCGGCTTCGGTTTTTGCCATGTCTAGCCGGAGGCTTGAAACACTTCTGCGCAAGCACTCCAGTGGCTCTTAACACATTTATTTTATCAGTTATCAGTGATAGAAACAAAATTGAGAAAGGGAAAATTCATAAACTGACGAAAAAGGGGTTACTATCGAGGAGTATCTTGAGAAGAGAAATCTTTGATTTCCTTTACGTGTTTGATTTTAGTAAAATAAATTATACCTGGCGATGCAGAAAGTCATTAGGAATGAGGAAAAAATTATAAAAACTTTCACTCCCGCTCCAGAAATTTGAAAATTTGTAAAATAGCAATTCCTCCCCCTCCACAGTGCACCAAAAACGTTACAAATTCAACATTTTAAAAATAAATTTATGATGTAGTAACTCAAATGTCTTGAAAGGGAATTAAACTTGCTGGTGTCTACCAAACAATTACAAATTTTATAAAAATTGTTGTTATTCTACTTCTAGAAATTCACTTCATTGGTATGCCCATGGCATATAGGATACTCAGCTCAGTTAGTGCAATATAGTATCAACTAGCTTATGGCTTGCAGAAATGAGCCCAACAGAGTTGTAACATATAATATTAAAACCTTCAATATCTTTTTAATTTTTTTTTACATTATGTTCTTTACTTATGAAAAGTAAGCGCTTGATACACTTAAGAGAACATTTCATGTATTTTTAAAACGTAACCATTCCCATCAAAATATTCATAATAGCCGAAAATATAATGCATGGCCATCATTAAGTTCTAGCTACAGAATAATTTGCACATTTCTGGTCCAAAGCATCTATGCCTCCTTTAGTTCAATTATGAGAAGTAATGATCTCTGGCTTAGCGCTACTCGGATCTATTGATTTATTGTGATGCATAGTGGAAACCATTAATAATGCTTTTATTTTTTTTATGAACATACGAAGCTAGCGTTTTATCATTCGTAAATCCACATAGAAATGAAACTTCAAAATGTGTTTTTGTGGCTAAAGCTCAAGCAGTACCTCCCTTTTAATAGTTTCCTGATAAAAAACAAAAGAAAAGTCAAATTGAATGAACAATAATACAATTATTCTTGGAGCTGGGTGTCATGTTTGACCTCATGTGTGTACATACCTCTAATTCTAGGAATGTTAGAGCGCCTTGTGTAACCCACTGCATCCTGCGACATAATGAGATTAATAATGATATTTACACTTGCTGAGATTATTGTTAAATAAAAGCGGTTGACTTGTGAGACAAGTACAGCTATTTATTTAAAAAGGCAGCGTTGCAATAACAGGTACATTATCGCTTCATGCTTACAATACATAAGTACGCAATTAAAAATAATAATAATAATAACAGTTCACAATTAACCGCAGCACAATGAAATTTCAATCATTATAAATACATATACCAATAAAATTGTTTGTATTAGTTATGTTAATGTTTTTTTAAAAAAATTTCTAACGTTACCCGTTTTAGTGGTGTGTGTATTTTTTTAATAAATATTGAAATTTCATTGCGCCTGATTATTTGTGAACTGTGTTATTAATTGTGTTCTTATGTATTATAGGCCTGAAGACGATAACATGGCTGATATTGAAACGTTGCCTGTATAGACAAATAGTTCTAGCAGACTCGCAAGTCAACCGCTTTTATTCAACAGTAATGAGATTACTTGAATGCGTAGGATTGAAGTATTGAGTTTGTAGATGATATGATAATATGATAGCATTGTCGTAGCCTTAAGTGTGGTTTGAGATTTATATACCTTTTCCTATTTTAATTCCTGTTTATTTAAGTAATTAAATGAAGTAGGGTTTGAATGAAAATGTGGTTGATGACAGAGTCAACATTTTTTTTATTTGTTCAATTAAAATTTTCATTTTAATGTTTTGTTATCAATATTTCAATAATAATTCATTCTTTGTTTGCAGGCAACAGCTTTTGGTCCATAATGCACAAATGGAAGATCATTTGTCTCATATGGCATGTTCATTAAATATACGTGAAGATCCAAATATTGTTACAAATGGTGATGAGTGCAAACAAGTAGTGGTACCAGAGTATCAGGATTCCACTCCACAACTAACATCTAAACAAAAATTGATTGAAATCGTTAAATCTCTTCCTGCTGGTTCCCCATTGCTTCCGTGGATAAGAAACCAGTTGATTTCCTGGAGAAATCGCAATTTTGTTGCTTGTGAAATATATTCCCATTATCATACTAACCCAGTTCATCCTCATTCTATTGAACATAACCAACAAGCAATGACTACTAGTTGTCTTCCAGAATCTCCCACTTTGAGTGAAAATGTCTTTATGGATCTACGAGGATTATAAATCATTTCAAGCACACAGCTTAGCTACTTACATAATAATATCAATGCACTACAAAATTTGCTTATAGATGTTTTACAGCTTGGTAGTATAATGGAACAAATTGGAGAGAGGACATTTAATACTGAAATATCCACAGAAAATATGCCACAAAATCAAAACAGTAATCCTGAGCATGCAAGTTTTCAAAATGAGCCAAATTCTGCTAGTCAAACAATTGTCACTGGTCAAATGAGGTCTTGTGATAGAAATATGTTCAAACAAAACCTCAAAATCCTTTTTTGTTTCCCTCCCAGACTAATGTCTCAACACAATACTCTTGTTTTTCAAAAGCAGGAGATCCACGTCTTCAGAATCCTCTTAGAGATCAACCCTATATTCCCAAGACAATACTCTTGTTTTTCAATTGCAGGAGATCCACATTTTCAAAATCCTCCTCCAGATCAAGCCTCAATTCCAAGACAATAATAATTTTTTTTCAAATGCAGGAAATCCACATCTTCAAAATTCTCTTCTAGATCAACCCTCAATTTCTAATGCACTTCCAGATAATAGTAATCCCTTTTTTTGCTAGATGTAGACGACAGATTTGATCTTCAGAGCTATAAACATCTATTATATTTCATAGCTTCAGTTCGTATTTTGTAAGTTTTTAAGTAAAGGTAGAAAATAATCTTTACCTTAATATTATGTACAACTGTGGTTTTTATTCCTTGTGTAAAAATATTGGGTGTTAGGTATAATATTACCAATGTTTGATCTGACACGCAAAATGTATGGCAACTTGTATGTGAATGTTGCGTACACCTTTAGGTATTGAATAGAGGTTAATACTTAGATATTTCTATAACAGTATATATTTGCCTTCAATTTTTACCTATTTTTTAAAGTTTTATTTTTGGTCAGAAAACTTTATGTAATTCAAAATTTTGAGTAAAATTTTTTGTTTGTTAATTTGAGTGAGCAAAAACTTTAAAAAAAACTTTATAATAACCTTCCATAGGTAGCATTGATTTTAAAACACGATAGGCTGAGTACTTATGTGTTCTCTAGGTTATTATGTCATTGTAATTTTTTTTTTAATCTATAAGTAGTATATATTTTGTATTAGATATATCTTTGGAAATGTTGCCAAGTTAAAAAACCAGTTTTGCTTAAAAAAAAAATAGGTCATATTTCTGAATTTAAAATTTACAAATAGTCATACTGTCAAATATGAATTTAAAGAACGTTACATTTTATGTTTATAGGTAGAAAAAACAAAATATTATTGAAATAAAAATGTAAACTTACTCAATTCATAAGAAATTTCTGAGAAATTCTCATTCACTTTCTCATAACCCGATTTTGTCATTTTCATCGGCACAGTTGACATACTTCAGGAATAAAAGTCCGGGTTTTGCGTTAAGCTCCGTGCTCTTAGGAAATACAGATCCAGGCTGAAATAACACGTGATAAAAGGGAAAATGTGGTGGGACATTTCCTAGATTGAGGCTCTTGAAGTACACCAGATTTGTTGATTGCCGGTCGTGAGAAAATATCCCATTTTTATGAAATTAAGTGGGTCCATAGAGAACTCCAATGATGTCACCTCTGGAAGGTTAAAAGAAAATTATATTTTAAATTTGTTGTTTTTTTGAAAAAAATAATTTAAAAGTCATTGTGCCTTCATGTGTAATTTATAAAACTGTTCTTTTGTAGATTATATTATTAAAGATGGGCTTTTGGATTACAGTTTACTAATATGTATGTGTTGTATATGATTATCCTTCGTGTATGATAAAAGTATATAACGGTAGATAGTGCATATATAGTATATAGCAGATAGAGTATATAATGATAGATATGTGCATTATTTAGATTTTATTGCTGACCAAAGTTTTTAAGCATATAAGTGTAAGAAAATATTTTACACTTTTTTTGGCACAAATTTTTGGCAAGTAGTTTGAGTTATTGAATTTTGTAGTCCATTACGTTTGGTGAATCTTAATCACTTAAACAATAATTTATGACTATCTGAACTTTAAATTTTGTAAGTTTGTCAAAACTTACTGAGACAGAACGTTTTCGATCGCTAAGTGGCGATCTTCATCAGTATCAGTATTCAAGACACTGATGAAGATTGCCACATAGCGATCAAAAACGTGTCTCAGTAAGATTTAACAAGTTTACAAAATTTCACGGTGAGCCTTGTTGCCAAGTGTCACATATTTCAAACTGACAACACCGCATCCCTACTTGACCACTACCTATTCTGCTTTAAATCAAACTATACACCAACTAAGCATTTTAAAATCACATAAAAAAACAAATACACAGACATTTACCATAACCTAGAAATACTACACTTCAACAAGAAAGGACCACTTTTGAGCACTAGAACAATATGAAATTTACAGACACACGAAGTACAAACATATTAAATGAACAAACACAATACAAATCACACATACTCTTTGATACTATCGAAAACCTGCCTTTAAAACTATCAGCGCTTGACCTGACATCTCCAAGCAGAAGACACTGATGAAAATCACCACATAGCGATCGAAAACATTCTGTCACAGTAAGTTTTAACAAATTTACAAAATTTAAAGTTCGGATAGTCGTAAACTATTGTTTAAAGGATTAAATAGTTTGAATTAGTATTAATCTGAGTGATTTATTGTGAAACATAGGTGTTTAGTTTGATATAATGTGATGCTATGATAAAAAGCAGAGGTGGTAAATCTAAAGCTTTCAATGATATGCAGGAGAGTATAATTGGAGGAAAACCTCAGTTAAATGTGTTTTAACCTTTCCCGTGATGTCTAATAATAGGTGTTTCTGTTGCATGAGGTTTCTACTGCCAGGTTTGTGTAGCAGTTTTTATTATCTGTAAAGATTTTAAACAGTTTTTGAAGGCTGCAGGTTGTCATCAGGGAATATTAAGTAGGCAAACCAGTAAAACAGAACAAAACCACTAACTAAGGTCACCTGCAGATTTTTTTTCCAATTCCTTCTATTAGCTCACACTGTCTTTATATATATCTTGTACAAATTTTTATTCGTTAATAAAATACGTTTTTATTCATAAAATCAACTACATTTTTTGAAAACCTGTAATGGATGACAGTTTGTGTTAATACAGTTTTTTCTAATAATTATTCATTAATTTGAATTTTAAAAACTTGATGTCTCAGTCGAACTGAGGAACTACATGTTTGAAATCCAGCACTTTGGCACTGAGATAACTTTACCATAGCTAGAAATCCATTATTTAAAGAGCTATATGAAATTATAAGTGAAAAGTTAATTGCAATAATAAAGCATTACAATAGGTGGGTGCACGGGCTCAAACGGGCAAAAATGCTGTTTGAAGGCTTGAAAGAAAAAATTTATTAAATAATTTTAAAAAATAAATTTTAATTAAAAAAATATTCAAATAAAATGTAACAAGACTAAAAGAATAATAATTATAAAACAAATTGTTACGGTAAAGCCAAATCATTTTAAAAACTAATGGTTAAGATCAAAGTCGAAGGAGATAAAGGTAGGAGTGGGAAACATTCTGGATGCCAAATGCTGGTTAGTTGGATTGAGAGAGTTGAATTTGAAGACTTGGATTTCAGACACCGGGCAGATTAGATATACGAGCAGGTGTTGTTTTTTAATTTTCTTTGACATCATCCTGGCGGGCTAAAGAGTTAATCCTTAGCCTTGCCAGGAACAAAAACTGTTAGTACAAATTTCTCAATGTAAAATTGCCGCAGTAGAGTCATTACGAACTTTTCAAAAATAACAGATAACCGGTATTTTATAATATGTATTTCCCTCGTAATTATTAAATTCGGAAAGAAGAAGAGATTGGAGTATGCAGCCAGTTCACTGGAGAAGAGGAACTAACCACAAAACACGGGAGAGGAGATGGAACATTCCGGATGGGATCAGCCTCCATTTGCTGGCAAAAACAAGCGACTGAAGATGACGTTTTCTTCCAAAGGCAAGTCCAATCCAGTCATGGTTAACTTTGCTTCGAAAAGTATAATTTCGAGTAAATTTGTTAAATTTAGAAAACAATTTCAAGAACAGATTTGGCTTTACTTAAATTCGTTTAAAATTGTTCAAATACAAAATTATAGAAATATATTATATTTTAAATTATAAAGGTTATACCTATAAAACGATATATAAAGAAAGATATGTCACGTAAATTCTTATAAATTTATAGTATAAAATAATCAAATATATTATCATTTAAAAAAATGATAACTTTTTAGAAAAAATATATACATAGGGGAATAGAATTATTTAATATAATAAAATAATTATACAATCATAATAATATGCTATGATTGTTGAGTAGGTAAGATAATATTAGGAATCGAGTATGAAGTAAAGAATAAGAGTGATTAAATATTTAATAGGGAGAATTTCATATAAATTAAACGCTAAATTATATATATACAAACATTCAAGTTTATCATTATATTATATAAAATCCACTGGGGAAAAATGAAGCGAAAGCAGGAAGAATGTTATTTTCATTTGTTTTATAAAGAGAATCAAGCCAAGGCGTTATTTTAATTTTTCTGCAAATATTAAATTCTTCAGTGAATAATATTAATTTTATAAATAATTAAAACACATAAATTATCCAACAAATTAAACATCAAATAGACTTTAATTGATATGAATTTACCACATTTATTCAAGATAAAATATAATTATTTTGATGATGTGTTAGGGGTAAAGGTGCTAGATTAAATAAATAATTAATGCCTGTAAATGTGTGCATGCTTTACCTCCTTATAAATAAAAAAAATTTTATTTTCTAATTAGCTGTCATTAGTGATAATTCAGATAAATGACACGCAGTTTGACAGTTTCTTACTAAAAGGTTTCCAAGTACCAAATAGCAGACACCCCACCCCGAGTATTATGCTAGTATAGGGAAATACTCCGCTAATTGGTTTTTCATACGAAATCTAGGAATTCATTCCTAGGAGATCTAGGCAGGGATGTTATAGGCTTCGGTTGATTGACCGAAATTCCTCCTAGGTCATTCTACCATTGCAGGGCAACTGGTAAGTATTATGGAGACATAGGAAAACGGACAGGATCAAATAGGTATTAGGAAAGGTAGGTCCTAATACTTACCAGGTAAGGAAGAGTCTCGGAGAATAATATATAAATAAAGATGAATGACGAAGGTTGAAGTATAATAGGGGAAATAGAAAAAGGTAGTAATTGAATTATTGAAGGAAATAAATGAATAGTAGGTAAAGAGTAATTAAATAAAAGAAGTAAAAATAAGGATAGTTGAGTATAGATAATAAGTAAAGAAGGCCCATTGCAGGGCGTACACAGAACGATGGTCTGGAAGGGAATGACCCGGAGGGTCAGGGGGATGGAACCTCCCTGAGGAAATGTTGAACATTTTTATCTCTGGAAATCATATTTTATGCAATTTGGCACTTATAAATACACAATCCTGGGTTGTCAGGATGCTGTTTTGCTAATTTTGTTTTTGAGGTTAAAATTTATACATGCCCCCTGTGCCCACCTCTGGCTACTCACTGTGTGGATGGAATGAGAAATTATAACCATGGTCAGCTTCATAAATTAAAAAAAAGGGAATAAATATTATTAATCAAAAATAATAGTCCAACACTATATTCTGAATAGAGAGGAAAATGGAAGATTGCAAGGAAATTCGCTTTCTATTTTTGCACTTAATATTGTGACTGTCATATTATTATGTATATACATATTTTATATTAATTGTACTTATGAGATAAAACGTAACAAATGAAATTTCTCTATGTTGACCTCAATAGGAATTGACTTTAAAAAAGTTTTCTCTATATTACTTGTTTTATGTCAACAACAACAAAAATGCGGAAGGTATGAAAAAGTATGGAGTAAAATTGCCAGTGGCCAATGGAGTTAGTCTTTTTAGAACAACACTAAAGTAAGTAACATATTCATCTTAAAAAGATTAACCATGAATCAGTGGTCTTCTAGGGTATGCAGTCAGTCTTATTTTTGCTTTTCAAGTGTTCAGTGGCATGTTAAAATGAGTGAAAAAAGAAAACATAAAACATTGTCATTGGGTGAGAAGTGCACCATCTTATTACCTCTCAATAACGGAGATACTTCTTCCCATTTGGCCCATGAGTTTAATGTTGGTAAGACGACAGTCACTGACTTGAAACAAAATTGTGGAAAAATTGTTTCATATATTCAGCTTATAAAAAAGAAGGTGCACAAAAGAGACAGCCAATGCACACAGGTAGTTATTCACTCCTTTTGATGCTATTTATTAGTGGTTATTACAGGAATGTGATTTTAAAGGTCACTGTTGAAGCTTTTTTTCAGCATTTTTTAAAAATATATACGTAGGTACTTTCTGTAATCTGAACAACCTCTGCCGCTATTAGTTTGGATTTCCAAGATTGCACTGTAGTTTTTATAAATCTGGTGACAGTTGGGTATATCTGATAGATCCTTATAGGTTTTGGTTTGGAGGTAAATAATATTGAAAGGAAATTCAAGGAATATTATTCCAGAACTGGAGTTGGAACATATTTTGAATATCCAACAGAATTAAGCTACACCCTAAAGAGATTTAAAACAGTGTGATAACGTTGGGTGACCTATTAAATTTCGAACTTTGCTATTTATCAGCTTGCTAAATCCTTTAATGTACTAAACGTTTTGCCTAAGTAGACTAAACTTCTCACGAATATATATTTAATTTCCATGTTCCGCTACTAACTAATTGTTAAATTGAAACGGAAACATGAGGACAAATTTTGCATGCACTAAAATGGTAGTATTTTTGAATTATTGAACTAACTAAATACTGAAATCAACAACACCCAAATCCATATCTATGATCCCAAGCACAGCTTTTTTATACTGGTCATGAATACCATTAGGCGATTATCACCAGTCGCGATGATGATCACCTTCAGGAGTAGCATATGAAAAGTAAACTTGTCATTGCAATTTATTCTTATTAACAACCCAACTAAAATCTCCCTGGCGTATAATTAACTTTATTAAAGAATATATATATTGTAGTTATTGCAAATCGACTTAGTTTATTTATAAAATTTATTAAGCTCTTTCACTTAGACATTCTTATTATCGTATAAGTAAAATAAAATATAATGTGCACTGTAGCAATATTATAGTAAAACTAATAATAATAATCCTTATTCAATGACCATATTATCCTATCATAATAAAAATACAATCTTGAGAGTTTATTACAATAAAATTTCACACTAGACTGAGTAAAGGACCTTTATGGTGATGATAACATTAATCGAAATGTATATGAGTTTATATTAGAAACTTTATGTATTAGTGTTTTTTTTATTAATGTTAAAGTTATTGGGGCTATTTTCAATAATTTTAGTTTTGTAAACGCCTGTACAATAAATTTACATTATTAATGTAATAAATTTAGGGTGAGAAATATTAATAAAAATAATTCAGTATTCTTCATTGTTTAAAAAAAAATAAACAATGAAGTCTTTTTGTTTCCCTCCCAGACTAATGTCTCAACACAATACTCTTGTTTTTCAAAAGCAGGAGATCCACGTCTTCAGAATCCTCTTAGAGATCAACCCTATATTCCAAGACAATACTCTTGTTTTTCAATTGCAGGAGATTCACATTTTCAAAATCCTCCTCCAGATCAAGCCTCAATTCCAAGACAATAATAATTTTTTTTCAAATGCAGGAAATCCACATCTTCAAAATTCTCTTCTAGATCAACCCTCAATTTCTAATGCACTTCCAGATAATAGTAATCCCTTTTTTTGCTAGATGTAGACGACAGATTTGATCTTCAGAGCTATAAACATCTATTATATTTCATAGCTTTAGTTCGTATTTTGTAAGTTTTTAAGTAAAGGTAGAAAATAATCTTTACCTTAATATTATGTACAACTGTGATTTTTATTCCTTGTGTAAAAATATTAGGTATTAGGTATAATATTACCAATGTTTGATCTGACACGCAAAGTGTATGGCAACTTGTATGAGAATGTTGCGTACACCTTTATGTATTGAATAGAGGTTAATACTTAGATATTTCTATAACAGTATATATTTGCCTTCAATTTTTACCTATTTTTTAAAGTTTTATTTTTTATCAGAAAACTTTATGTAATTCAAAATTTTGAGTAAAATTTTTTGTTTGTTAATTTGAGTGAGCAAAAACTTTAAAAAAAAACTTTATAATAACCTTCCATAGGTAGCATTGATTTTACAACACGATAGGCTGAGTACTTATGTGTTCTCTAGGTTATTATGTCATAGTAATTTTTTTTAAAATCAATAAGTAGTATATATTTTGTATTAGATATTTCTTTGGAAATGTTACCACGTTAAAAAACCAGTTTTGCTTAAAAAAAAAATAGGTCATATTTCTGAATTTAAAATTTACAAATAGTCATACTGTCAAATATGAATTTAAAGAACGTTACATTTTATGTTTATAGGTAGAAAAAACAAAATATTATTGAAATAAAAATGTAAACTTACTCAATTCATAAGAAATTTCTGAGAAATTCTCATTCACTGTCTCATAACCCGATTTTGTCATTTTCATCGGCACAGTTGACATACTTCAGGAATAAAGGTCCGGGTTTTGCATTAAGCTCCGTGCTCTTAGGAAATACAGATCCAGGCTGAAATAACACGTGATAAAAAGGAAAATGTGGTGGGACATTTCCTAGATTGAGGCTCTTGAAGTACACCAGATTTGTTGATTGCCGGTCGTGAGAAAATATCCCATTTTTATGAAATTAAGTGGGTCCATAGAGAACTCCAATGATGTCACCTCTGGAAGGTTAAAAGAAAATTATATTTTTAATTTGTTGATTTTTTGAAAAAAATAATTTAAAAGTCATTGTGCCTTCATGTGTAATTTATAAAACTGTTCTTTTGTAGATTATATTATTAAAGATGGGCTTTTGGATTACAGTTTACTAATATGTATGTGTTGTATATGATTATCCTTCCTGTATGATAAAAGTATATAACGGTAGATATTTGCAAGAGTATATAATGATAGATATGTGCATTATTTAGATTTTATTGCTGACCAAAGTTTTTAAGCATATAAGTGTAAGAAAATATTTTCAAAATTTTTGGCAAGTAGTTTGAGTTATTGAATTTTGTAGTCCATTACGTTTGGTGAATCTTAATCACTTAAACAATAATTTATGACTATCTGAACTTTAAATTTTGTAAGTTTGTCAAAATTTACTGAGACAGAACGTTTTCGATCGCTAAGTGGCGATCTTCATCAGTGTCAGTATTCAAGACACTGATGAAGATTGCCACATAGCGATCAAAAACGTGTCTCAGTAAGATTTAACAAGTTTACAAAATTTCACGGTGAGCCTTGTTGCCAAGTGTCACATATTTCAAACTGACAACACCGCATCCCTACTTGACCACTACCTATTCTGCTTTAAATCAAACTATACACCAACTTTAAATCAACACCAACTAAGCATTTTAAAATCACATATAAAAACAAATACACAGACATTTACCATAACCTAGAAATACTACACTTCAACAAGAAAGGACCACTTTTGAGCACTAGAACAATATGAAATTTACAGACACACGAAGTACAAACATATTAAATGAACAAACACAATACAAATCACACATACTCTTTGATACTATCGAAAACCTGCCTTTAAAACTATCAGCGCTTGACCTGACATCTCCAAGCAGAAGACACTGATGAAAATCACCACATAGCGATCGAAAACATTCTGTCACAGTAAGTTTTAACAAATTTACAAAATTTAAAGTTCGGATAGTCGTAAACTATTGTTTAAAGGATTAAATAGTTTGAATTAGTATTAATCTGAGTGCTTTATTGTGAAACAAGGGTGTTTAGTTTGATATAATGTGATGCTATGATAAAAAGCAGAGGTGGTAAATCTAAAGCTTTCAATGATATGCAGGAGAGTATAATCGGAGGAAAACCTCAGTTAAATGTGTTTTAACCTTTCCCGTGATGTCTAATAATAGGTGTTTCTGTTGCATGAGGTTTCTACTGCCAGGTTTGTGTAGCAGTTTTTATTATCTGTAAAGATTTTAAACAGTTTTTGAAGGCTGCAGGTTGTCATCAGGTAATATTAAGTAGGCAAACCAGTAAAACAGAACAAAACCACTAACTAAGGGCACCTGCAGATTTTTTTTTTCCAATTCCTTCTATTAGCTCACACTGTCTTTATATATATCTTGTACAAATTTTTATTCGTTTATAAAATACGTTTTTATTCATAAAATCAACTACATTTTTTGAAACCCTGTAATGGATGACAGTTTGTGTTAATACAGTTTTTTCTAATAATTATTCATTAATTTGAATTTTAAAAACTTGATGTCTCAGTCGAACTGAGGAACTACATGTTTGAAATCCAGCACTTTGGCACTGAGATAACTTTACCATAGCTAGAAATCCATTATTTAAAGAGCTATATGAAATTATAAGTGAAAAGTTAATTGCAATAATAAAGCATTACAATAGGTGGGTGCACGGGCTCAAACGGGCAAAAATGCTGTTTGAAGGCTTGAAAGAAAAAATTTATTAAATAATTTTAAAAAATAAATTTTAATTAAAAAAATATTCAAATAAAATGTAACAAGACTAAAGGAATAATAATTATAAAACAAATTGTTACGGTAAAGCCAAATCATTTTAAAAACTAATGGTTAAGATCAAAGTCGAAGGAGATAAAGGTAGGAGTGGGAAACGTTCTGGATGCCAAATGCTGGTTAGTTGGATTGAGAGAGTTGAATGGGAAGACTTGGATTCCAGACACCGGGCAGATTAGATATACAAGCAGGTGTTGTTTTTTAATTTTCTTTGACATCATCCTGACGGGCTAAAGAGTTAATCCTTAGCCTTGCCAGGAACAAAAACTGTTAGTTCAAATTTCTCAATGTAAAATTGCCGCAGTAGAGTCATTACGAACAGAACTATAAAGTTTTCAAAATTAACAGATAACTGGTAATTTATAATATGTATTTCCCTCGTAATTATTAAATTCGGAAAGAAGAAGAGATTGGAGTATGCAGCCAGTTCACTGGAGAAGAGGAACTAACCACAAAACACAGGAGAGGAGATGGAACATTCCGGATGGGATCAGCCTCCATTTGCTGGCAAAAACAAGCGACTGAAGATGATGTTTTCTTCCAAAGGCAAGTCCAATCCAGTCATGCTTAACTTTGCTTCGAAAAGTATAATTTCAAGTAAATTTGTTAAATTTAGAAAACAATTTCAAGAACAGATTTGGCTTTACTTAAATTCGTTTAAAATTGTTCAAATATAAAATTATAGAAATATATTATATTTTAAATTATAAAGGTTATACCTATAAAAAGATATATAAAGAAAGATATGTCACGTAAATTCTTATAAATTTATAGTATAAAATAATCAAATATATTTTCATTTAAAAAAATTATAACTTTTTAGAAAAAAATATATACATAGGGGAATAGAACTATTTAATATAATAAAATAATTATAAATTACATAATAATATGCTATGATTGTTGAGTAGGTAAGATAATATTTGGACTCGAGTAAGAAGTAAAGAATAAGAGTGATTAAATATTTAATAGGGGGAATTTCATATAAATTAAACGCTAAATTAAATATAGATATAAATAAAAAACATTCAAGTTTATCTTTATATTATATAAAATCCACTGGGAAAAAATTGAAGCGAAAGCAGGAAGAATGTTATTTTCATTTGTTTTATAAAGAGAATCAAGCCAAGGCGTTATTTTAATTTTTCTGCAAATAGTAAATTCTTCAGTGAATAATATTAATTTTATAAATAATTAAAACACATAAATTATCCAACAAATTAAACATCAAATAGACTTTAATTGATATGAATTTACTACAGATATTCAAGATAAAATATAATTATTTTGATGATGTTGTGTTAGGGGTAAAGGTGCTAGATTAAATAAATAATTAATGCCTGTAAATGTGTGCATGCTATACCTCCTTGATTTTCCAATTAGCTGTCATTAGTGATAATTTAGCTAAATTACACACGCAGTTTCACAGTTTCTTACTAAAAGGTTTCCAAGTACCAAACGCCTCAAATAGCAGACACCCCACCCCGAGTATTATGCTAGTATAGGGAAATACTCCGCTAATTGGTTTTTCATACGAAATCTAGGAATTCATTCCTAGGAGATCTAGGCAGGGATGTTATAGGCTTCGGTTGATTGACCGAAATTCCTCCTAGGTCATTCTACCATTGCAGGGCAACTGGTACGTATTAGGGAGACATAGGAAAACGGACAGGATCAAATAGGTATTAGGAAAGGTAGGTCCTAATACTTACCAGGTAAGGAAGAGTCTCGGAGAATAATATATAAATAAAGATGAATGACGAAGGTTGAAGAATAATAGGGGAAATAGAAAAAGGTAGTAATTGAATTATTGAAGGAAATAAATAAATAGTAGGTAAAGAGTAATTAAATAAAAGAAGTAAAAATAAGGATAGTTGAGTATAGGTAATATGTAAAGAAGGCCCATTGCAGGGCTTTCACAGAACGATGGTCTGGAAGGAAATGTCCCGGATGGTCAGGGGGATGGAACCTCCCTGAGGAAATGTTGAACATTTTTATCTCTGGAAATCATATTTTATGCAATTTGGCATTTAAAAATACACAATCCTGGGTTGTCAGGATGCTGTCTTGCTAACTTTGTTTTTGAGGTTAAAATTTATTACATGCCCCCTGTGCCCACCTCTAACTACTCACTGTGTGGATGGAATGAGAAATTATAACCAAGGTCAGCTTCATAAATTAAAAAAAAGGGGATAAATATTATCAATCAAAAATAATAGTCCAACACTATATTCTGAATAGAGAGGAAAATGGAAGATTGCAAGGAAATTCGCTTTCTATTTTTGCACTTAATATTTTGACTGTCATATTATTATGTATATACATATTTATATTAATTGTAATTATGAGATAAAACGTAAAAAATGAAATTTCTCTATGTTGACCTCAATAGGAATTGACTTTTAAAAAGTCTTCTCTATATTACTTGTTTTATGTCAACAACAACAAAAATGCGGAAGGTATGAAAAAGTATGGAGTAAAATTGCCAGTGGCCAATGGAGTTAGTCTTTTTAGAACAACACTAAAGTAAGTAACATATTCATCTTAAAAAGATTAACCATGAATCAGTGGTCTTCTAGGGTATGCAGTCAGTCTTATTTTTGCTTTTCAAGTGTTCAGTGGCATGTTAAAATGAGTGAAAAAAGAAAACATTGTCATTGGGTGAGAAGAGCACCATCTTATTACCTCTCAATAAAGGAGATACCTCTTTCCATTTGGCCCATGAGTTTAATGTTGGTAAGACGACAGTCACTGACTTGAAACAAAATTGTGGAAAAATTGTTTCATAAATTCAGCTTCTAAAGAAGGGGCACATAAGAGACAGCCAATGCACACAGGTAGTTATTCACTCCTTGTGATGCTATTTATTAGTGGTTATTACAGGAATGTGATTTTAAAGGTCACTGTTGAAGCTTTTTTTCAGCATTTTTTAAAAATATATACGTAGGTACTTTCTGTAATCTGAACAACCTCTGCAGCTATTAGTTTGGATTTCCAAGATTGCACTGTAGTTTTTATAAATCTGGTGACAGTTGGGTATATCTGATAGATCCTTATAGGTTTTGGTTTGGAGGTAAATAATATTGAAAGGAAATTCACGGAATATTATTCCAGAACTGGAGTTGGAACATATTTTGAATATCCAACAGAATTAAGCTACACCCTAGAGAGATTTAAAACAGTGTGATAACGTCGGGTGACCTTTTAAATTTTGAACTTTGCTATTTATCAGCTTGCTATATCCTTTAATGTACTAAACGTTTTGCCTAAGTAGACTAAACTTCTCACAAATATATATTTAATTTCCATGTTCCGCTAGTAACTAATTGTTAAATTCAAACGGAAACATAAGGACAAATTTTGCATGCACTAAAATGGTAGTATTTTTGAATTATTGAACTAACTAAATACTCAAATCAACAACACCCAAATCCATATCTATGATCCCAAGTACAGCTTTTTTATACTGGTCATGAATACCATTAGGCGATTATCACCAGTTGCAAAAGATTACTTGACGGTGATGATCACCGTCAGGAGTAGCTTATGAAAAGTAAACTTGTTATTGCAATTTATTCTTATTAACAACCCAACTAAAAACTCCCTGGCGTATAATTAACTTTATTAAAGAATATATATATTGTAGATATTGCAAATCAACTGAGTTTATTTATAAAATTTATTAAGCTCTTTCACTTAGACATTCTTATTATCGTATAAGTAAAATAAAATATAATGTGCACTGTAGCAATATTATAGTAAAACTAATAATAATAATCCTTATTCAATTACCATATTATCTTATCATAATAAAAATACAATCTTGAGAGTTTATTACAATAAAATTTCACACTAGACTGAGTAAAGGACCTTTATGGTGATGATAACATTAATCGAAATGTATATGAGTTTATATTAGATACTTTATGTATTAGTGTTTTTTTTATTAATGTTAAAGTTATTGGGGTTATTTTCAATAGTTTTAGTTTTGTAAACGCCTGTACAATAAATTTACATTATTAATGTAATAAATTTAGGGTGAGAAATATTTAAAAAAATAATTCAGTATTCTTCATTGTTTAAAGAAAATAAAATTAATTTAATCAAGGCTATAATAAAAGTTTACATCTAACTAAAATGGGAAATAATATTGCCTAATTATTAATATTTGACTCCTCCCTCATTTCATTGCAAAGTAAATGAATATTAGAAAAATTACTTACTTTACTTTATTCAACGCCCATCCGTGACTGTTCTGCCATACGATCCTTCCAATATAGACTGACTATATTCTGCGGTGTTGACTGTAGTTGGGGGCGTAGGAAGAGAAGTTCGCCATCCATTCTTCCTACTTGGCACAGGGGGCAGGTGTCTTCATCTGCTAGGCCGATTCTATATAGATGGGCTTGAAGGTAGTCGTGCCCTGTCAAAGTGCGGAAAAGGGCCAAGGATACGTGGCCTTCAATGTTACGTGGTATTCCTTCAGTTGCCAGGCTCGCCCACTTCCTTCCTTCGCTTTCGTTCTTCAACTTTCCGGTAGTTTGACGTCAAACGGTGATATCAATGTGCGGATCTCAGGAATTGAGCCTGGGTTGCGGCATCATGGCTCCCTGCTTAGCCAGCTCGTCAGGCTTCTCATTCCCCACTATGCCAACGTGACTCGGGATCCATTGGAGCCATACGGTCCAGCCAGGAGATACCTAGCTAGCGAGTGCAGCGCGGCAGTTCAAAGGTTCTCTGACAGTCTGTAGGCGTGTTCTTGCTGAGAGCTTGGATGGCAGATTGGGAGTAACGAAGAATACGAATCGTCATAGTGTGGTGCTTGGGCTCTGCAGGCAAGAGACTGCTTCGTGGATGGCGCATATTTCCCTGTCGAAGTTGCTAGTATATTTCCCGACAGCCATGCACTTTTCAAACAGACATGAATAGACTCCTGCTCCTGTTGAGCTGGTTTCTGGTAAATATGATCCATCTGTATAGATATGGACCCACTCGTGCAAGGGGTAATTGAGATTCATTGTTTTCATAACACACTTTTGTAGTTCCAGTGGGCTAGTCATTGTTTTGGTTGAGGTCAAACTGTTGAGGGTCAGTCGGGCGTTTGGCAAGGCGGCAACTATGGTCGTGTAGTGAGCAAGCGAAACGGGTTCACCACGCTATAGGTTGTACTTATCGATTAGAGATTGAGCGTGTAGAAGGGGTATATTTTGCATTCTTAGACGAAGACTTATTTGGGCATATGAGTTCCAGTTCTTCGAGTCCACTTGTTTGGCTCTCTCCCAGTATTGAAGATTGAGTTTGTCTCGTCTTGATTCGAGTGGTTCAATCCCTGTCTGCAACTGCATTGCCGCAATGGATGTTGACTTTGCTCCTTCGGTTATAGTTCGTACCGCATTAAATTTATGAACGGTATCTAGTTTTGAGAGGTTCGTGTCGGAGGCAAGCGCTATTACTTTTGTTCCGTATTCCATTGCTGGTCTGATGTAGGTTTTGTAGGCGGTTGCTAAGACATCCTGTGTCACTCCCCATTGAGTCACAGTTAGGCGCTTGAGTAAGTTGTTTCGTCTTTGGGCTTTCTCTGCAGTCTGCTGGATATGATCTCTCCAAGACAATTTTGTATCCAGTATCATGCCTAAGTACTTCGATGTGGCAACTTGTTCGAGTAAGGTCCTCATATACTGAAGTTGGATTACATGCCTCCTTGTACTCATTGTAAATAGTTGGGTGATAGTTTTATCCTTGTTGATGGTCATTTTATTCAGAGCTGCCTACTCTTCAATGTCTCTGAGGGTTGTGTTGAGTGTAGACTCGAGACCTAGGATGTAGCTACTCGTAGCCCAAACCACGATGTCGTCTGCGAAAAATAAGCACGATACTCCTGTGGTTTTTTCGATTGCTTCTGTAAAGGCGTTGATCATTATATTAAATAACAAACAACTGATGACGATTATTTATATAAATATGTATATATATACAGAGAGAGAGAGAGAAATATATGTGTGTGTGATTGTAAATTTTATGTCGGAAACTACTCTAAGGATTATCACTAAACTGTTGTATAGGGGATTTCTAACCTCAGGAATCCAATGAGCTAAGTCAACATTTTCTGTAAAATCATGTTTTCGAAAACTTGTGTATACATATTTATACATATATATATATATATATATATATATACATATATATATATATATATATATATATATATATATATATATATATATATTTGTTAGTTTTTAGTATGAAACTAATCTAAACATTTTCACTGAAATTAGTATATAGGGAATTCATAACCTCAGGAATCCAATGGTCTAAGTCAAAATTTGCTGAAAAATCGTCACCATTACTTTCAAAAAATTGTATATATATATTGTACAACTTAGATGAATTATTTTTTCTTGTTGAATATGTATGGTGAAATAAAATAATTTTCATAAACAAGAATATACGAGCATTACTTCATTTTATTGTTGATTGAAGCTTTTCGCTAATTTACATTATTAGCATTTTCAAAATTTATATATCACTGTCCAGTTATGTGACTAGAGTAAGACTCACTCTAGTCTTTCTCTAGTCACAAAACTGGACAGTGATTTATAAATTTTGAAAATGCTAATAATGTAAATTAGCGAAAAGCTTCAATCAACAATAAAATGAAGTAATGCTCGTATATTCTTGTTAATGAAAATTATTTTATTTCACCATATATATATATATATATATATATCAAGTTTTCAACAAATTATATATATATAAGTTACGTGTTATATTAAGCACGAAAGGTTTTTAAAAATGATTTTATTTTTACAAACCTTTGTTGAATTTAATAAACAATTCATTTGGAAAACTGTTACATAAATTATACTTAATAAAACAATTCAAATACAACTGATGTACATGCAGTTGGAGTGGAAAACGTCTGTGCGATACAGAGGCGACTTACACACTGCCGGGGCTCTGTTCTCACCACCTATATAATACAAAAGCTGCGTAAGCAGGAATTTTCCTAGCACGCATTTAATTATGAAATGTTCACATAAATTTTTCATATAACTCCTCCATCCCTAAAGAAAACTTCGGGGGTTGGCGAAGTTTCGGCATCGGTTGAAGTCATCTTCATCTTCTTGATGAGGGCGAAGTATATAAGCTGCTGAATAGGCCTCCGTAAAGGGCAATTTTCGGCATGGGTTGAAGTCCTCTTCACTGGAGAAAATCACCAGGCAAAGGTTGATCTCCAAGATCCAGTTAAATGGGTTGTCTGCGATTTCCAACGCAGTATCCTCATAGTTTGTAGGCGTTATTGTTTTTGATGATGGGCATTTTACAGTCTAATTTTCTGTTCATTATAATTCAACTGAGCAAAAGTATTTGGAATTGATTAATATAATTTATAATGAGTCTTTTCTATCATAGGATAGATACAAAATGTTTATAACATATACAATTGTTATCATAATCTAATTTTTGTTCTACAAAATTTACATTGATTACAATAAAAGTTTTATATAATTTTTCATAATTTTTACCATCATTTACATTCAAATTGCCTGTTATAGATTTGATAAAGGATTATAGTCAGTTTATAAGAATTCTTTTTGTTTTGTTATCTCTTTAAGATTATAGTTTCTAATTTTCTTCAATTACAATTTTTTTTTTCTTGTGATTAACATATTTCAAATAATTAACAATATTTATTACCATAATTAGTTACATATCATTTAATAAATTACAAAAGTTTGTAACACATACAATTAATGAAACAATGTTGTTTAAAGTTTAATAAAGTTTCTTGCATAGAATTAGTGGACAAAGGTATGGTAGGGATTTTAATTTGATTGTGTTAAATATGAACAAGAAGGATTTTGGTCATTAATTACATTTTTTATCTTCTTAGGCCTTTTAATTTTCGACAAATGTATTTTGTCTTTTGTGTTATGATATCTAGGCTTTATTTTACCAGTTTTTCTTTCCTTGTTTATTGAAGCTATCTCTTCCTTGCTATATCTGTTTTTCGTTTTGCTTTGCTTCTGAACTGACTTTATATAAACTTCAGATGGTATTTCTGGAAGTGGTTCTTTGTTTACATTCCTTTTTTCTAAAACTTTTTCTTTAATTCTTTGATTGCTATCCCTAATGTTTTCGTAAAGTATTTTTGTTTTTTTTTTTATGGTTTAAAACGTAGTCATTTACAATTTGTTTTTCTAAATCTATATCTAATAAAGTGTTTGAATTTATGTGTCCAAATAAGACTTAACACGGCGTTAATTTTGTGACTGAGTGGATGCTATTATTATAAGCTATTATAGCATATTTAACTTTCTTAATTATACTGTCTTTTTTTAATTCGATTTGATTATTTAACAGCCTTATGTGTTCTATCAAAATTGAATGAAATCTTTCACATAATCCGTGTATCTCCTTTACAATTCTGTTATTAAACTCCGTTCCATTGTCTGAGATAATAACTGTTGGTAAGCAGAAATGCATGAAGTAATCTAATAGCTTGTCTGCAATCTCTGTAGCTTGAGAGCTTCCCAGGCGATAAACTTGAGCATACTCGTGAAACTGTCGACAATGCTGATAAAGGCATTCTTCTCCAAAGAGATTGTGTCAACGTGAATTATTTGAAATGGTCTTGCAGCTGTTGGTGTCAAGTTCATTTCTAGCTGTAAGGGAATTCTGTCGTATTTGGTTCTTTGACATATGTCACACTGATTTATGAAATTTTGGATTAGTGATTTTAAATTAGGCCAATAATATCTTCGCTTAATTTGTTCGTATGTTTCCTGTATCCCATGGTGATTGGTTTTGCTAACATGATAATTACTTATCGTTTCTAAGGTATCTTCTTCCGAAGTTAGGTCTAAGAGTTTGTTATTATACTTAACTAAATTTAGTTCAGTTTGTTTGACATTTTTGGCTATGCATGATGCAAACTTCTCATAAAAATCGTCTTCAAAATATAGATTATATTTTATTTTGGGTACCAAATATGATTTTACAAAATTAACTATGTCTTCTTTAAAATTATTTGCTGATATTTCGACTATTAAACGGATTTTTGAAGTTCCAAATAGGTTTATAATTTTTACTTTCTTCGGCTCATATTTTACTAATGATGTAAATATTTGATTTTTTCCAAAGTTTACAGGCTCGTCGGAAATTGGTATTTCAATTTGGGTGTTCCCTTCAAAATTGGAGTGCACGGTTTGACTGTCACTTTCTTGATTGTACTCTAAGTTGGCGTTATCTGTTGCGTCGAGTTGTACGACCATAGATTCGTTATCGCTATCGTTTAGTTCCGGGAAGTAACGTTGAAGTAAGCCAGCTGGAGATAACTCAAGGTCTGGTTCTACAGTGTGTTGGGTGTTCGTTGAACTTTTGTCAGTAACATTCAATTGTATTCTAGACAAAGCGTCTGCATTTTGGTTTAATTTGCCTTTTTTGTATCTTATGTCATAATCATATTCTTCTAATTTTAATCTCCATCTTAAAAGTTTGGAATTTGGTTCTTTAACTGAAAATAACCATTGTAAAGGTTTATGGTCTGTATAAATTTTAAATTTTCTCCCAAATAAATAAGGCCTGAAATGTTTGGTGGCCTATACGATCGCTAATAATTCCTTTTCAATCGCGGAGTAATTAGTTTCGCTGTCGTTTAATGTTCTGCTGGCATACGCTATAGGAAGGTCTTTTCCATTTTTGTCCTGGCTTAAAATTGCTCCTAGTGCAAAATTACTAGCGTCTGTCGTTAGAGTAAACTCCTTTTCAAAATCTGGGTATTGTAGAAGGGGCTCATTAGTCAATATATTTTTACATGTTTCAAAACATTCTATAAAGTCTGGATTTTCTATGTTTATTTTTGCATTTTTCTTTAAACAGTTAGTAAACGGTTTTGTTATCTTGGCGAAGTTTTTAGTAAATTTTCGATAATAGCCTATTAGTCCTAAAAAGCCTTTAATTTGTTTGGTGGTTTTAGGTATTGGGTAGTCCTTGATTGCCAAAATCTTTGCGGGGTTAGGTTTTACGCCATCTGGTGTCACAACATGTCCCAAATATGCCACTTCTTTTCTTAAAAATTCTGTTTTATCCAGCTGTACTCTAAAGTTGGCTTTGCGTAATCTGTCGAAAACTTCTTTAAGTCTTTGTATATGTTCTTGGAGGCTAGTAGAATAAATTATAATGTCGTCTAAATAAACTAAACATGTTTCATTTTGGATGCCTCTCAGAATATTATTCATAATTCTTTGAAATGTAGGGGGGCTATTCTTTAGTCCAAAGGGCATTCTTAAAAATTCGTTGTGTCCCGTTTCTGTTGAAAACGCTGTTTTTTCTATGCTATTTTTATCCATTTCTACTTGGTGAAATCCTGAGGCTAAATCCAAAGTTGTAAAATGCTGAGATCGTCCTAATTTATCTAATATGTCGGTAATGTTTGGCAAGGGAAATTTATCGTCAATTGTTTTTTTGTTTAATCCTCTAAAATCTATTACTAATCGAAATTTTCTTTTGCCAGAAGCGTCTTGTTTTTTTGGGTACAATCCAGACAGGAGAGTTCCATGGAGAATTTGAAGGTCTAATAATTCCTTGTTCAAGCATGTCCTCACTTTGTTTATTAATTTCGTTCTTGTAAATCTCTGGATATCTATAATTTCTAGAGTATACGGGAATTTCATCAGTAGTCCTAATAACATGTTTTATTTGGTTGGTAAAAGTTAAATCGTTTCCCTCAATATGGAATAAATCTGCATAATCTTCTATTAAACTTGTTATAGCGGATTTTTCTTCCGAGTTCATATGTTCCATTCTAAATTTTGATAAATCTAAATTTTTTCTTCTCGATTTTTTTTGTTTATAATCTAATAAATTGAAATTAGCGTTCGTTTGCATTGCATCAGGTTTAAGGATATTGTATTCTTCTAAAGATTTTAATTCTAATGGTTCATTTACTGTTAATTCTACATTTACTTCTGTGTTGTTTATTATAGGGCAGTAGGCTTCTCCCTTGTGTACTGAGACTATACACTGCGGAATTTCTAATCCATTTACGTGTTTGTATGGTAAGAGTCCTTCTCCATCTTGAATATTTTGTATTCTAAATTTAATCGTTCGGCTAGTGCGGGCTTGTATAACATAACTTGTTCCCTTTTTTGCGTCCTGTTCCTGACATTCGCCTTTATTATTATTATTATTATTATTGTTATTATTATTATTTTGTTCCTCTGTGTTAAAATATTTAATCGGGATTTGCTTATTGCGAAATATTAATTTATCATTCACAAAATTTAAATTAATTTTTAATTCTTTTATGTTATCTAATCCAAGGAGTAAGTCAAAATCTTTATGGAAATCAAATAAATAGAATTTGGTTGTTTCTTTTCCCAAAAGTGGTAGCGTACAACAGTATTTTTCTTTTGATACTCCATGAGCTGTACTCACCTCAAATGGTTCTTGTTTTAGGGTGTTTTTGAAAAATTGGAAAGCTACTGATTTTTTTATAAATGATCTCGTGCTTCCAGTGTCAATCAGCATCTTTAGGTTGGTCTTGGGATCGTGGATGTACGGTAGTTCGTTTGTGTCGTCTTCTATATGCATTATGGAAAATGTCTTTTTATTGTGGTTAGTCCTAAAAAATGATTTTGGGTATGATTGTCTTCTTGAGTGAATCCACATGCGTTTTCCTCTTGCGTTGAATCATCAAAGTCTATGTAGCTGTCAGGGTCCTCTTGCGGTTCATAATCTGTTTGTTCGGTCAGATAAGAGTTAGTCATCTGTTCAGTCAATCGATTCATAGTTTGATCGTAATTTTCTTCTTCTATTGGTTTCCCTGTCATCTGATAAAGTCTATTTTGTCTAATTGTGTTCCCTGTTTGACGTGTGGAAATGCTCATTGGTTCTGGTTCAAATTTTTGATGAACTTTTAATGGTGTGTAAATGTTAGACTGCCTCGGTTGTTGATTTTGCTGTACGTATGAGTTAGGTTTAGTAAATTGGTTAGGATTACTTTGGTAGTTGGGCCTATAATTTTGGAAGGTTTGTTTGTTAGGAAGGGGTTTGCGACTAGGCGGGTATTGTAGGGCCCTAGGTGGAATGTTCTGTTTAATATTTTGAAATAATTTGTTATTTTTAAATTGAAAGTCATTAAACATGCTTACTAAGAGAATCTGGATTTTTGGTTCGCATTAGCGATCCTACGGGCTCATGTAAACCTCTAAGGAGAACTCTTAACCCTAATTTCTGTACATATTCTATCAAAACATCTTTGGCCAATTGTCTTTGTGGCTCTTTATTAACAAAAAATGAAATCTGTAAATTTAATAGTTTTTGAATTCTTTCATAAAATTTAAAAGGTGATTCGTTATTCTCTTGTTTTAACTCAGCCATTTCTAAATTTAAAGTAAAGCAATCTCTTTTGTCTGAGTAGCTGGTTAATAATACTTTTTAAATCTCATACCAATTATATGAATTTGAGTTCACTACCATTTCTAATGCTTGGCCTTTTAACTTAGCTAGTATAGAAGAAAATAGATATTCATTTTGAAAATCCTCTGGATTTTCGTTTACATAAAACTTATTTACTACTTTATCACATATTGAAATAAATCTGTGGAGCATAGTGGGCTCTCTACTATACTCAGGAATCATATCAAGATATTCCTTCTTTAATGTTGGCGTTGCCATTTTAAAATATTATTTTCTTTAAAATAATAAAATTAAAAATCAATTATATAAAATTAAAAAGTATTTACTCTACTTTTTCTTAACTCTATTTTTTACGATCTACTTACAAGTGGATCCAAAATACTTTGCTCATTTGACTACTTTTTCACTTTTCACTTACACGATATTCGCTCGTGCTCTTAATAGATATGCGCTCTATTAAGTAGTTGTAGATATTCACTCTACTTAAAGTTTCTTGATGTCGTTACAGATATGCGCTCTGTAATGAATCGAGTTTTTGCAGTATCTCGGTTAACGATTGAAATCGATAAAAATTATGTTCATTAATTCTCCCGAGATGTCCTACCGACTGCGCCAGTTACGTGTTATATTAAGCACGAAAGGTTTTTAAAAATTATTTTATTTTTACAAACCTTTGTTGAATTTAATAAACAATTAATTTGGAAAACTGTTACATAAATTATACTTAATAAAACAATTCAAATACAACTGATGTACATGCAGTTGGAGCGGAAAAAGTATGTGCGATACAGAGGCGACTTACACACTGCCGGGGCTCTGTTCTCACCACCTATATAATACAAAAGCTGTGTAAGCAGGAATTTTCCTAGCACGCATTTAATTATGAAATGTTCACATAAATTGCTCATATAACTTATATAAATGTATATATATATATATATATATATATATATATATATATATATATATATATATATATAGGCCTTCAACAAATTATATATATAAATATTTGAATTTTTTCTCGAAAACTACTCCAAAGATTTCACTAACGTTATACAGGAGATTTTAGCAATAGCTATCAAATAGGGTAAGTGAAAATTTTCTGAAAAATCATTATCAAATTTTCGAAAATCTTTTAACATCCAAAGCTACTTATGATTTTCATCCAAATTGGTATTATAGCGATTAAGCTCAGTAATCCAATGGAATAAGTGCGTGTGTGTGTGCGTGCGTGCGGGCGTTTGTGCGTGTGTGGGTGGGTAGGGGTGTGTATGTGTGTGTGTGTGTGTGTGTGTGTGTGTGTGTGTGTGTGTGTGTGTGTGTGCGTGCGTCGATAGGAACAAGTTGCGACCCATCTGAAATCCTTCTGTGACCCACTAATTGGTCTCGGTTCTCCTTTTGGGAACTACTGATCTACAGAATTCTCTTAAAATATTTTCAAATAATAGCGTCGTATAGAATGAAGTATATCAGAGTGTTCGAGAATTTTTTTTACATAGGTTATTAACAGTTAATACTAAAATCCATTGAAATACTAGTTGTAGTACAGACGAAAGAATATCCTCAGAGAGTTTAGTAACAAAAACAAATAAGTTTATAAATTTTTAAATAAGTTTAAACAAATAAGTTTATATTTTTAAAAGCAAATTTGTCTAGTTCTAATCACATTGGATAGATGACAGATGCGTGTCTGTGAAAAATACTTATTGGCGGGTCCAGCTAGCTCCCGCCAAACGCTATGATTGGAGATCCAGCTTTACCGATGTTAATAAAGTTATTTTACGGATACCAAAATTCGTTTCTTGGTTATTTTTATGTTCTCTTAAATATTAAATATCTGTATACTTTAGAACAATATTTATAAAATTTATTTACTTTCCCTATTCGTTACTACAAAAAATGTGATTTTAATGAATAATATATTTGTTTCTTATAACACAATTTGGTTATATTAAGTTTTTAACATAATGTATTACAATTTCTGAACTAACACATGTAAAGAATTAATATAGAGATGAAAAAGTTATTAAAAGTAAACTTCATTTTTTTTTTAACGTTCGACGGTGAAGTTTTCATTGACAGTGAAAAATCCTAAAAGATTTTAAAATTGATTAGTATTCTATTAAAAAAAAATTCCTTTTTAAAGTAGATAAAATGTCAACTAAATGTTTAGGAAGTTAAATTAACTAAAACCTGCTTATGTGGGGAATATAAACTTTAAGAAATTGTGGTTATGGGGCTTCAATAATTGTTTTAACCACCATATTTTGTACCTTTATAAGTCATTTATAGACATGGAATTAGAAGGTTTGAATTTGATATATCTGTGAGCATTGATTCGTAAATCAATGTTTTGATCAGGGAAAATTCATTTTGAAAACGTTGTGTGTAGTTACATTTATTTTATTCTTGTGCTGTTTACCAACAAATTAATCAATTTTGTTGTTTAGTTCTTAAATAGCAAATCTATAAGTACATAACTATTAAACATCCAGGTTAGTATTGAACAACTTAAGTTAAGATACAACATTCTTAGCATTAATAAAAACTCAAAAATACATACTTGACAATTTACCAATATAGTTGAAACTATATAAACATGCTTTATAAAACAGCCTTAATCTGTACTTCATACAAATATTATAGATCAATATTATGAAAAGCAACAAAGTATCGAGTTGGGTTAAAGTAATACTTGTCTATTTTTTCATTTTTATGTATGCCACTCAATACAAAATTATAAATGAGAAATGATGTTATTTATTTCCGTACCCCACATAATTGATATTTCCAAAAACAAATTACACCAGGCTTTGCAAAGTCATCAGAAACACAATATTTTAATTAAATTTGTTATTTTTAAGGGTGTGAAAGTAAGTTTTTGTTTTTTAACTTTTTTTCTGTGTTCACAATGACACTCTGCATTACACAGTATAATTTAGGCAATATTGATTACTTGCAGAAAGAAAATAAATACAATAACTATATAGCAGCCAATGTAGAAAATCATCAGGAAGGCATGAAAAATTTAAAAAATGGTATGCTTACACCTCAAAAATTACATTTTGAAAAAAAGTATATATCACCAGAAGGTTGAAGCAAGGTGTATAAGGAACCTATGGATGATCTGTGAACAGTAATAGTTTACCATTAAGCATCTTTGATATTTACTTTAAAGATGTATGGAAATGTATCTATAAAGGAATCAGTTGTGCTAGGTCTGGTAATATAAAAAAAATAAGTTTTAGCAGCACAAGGTAACTTATTAAAAAAGGAAGTGGTTAGAAAAAAATTTTGGTGTAAGAAATTACTGTAATTATTAAGATCAGCGACTGCTGCTCCGATCGCCAAATACCTGATCAATTTGACCTCGCTGAACTCGAATCTGAAGTTTTTTTTACTACAAACACATTAAAAAAAAAATTCTAACCTAACCTGACCTAGTTTTCTTAGGTTAATATGTGTTTGCAGTGAAAAAAACTTTAGATTCGTGTTCAGCAAGGTCAAATTGATTAGGAGAAAAAAGTTTGTCGATTCGGAGCTGTAGTCGCTGATCTTAATGATCACTGGAATTACCAAGGAACGTTTTTTCATTGTGGCATGGAACAAGATATTTATTTTATTTTGTCTGTGTTTCTAATGACTTAATGCATTGCCCTCTTTGTTACTATTATCGATTATGTGGAGCGTTAGAAAACTTGAATAGTATTAAAATTTATATATTTGTATGTATATATATTTTTATTTATATATAAATTCATATATATTTTATTAATCAACTTAGACTTACCATCACACCTAAATTGCATAAATTGAATATATCTTTATAAAAAGCAGTATTCCACAATTTGAAACAGATTATAGTTATTTTACAATATACTTTTATCTGTCCAGTTAGGATATTTTTTGTTATAAAACATAACCTTTACTATTAAGGGAAACAAACTCTCAGACAGTTGAAATTAGCATAGATGTTAAAAGTTATCCACAATTTACTTTTCACTCAAATATTCTTGATATAACTATATAGATGTATTAAAATTTATGGACTAAGTATTCATGTATGAAAGGTTAGATAAAAAAAGTCGTTAACTTTGGTAATGGTAAATGGTAGACGTTTGTGAATAAACATTGAGTTTAGAAATGGTCATACCACTCAAGTTAACAGTGATGAAATTCTATACAGTCAAGTTTTGTATTGATATTTTTATGTATACATTATAAAAATTTTTGTTATAACTACATTTTAATTTTATTTATAAAGTTACAAATAAGTACATTTATCAAAATTATCATAAAAATTACAAAATATATCATTGTGTTAGAGCTTGACTTTGTACTGAAATTGTAACACAGTATATTAATATAACTTATGATATAAAAAAATGTATGAAATCATGGTGCCACATGTAATATAATTAGACGTCGCTCTCAACCGAGGTAAAGAGTGATGTTTTCTAGATACTCCTTTAAATAACAATGATACTGATTATAGTTTCAAAATGAGGGGTTAATTAGAGAAAATATGTATGTAATGATTATTAAAATTAAATATTATTTGATTCCACCTTCATTTGAGCAATTAGTTTTTCATTAAAAACACTTGAACAAATATTATTATGCTACACTTGCCTCTGTTTTCGATTATTGAGGATGGTTGTTTCGGGAGATGTGTCTCATTGTCAACTCAGACTGTAACTGATCTCTTCGTTGTTATAGGTGTAGGATAAGGATATGAGGTATATTTGTAATTAGTATTGGGGTTATGAAGTCAAATAGTGTATTCAAGTTAAAATGTAATTGGATATTAGGCATAAGTGTTGGATGTAGTTTGAAAGGTTTGTATATTTCATACTGTTTGGTTGTGTAGCGTTGGTAACTTTATTTTGTTTGTGTAGAATTTTTAGGTTTGATGTTATTTCTGTGTAGCTGTGATTTGTGTATATGAGATGCTCAGATTTAAAGACCGGCAGAGTAGTAAATGTCTTTTCTATGATGTTGGGTTTAAATTGTTTATTGAGGTGTTGTACTTTCTGTGTCTTTTATGAAAATAGAGTAATGTACTATATTTGTAATTACGAACTATACTGCAGGATGTTAGTTACATATTTATTTACGTATTTATTTGTTAGTTTAATCTACAATTACATGTTAATTACATTACTAACGTAATTAGTCTTTTTCTCGAATTCGTCACCCCCTTGGTCCCTAAGTGACAAATTAGAGAGGTTCTACAGTATATATCACTCTTCTGATTTAAGCTTACTGGTAGCTCTTGCCCCAGCTTTTACCTAAGCCAAACAAGAAGATCATTTTATACACAACACCTAGAACAAATTAAAAACTCAAATCCAAAATATTAAATTAACTTTTCCTGTATATATACACAAAACTATCAACCAATGCACCCTTCCTACATAAAAACAGTAATAGGTATAAATTTTGCATAACTGAACAATACAAAATATTAGTATACAATACTTCAAATTTCTCGCTACAAATATTCAATACCCACTACATTACAAGTTATATGCTATTTGACATAATTATGTCTTACAATTTGATATAGATCTTCTTCTTACAACTATTGATTCCATTAATACAGATTTAATTTACAGAAGTCAAGTATAGTTTGAGATTATAGAGATCTGATGTTCAACTTTATTTTATGGAAACAATATATCTTTAAAGTATAACTGTTTAATTTAAGTATACATATCAGTGTTGTTACATTTGACTTTATTATTCTTTAAACTGTTGGTTATTTTGAGCGAGATGAAAACCACTTATGCACATTGATATAGCCTTATAATAATTTATATTAATCACTTAAACAATAGTTTATGACTATCCGAACTTTAAATTTTGTAAATTTGTTAAAACTTACTGAGATAGAACACTTTAGAACGCTTGTATGCAAGACACTGATGAAGATCGCCAGATAGCGATCAAAAACGTGTCTCAGTAAGTTTTAACAAGTCTACAAAATTTAAAGTTCGGATAGTCATAAACTGTTGTTTAAGTGATTAATTAGGATTCACCGAATGTAATGGACTAATATTCAAGAATAATTTTAGAAGTAAACTGGTTATTATATGCCTGTGTAATTAAATAATTATACTGTATTACACAAAATGTAATGTAAATCCTTATTTAAGACTTTTTTTAAATATGTATTTTCAGGTATCAGTAACTGTTATCAACTTAGTTGGTTACACTTTGTGCTATTGCAGTAGAAGCATCATGGACCAAAACAATGAGAAATTTAAAGGCAAATCTGAAAATAAGTAAGTACAATTTAATATTAAGGTGTAGTTTAACTAAAGTAATTTTATTTTACCTGTTGTTTTGCATCCAATGGTTTATGTAAAATTCAGCCTATAATTTACAGTAAGCATATTTGTTTTTAAAGACTAGTTTTATTTGTCATGGGAAATTGTTATGTGCCCACATATTTATAATGCTTTTGTAGAACAGATTAGAGAAAGCTATGCCTGCAGCCCATAAAAATGAATGCGATATTCTTCTCGTGAAACTAAAATTCCACAATAGATGTTCGGCAATAAACCTATGTTTCATATCACTGATAAGGTAAACCAAATCTGGGGAAGTAAAAGCAAAAAAAAATCTTTGAACTTGTTTGTGACAGCTCAAGAGTTAATGTGTCTTGTGCAATCGGTAAATTGAAAATGTATAGGCCTTTTTTCTTCATGGAGAGATAAAATATATTTTCCTTTTTTTCATCAATATTATTGTTTATCATGATATGGTGGAGAACATTTGATTCCTCAATTAGAAGAAGATAGACAACAAGTTGATTCTTTCTACTACCAGCAAGAGTGGACACTACTTTACTTCCTCACAAAAGTTTGGGATGATGTAAATGATTGATTCTAAGGTTGATGGTTTTGGGCTGCAAAGTTGATTGCATAGCCACTTCGCTCTCCTGACCTTACATTTGTTTTTTTCTCTGGGGGTTCATTTACAATACATTTTGTTTTCCACCCCTACCAGACAATCATTGCATGCTCTAGACTCTAGAAGCAGAAACTTTGCTGCAGTTACAGAAGATGGCAAATTTGCTAGTGGCAAATAATTGACATGGTGGTTTTTTTTGCCATATTACCAATGGCAGTAGCATCAATGGTAAATGAGATTCTTTAACTGTAACATTTGGTATGACTATAATGATAATTCTGAAAAATGCAATATGTCATATGATGATTAGTTTGGAATTTCAGTTGATCTTTTGAAATTGTCCAGTAATAAATTTATAAACAGTATAACCCCTAAAATGCGAACCCCAGAAATCCAAACCCCAGCGAAATCTGAACATGATTTGATGAAAACCAAATTTTAAAAAAGTATTTAAAAACTTAATGAAGTATGTATTGAAATTTTGCTCCTACACAATACAGGATTGGGATGTGCAATATATTGGAATTAACACTGTAAAAACATGGTATAATAAGAAGGCCTATACTATAATACTCTATCACTTCATTAACATATAATTTATTGGCAGTAAAATAAAAATACGAAAGACAAACACTAAACTTTAAAAGAAAATACACAAACATATAACTATAATTTTCAATTAAAATCAGTAATCTTTATCTAGGGAAGAGACGTAAATCTTCCCAAGAATGTGATGTTGAGCCACCGTCGCATTAGTTTAACATCATTAAGTGTTGTAGGTGCATGTGGTTCTACATAACGAGAGCATCAGCATGAGTAACAGCATTCGGAAAGGCATCTTTTTCCTGGCTATCACTATCTGCTACACTGTCATCGTGTTGATCCTGGATCATAGACACCATGTCATTCTCGGCGTATTCTTCATTGTTATATAGTTCTGTCCACTATTTCAAGCAGCTTTCTTAAGCATCTTCACATTCTAGTACTCTTTGAATTAGTTCAGTTTCATCATCTAGTGTTCTAAGTAGTGTTTCTACAAACTCGAGACTAGGCCAGAGTTTCTTCCAAGATTTCTGCAGTAAAATGTTACTGATATTATTCCAGGATTTAGCTACCCAGTAAATTACATCCTTTATTGTAATCGTCTTAAGTTTTTCTGGAATAGAAAGAGAAAAATCTTCTTCAATTAATGTTTGCAGAATCTTTTTTCTATAGCTCAGTTTCATGTTCTGCAGCGCACCTTGATCCAAAGTTGGTGTCACATTAGGTGAGAGAAAAATTGCCTTTATGTCTTTACATACTAACTGCATGTTTGAAGGATGTGAAGGAGCAGTGTATCAAAATTAGAGCTTTTGGTGACAGTCCATTCTTTTCATTAAATTTTGTTACCGAAGGAACAAATTCATTTTTGAATCACTTCTTGAAAATATTATCAGCCTCATCCATGCCTTACACTGATTTCTGTAATTAAGAAGGGGAGGATTCAAGTTCATATTTTTTAGACGCTGTTTGTTCAATTTAAATCCTGGCGCAGAAGATTCCTTTCTAGTAGAAGTAAGACTTTTAGTGGAATGGGCTTTAAAATTCAATACGGTCTCGTACACATTATGCACTTACTGGGGTGAGTAATTTTCAGGCAAAATCAAAACTATGAATTCATCTAAATATTCTTTTTCAGCAAGATTATCGGCTGATAACTTCCACGTGCTTTTTGTAAGTAGTATAATTCCGTGCCTTCTCTTCCATCTATCCAACCATCTATTGCAAACTCATTTCTGCCTTTCTTGTGTAAACCTTAAAAATACAGCCTCGTCAATTTTTTCATTCACAGACTCTTTTGAGTAATGGCGTTGTTCCAAAGACTTTTAACTTGTAGCACTGGAAAACTTTAATTTTCGATACAGAAATATGTAATGAATGCTCTAATATTGTTTGTTAATAAATAAAAAAACAATTCTGTCAAACGCAAAATGTACAGCAAATCCAAAACCCAAACTTTTCGGCACAACCGGACTTTCCAAATCAGAACAGGCTATAGCCCCAATTAGTTTAGATTTGAGGGGTTCCACTGTATTTTAAAGTATGCTTGTGCTAATCTTTGATCTGATCGGGGGGTTTTCTAACTATGTGCTTACTGTGTAATTGGTATAATTCCCAGATCCCTCCATTGTCACTGCAATCAACAGTGAAGGGAAGCTATTACCAAGTCAAATTAAACTTATACTAAAGTTTGTTTCACTCAAATATCTTCTTGCATATGGTCTCCAAACTAATTTCCCAATTTATTTAATTTGTCATAAAGTCAAATTCTTAGTTTTTTTAATGTGCAATTCTTCGACCTCTTGTAGTACGAAACTCAATGAAGTTTAAAGAAATGTAAACTGAATTTGCTTTTATGTGTCACAATGGGCAGGACTCCATTTGGTCTAGTTTTCCTTAATATTCAGTCATCATATGTTCCTCTTAGTTCAACAGTCTGGCTATTAATTACCCTATATTAATCCATGTTCTGGTGGCAAGCTATTCTTACTGGTATTATAAAAAGACAGCCTTTGTTTTTCTACAAAAATCTCAAAAACTACTTGACCAATTGTTTTGAAATTTTAAATGAACATTCTTTATTACACATTTAATGTCATGAGCTGTATAAAGTACATTTTTTTTAATGTATAGCAAAAAATAACCATGGCACTACTTACATAAGAATGGTGTTCTGCAGCTGATGCGATGCAACAGACATAGCTTCTAGCAGAGGTCAATAGGTGGTGACTATTTCCATAATAGAATTGTGTCAGATAAAGTTACTTAACTAGCTAACATTTGGTAAATGATTATGCATTTGTTTTTTTTCAGCATTTGTGTTTGTGTATGATTAATTAATACATGTTTTTGCATTTGTATGTCATTGAGGGTATTAGAAATAAAGTGCTTAGAAACATACCAAAAGATTTTTCTCGAAAAGACATTTATATTACTGGATTTAATTGCTTTGCGATCATAAATCAGTTAACTTCTTTTTCAACTTCATCAAAAATATTTATATATTGTTTTTATTTAAATTTTGCAATTTGGTTATTTTGATTAATACTATTGGTATAAGTGCCCTTTTTGATTACATGATACAATTGCTAATGTAATTGCTTTTAAGTTTTAAATTAATTTTTTAAACCTTTATTACGATTTTTGGTGATATCTATGATTACATTAGACAGCCGAACCATAAAGAAGGTGAGAGCCTCACTGCGGAAGTAGTAACGGTAGTGTGGAGGCTCTACGAGAGTGATGAAAAGAGAATTTTACCAGGTATGAAATGTTTGTCTGTTAACATTGAGACTGTAGATAAAGTCACAAAGTAAAAAAGACTAGTTTAATGCAATTTAATGGAAACCTTGTGATATTTTAAAGACAAAATCCTAGAATGAAAATAGGATTCTCAAAGTTTGCAGATTGTTGGCTAAAAGACCAGGTTTTAGCAGTATAGTATGTGTGTAGCAACCAGAAACATTTTAAGGAAAAAGCATTGGAAAAGTTGCTTCTTGACAACAGATTTCAGTTCATAATGTAACCTGCAAACAATAGAAAAAGTAACTTCAGATTTTATCCACTTGTTGACTCAAAAGCTATCTTAACCAGTCTTGATTTTATTGCCAAATAGCAAAACTTATTTTGGAATCACATCAAAGAAAATATAAAAAGCTGAGTATCTTGTCATGTGTGACTTCTTCGAGAAGTATAGATTTGTGGTTCAAAATGAAGTAATAAGCTACCATCGGAATAATGGACAAACATCATTATATGCTTGAGTAATCTACTAGAAAAAAAACAAGTAGTTACCTTTTTGATTATATTTGACGTTTTAGAACACATGGTCATTGCAGTGTATTGCTTTCAAAAACTTATTACTTTACAGATGGTCTGCAGCACAGTATAAAAACAGAAAAATCTTCATGAATCTAAACTTTCGTAAATACTTCAAAATTGATGCTCACTGATATTTTTCAACCACCTCTCGTAGGAAAAGTGCCTGTGATGGTGTTGGAATAATAGTAAATCAAGTAGCCATCATAGCTTGCTTGCAAATGCCTAATTAGATATTTCAGCAGTATGAGTGATCAGTGCAAAATATATGTGTGACAAAATTTGGTTACGATACACAATAGAGTACATTGATACAAATAAACTAATACAAAAAAACCCTTGAAAAGTTTGTTAAAAACCCTGTAACAATAGAAGGCACACAGAGACTTAATTCCCATTCCTTCTAGCAGTACTAAAAAGAAAGTAAAAAATCTTTTCAAAACACACTGAGTTCAAAATTGAAAATTTTGTAACAGTAAAGACTTATTAAGTAAGCAGAAATCAGTGAGTATATAGCTGTTATATATGACAATTGGTGAAAGGTTTATGTGCTTTAAAAAGAAGAAGAAATGGATTAAGCATTGGCTGAATTTTCATTTTTTAACCCAGACGCAATTGATAAGTTTTTCTTTCTCTAGAAGACAAGATATACGTTGGCTTCTTGTAACACATGTTCTATGCAGAGTTAATCCAGTAATTTCAAATGGGCGAACTTATAAATTGTCACAAAAAGAACAACAAAAGACCATTGATGGCTTGGTAACTATAATTAAACCTTCCGAAGAGACTCTTCACTGAATTTTATCTGAAGATATTTCCTCTTTATTGTACTTACAAATGTAAATAGGGTGAAACATATCCTTTCATAAATATGGGACATTCATAATTTTAGGTGTACATCCAGATACACCATTAAAATAATTTCAAACAATTAATATCGAACATTTAGTACTAAAGCCAAAAAAAGAAAACGGTTCGTTCATATTAAGTGATAAAATGAAGATCAGATGGAAGAAATGAAAGAAAAAGCTTCATACTTGGAAACTCCTCTTCCACAAATTTACCAATGCCAACATAACAGCCAAGAATCATTAACGAGCCTGAACCTTTAGGAACACCTGCATGCCAAATTATTAGTGGTCCGGAAGTAAGTGCTTGGTATATCAATGATGTTTCAGCATCAGTTAACATGTAGCTTTAATTTGAAAGTATTTAAAGATAACTAACCCTTTACACTTTGACAGAAAGAACGCTTATTTGGCACGGTAGTCAGAATCCGGGTATGAACCGGCTTCGGTTTTTGCCATGTCTAGCCTGAGGCTTGAAACACGTCTGCGCAACCACTCCAGTGGCTCTTAACACATTTATTTTATCAGTTATCAGTGATAGAAACAAATTGAGAAAGGGAAAATTCATAAACTGACGAAAAAGGGGTTACTATCGAGGAGTATCTTGAGAAGAGAAATCTTTGATTTTCTTTACGTGTTTGATTTTAGTAAAATAAATTATACCTGGCGATGCAGAAAGTCATTAGGAATGGGGAAAAAATTATAAAAACTTTCACTCACTCTCCAGAAATTTGAAAATTTGTAAAATAGCAGTTCCTCCCCCTCCACAGCGCACTAAAAATGTTACAAATTCAACATTTAAAAAAAAATTTTATGATGTAGTAACTCACAAATTGTCTTGAAAGGGAATTAAACTTGTTGGTGTCTACCAAACAATTACAAATTTAAAAAAATTGTTGTTATTCTACTTCTAGAAATTCACTTCATTGGTGCACAAATTTTTTTTCCGCCTGCTAAACACCTCAGTGTGTAGCAATGTCTATTTTTTTTTTTCACACTAACCGCCTACTGAAGTTCAGGGTATTATGAGAAACATTACATCCCGGTAGAATCCTTGTCTAATCTGATGATCACAATCTTCTTGTGATCAAATGAAGTTGGAAAAGCAACTGAAGTGCCATGAAAAAAAACAAAATAAGAGGAATCAAACTTTTTGGCTATAATCAGTTCATCAGAATGTTAAACCAAAATCATTTGAGCTTTGTATACCAACTTGTTTTAAACAATGGTAAACAACTAATAAAATAACGAGTTAATGACATTTTACTATGAATTTAGCTATATTTTTAATCTGTCTAAATTTTATAGACAATTGTTTGTTATTTTTACAGTCAAATAAAAAAACCAAGCTTGGGAGTTTAGACACACTTTTGTATGGCTTAATCAATACCTCAAAACAATATCATGCAAAGAACTCATAATTTGTAATTCAATCAGTAAAATTGTAAAATTTTAGAGAAAAGGTGCTCTGTCATTAAAAATTACCCTAAAATCCAAAATAATAAAACAAATACATAGTTCCTTGCATGTTGCATGTTTGATTTCTGATAAGATTTTGATACTATAGACTGAACAATGTATATAGGCGCCATCCTAAAAAATACTTGAAATGGCAAATACAAAAATATAACATTAAATATACAAATAATATATAACCACCCTAACAATAGTTAATTACTATTCTACCTTTAAATTTTGTAAATTTGTTGAAACTTACTGAGACAGGACGTTTTCGATCCCTATGTGGCGATCTTCATCAGTGTCTTCCAGCTCAGTGAAGACACTGATGAAGATCACTACATAGCGATTGAAAACGTTCTGTCTCAGTAAGTTTTAACAAATTTACAAAATTTAAAGTTCGGATAGTCATAAACTATTGGACTACAAAATTCACAAAAACAAATAATACTTCTCTTGATCTGCAATGAAGTTCTTGCAAACATCAATTTAATATGTGTAAAAAAATTCTATTTTTAAAGTCAGTTTGTCTAAATACAGTAGTTCATTATTAAAATTATTGTTACAATAATCTTTTATGAGTATTGAAGAAAAACAAAATTTTATTTATATGAATGATCACAAGATATATAATATATATTAGTTATATTTTAATTTCTAAAACTTATTTTGCAGATTTCAAAGAAAATCTTTAGTCAACCCCTAAAATAAAAAAACAAATAACCCTAAATTAATTACAATAAGATAGCACTGAAAAATAAGTAATAAACACATCTTAACTTACATATGAATGAAAACAACAACTTTTTCACGTCAAATCCCATTTTGAAACTAAAGACAAATAATACAATACAACAGGTTTTATATGCAGCAGTATTTGCACATTTAAACTCGAACATTTTGTTCACATTAATCAACTTTGGAAGTGATGGTTTTTTAAAAAATCTGCTCAGGCATTATGTATTTTGCTAGAGAAAACACATGAAACAAAACTTAGTTAAAGAATGTATGATCAAGACAAGAAATATGTTGTTCAAGAAGAAACTATATATTGTGACATTTTCTTATCATTCCATTTGTTAAACAGTTTTGGTCCTTCTAAGATTTACATAGATGTTTTAGTACAATAAAGTATCAACTGGCTTATGGCTTGTAGGATACTCAGCTCAGTTAGTGCAGTAAAGTATCAACTGGCTTATGGCTTGTATAATATTCAGCTCAGTTAGTGCAATAAAGTATCAACTGGCCCATGACATATAAGATACTCAGCTCAGTTAGTGCAATAAAGTATCAACTGGCCCATGGCATATAGGATACTCAGTTCAGTTAGTGCAATAAAGTATCAACTGGCTTATGGCTTGTAGGATTAGCTCAGTTAGTGCAATAAAGTATCAACCGCCTTATGGCTTGTAGGATACTCAGCACAGTTAGTGCAATAAAGTATCAACTGGCCCATGGCATATAGGATACTCAGTTCAGTTAGTGCAATAAAGTATCAACTGGCTTATGGCTTGTAGGATTAGCTCAGTTAGTGCAATAAAGTATCAACCGCCTTATGGCTTGTAGGATACTCAGCACAGTTAGTGCAATAAAGTATCAACTGGCTTATGGCTTGTAGGATACTCAGCTCAGTGAGTGCAATAAAGTATCAACTGGCTTATGGCTTGTAGGATACTCAGCACAGTTAGTGCAATAAAGTATCAACTGGCTTATGGCTTGTAGGATCAGCTCAGTGCAATAAAGTATCAACTGGCTTATTTCTTGTAGGATACTCAGCTCAGTTAGTGCAATAAAGTATCAACTGGCTTATGCCTTGTAGGATACTCAGCTCAGTTAGTGCAATAAAGTATCAACTGACTTATGCCTTGTAGGATACTCAGCTCAGTTAGTGCAATATAGTATCAACTAGATTATGGCTTGCAGAAATGAGCCTAACAGAGTTGTAACATATAATATTAAAACCTTCAATATCTTTTTAATTTTTCTTTACATTATGTTCTTTACATATGAAAGTAAGCGCTTGATACACTTAAGAGAACATTTCATGTATTTTTTATGATCGCAAAAATAACATTTTCCTCTCTTACGGTTGAACGTTTGGGTGGTATCAGTAGCCATATCTTCTTGATTTTCTTTTAAAAAATTTTAAATTTTTTTCTTAGCCTTAACAAAAAATTAGAATTTCTTTTCATTTTGTTTGGTACAACAAGCAAGACTAATACAATGCCAATCCTTTTCATTTATTTACTCCTTTTCAGGCTCTTTTCAGGATTTGCAGGCTTCCATGAAGCGTAACCATTTACCATCGAAATATTCACAATAGCCGAAAATATAATGCATGGCCATCGTTGAGTTCAACCTACAGAATAATTTACGCATTTCTGGTCCAAAGCATCTACGCCTCCTTTAGTTCAATTATGAGGAGTGTAATGATCTCTGGCTTACCGCTACTCGGATCTATTGATTTATTGTGATGCATAGTAGAAATCATTACAATGCTTTTATTTTTTTTATGAACATACGAAGCTAGCGTTTTATCATTCGTAAATCCACATAGAAATGAAACTTCAAAACGTGTTTTTGTGACAAAAACTCAAGCAGTACCTCCCTTCCAATAATTTATTGAGAAAAAAACAAAAGTCAGACAAAAATATATCTTTATCTCAATGTTCTATCAAAAAATTGTAACGTTTTTTCTTAGGTCTAACAAAAAATTAGATTTTTTCTTCATTTAGTTTAGTAAAAAAGGCAAGACTAATACAATGTTGTTTCTTTTCATATATTTACTACTTTTTAGAAGCATTTCTGCATATCCTGGCTTCCACAAAATGTAACCATTCCCACCAAAATATTCATAATAGCCGAAAATATAATGCATGGCCATCGTTAAGTTCTAGCTACAGAATAATTTGCACATTTCTGGTCCAAAGCATCTATGCCTCCTTCAGTTCAATTTTGAGAAGTAATGATCTCTGGCTTACCGCTACTCGGATCTATTGATTTATTATGATGCATAATGGAAACCATTACAATGCTTTTATTTTTTTTATGAACATACAAAGCTAGCGTTTTATCATTCGTAAATCCACATAGAAATGAAACTTCAAAACGTGTTTTTGTGGCTAAAGCTCAAGCAGTACCTCCCTTTTAATAATTTCCTGATAAAAAACAAAAGTAAAGTCAAAATGAATGAACAATAATACAACCATTCTTGGAGCTGGGGGTCATTTTTGACCTCATGTGTGTACATACCTCTAATTCTAGGAATGTTAGAGCGACTTGTGTAACCCACTGCATCCTGCGACATAATGAGATTAATAATGATATTTACACTTGCTGAGATTATTGTTAAATAAAAGCGGTTGACTTGTGAGACAAGTACAGCTATTTATTTAAAAAGGCAGCGTTGCAATAACAGGTACATTATCGCTTCATGCTTACAATACATAAGTACGCAATTAAAAATAATAATAATAATAATAACAGTTCACAATTAACCGCAGCACAATGAAATTTCAATCATTATAAATACATATACCAATAAAATTGTTTGTATTAGTTATGTTAATGTTTTTTTAAAAAAAATTTCTAACGCTACCCGTTTTAGTGGTGTGTGTATTTTTTTAATAAATATTGAAATTTCATTGCGCTTGATTATTTGTGAACTGTGTTATTAATTGTGTTCTTATGTATTATAGGCCTGAAGACGATAACATGGCTGATATTGAAACGTTGCCTGTATAGACAAATAGTTCTAGCAGACTCGCAAGTCAACCGCTTTTATTCAACAGTAATGAGATTGAAGTATTGAGTTTGTAGATGATATGATAATATGATAGCATTGCCGTAGCCTTAAGTGTGGTTTGAGATTTATATACCTTTTCCTATTTTAATTCCTGTTTATTTAAGTAATTAAATGAAGTAGGGTATGAATGAAAATGTGGTTGATGACAGAGTCAACATTTTTTTTTATTTGTTCAATTAAAATTTTCATTTTAATGTTTTGTTATCAATATTTCAATAATAATTCATTCTTTGTTTGCAGGCAACAGCTTTTGGTCCATAATGCACAAATGGAAGATCATTTGTCTCATATGGCATGTTCATTAAATATACGTGAAGATCCAAATATTGTTACAAATGGTGATGAGTGCAAACAAGTAGTGGTACCAGAGTATCAGGATTCCACTCCACAACTAACATCTAAACAAAAATTGATTGAAATCGTTAAATCTCTTCCTGCTGGTTCCCCATTGCTTCCATGGATAAGAAACCAGTTGATTTCCTGGAGAAATCGCAATTTTGTTGCTTGTGAAATATATTCCCATTATCATACTAAGCCAGTTCATCCTCATTCTATTGAACATAACCAACAAGCAATGACTACTAGTTGTCTTCCAGAATCTCCCACTTTGAGTGAAAATGACTTTATGGATCTACGAGGATTATAAATCATTTCAAGCACACAGCTTAGCTACTTACATAATAATATCAATGCACTACAAAATTTGCTTATAGATGTTTTACAGCTTGGTAGTATAATGGAACAAATTGGAGAGAGGACATTTAATACTGAAATATCCACAGAAAATATGCCACAAAATCAAAACAGTAATCCTGAGCATGCAAGTTTTCAAAATGAGCCAAATTCTGCTAGTCAAACAATTGTCACTGGTCAAATGAGGTCTTGTGATAGAAATATGTTCAAACAAAACCTCAAAATCCTTTTTTGTTTCCCTCCCAGACTAATGTCTCAACACAATACTCTTGTTTTTCAAAAGCAGGAGATCCACGTCTTCAGAATCCTCTTCCAGATCAACCCTATATTACAAGACAATACTCTTGTTTTTCAATTGCAGGAGATTCACATTTTCAAAATCTTCCTCCATATCAACCCTACATTCCAAGGCAATACTCTTTTTTATCAATTGCAGGAGATCCACATTTTCAAAATCTTCCTCCAGATCAACCCTACATTCCAAGGCAATACTCTTTTTTATCAATTGCAGGAGATTCACATTTTCAAAATCTTCCTCCATATCAACCCTACATTCCAAGGCAATATTCTTTTTTATCAATTGCAGGAGATCCACATTTTCAAAATCTTCCTCCATATCAACCCTACATTCCAAGGCAATATTCTTTTTTATCAATTGCAGGAGATTCACATTTTCAAAATCTTCCTCCATATCAACCCTACATTCCAAGGCAATACTCTTTTTTATCAATTGCAGGAGATCCACATTTTCAAAATCCTCCAGATCAACCCTCAATTCCAAGACAATAATCTTTTGTTCAAATGCAGGAGATCCACATCTTCAAAATTCTCTTCTAGATCAACCCTCAATTTCTAATGCACTTCCAGATAATAGTAATCTTTTTTTTTGCTAGATGTAGGTGACAGATTTGATCTTCAGGGCTATACACATCTATTACATTTCATAGCTTTAGTTCGTATTTTGTAAGTTCTTAAGTAAAGGTAGAAAATAATCTTTATCTTACTGTTATGTACAACTGTGATTTTTATTCCTTGTGTTAAAATATTGGGTGTTAGGTATAATATTACCAAAGTTTGATCTGACACGCAAAGTGTATGACAACTCGTATGAGAATGTTGCGTACATCTTCATGTATTGAATAGAGGTTAATATTTAGATATTTCTATAACAGTATATATTTGCGTTCAATTTTTACCTATTTTTTAAAGTTTAATTTTTCGTCAGAAAACTTTATGTAATTCAAAATTTTGAGTAAAATTTTTTGTTTGTTAATTTCCGTGAGCAAAAACTTTTTAAAAAAACTTTGTAATAACCTTCCATAGGTAGCATTGATTTTACAACACGATAGGCTGCGTACTTATGTGCTCTCTAGGCTATTATGTCATAGTAAACCTTTTTTAAATCAATAAGAAGTATATATTTTGTATTAGATATATCTTTGGAAATGTTACCACATTAAAAAACCAGTTTTGCTTTAAAAAAAAAAAAAGGTCATATTTCTGAATTTGAAATTTACAAATAGTCATAATGTCAAATATGAATTTAAAGAACGTTACATTTTATGTTTATAGGTAGAAAAAACAAAATATTATTGAAATAAAAATGTAAACTTATTCAATTCATAAGAAATTTCTGAGAAATTCTCATTCACTGTCTCATAACCCGATTTTGTCATTTTCATCGGCACAGTTGACATACTTCAGGAATAAAAGTCCGGGTTTTGCGTTAGCTCTGTGCTCTTAGGAAATACAGGTCCAGGCTGAAATAACACATGTGATAAAAGGGAAAATGTGGTGGGACATTTCCTAGATTGAGGCTCTTGAAGTACGCCAGGTTTGTTGATTGCCGGTGGTGAGAAAATATCCCATTTTTATGAAATTAAGTGGGTCCATAGAGAACTCCAATGATGTCACCTCTGGAAGGTTAAAAGAAAATTATATTTTAAATTTGTTGTTTTTTTGAAAAAAATAATTTAAAAGTCATTGTGCCTTCATGTGTAATTTATAAAACTGTTCTTTTGTAGATTATATTATTAAAGATGGGCTTTTGGATTACAGTTTACTAATATGTATGTGTTGTCTATGATTATCCTTCGTGTATGATAAAAGTATATAACGGTAGATATTTGCAAGAGTATATAATGATAGATATGTGCATTATTTAGATTTTATTGCTGACCAAAGTTTTTAAGCATATAAGTGTAAGAAAATATTTTACACTTTTTTTGGCACAAATTTTTGGCAAGTAGTTTGAGTTATTGAATTTTGTAGTCCATTACGTTTGGTGAATCTTAATCACTTAAACAATAATTTATGACTATCTGAACTTTAAATTTTGTAAGTTTGTCGAAACCTACTGAGACAGAACGTTTTCGATCGCTAAGTGGCGATCTTCATCAGTGTCAGTATTCAAGACACTGATGAAGATTGCCACATAGCGATCAAAAACGTGTCTCAGTAAGATTTAACAAGTTTACAAAATGTCACGGTGAGCCTTGTTGTCAAGTGTCACATATTTCAAACTGACAACACCGCTTCCCTACTTGACCACTACCTATTCTGCTTTAAATCAAACTATACACCAACTTTAAATCAACACCAACTCAGCATTTTAAAATCACATAAAAAACAAATACACAGACATTTACCATAACCTAGAAATACTACACTTCAACAAGAAAGGACCACTTTTGAGCACTAGAACAATATGAAATTTACAGACACACGAAGTACAAACATATTAAATGAACAAACACAATACAAATCACACATACTCTTTGATACTATCGAAAACCTGCCTTTAAAACTATCACCGCTTGACCTGACATCTCCAAACAGAAGACACTGATGAAAATCACCACATAGCGATTGAAAACATTCTGTCACAGTAACTTTTAACAAATTTACAAAATTTAAAGTTCGGATAGTCGTAAACTATTGTTTAAAGGATTAAATAGTTTGAATTAGTATTAATCTGAGTGCTTTATTGTGAAACAGGGGTGTTTAGTTTGATATAATGTGATGCTATGATAAAAAGCAGAGGTGGTAAATCTAAAGCTTTCAATGATATGCAGGAGAGTATAATCGGAGGAAAACCTCAGTTAAATGTGTTTTAGCCTTTCTCGTGATGTCTAATAATAGGTGTTTCTGTTGCATGAGGTTTCTACTGCCAGGTTTGTGTAGCAGTTTTTATTATCTGTAAAGATTTTAAACAGTTTTTGAAGGCTGCAGGTTGTCATCAGGGAATATTAAGTAGGCAAACCAGTAAAACAGAATAAAACCACTAAGGTCACCTGCAGATTTTTTTTTCCAATTCCTTCTATTAGCTCACACTGTCTTTATATATATCTTGTACAAATTTTTATTCGTTAATAAAATACGTTTTTATTCATAAAATTAACTACATTTTTTTGAAAACCTGTAGGCTAATGGATGACAGTTTGGGTTAATACAGTTTTTTCTAATAATTATTCATTAATTTGAATTTTAAAAACTTGATGTCTCAGTCGAACTGAGGAACTACATGTTTGAAATCCAGCACTTTGGCACTGAGATAACTTTACCATAGCTAGAAATCCATTATTTAAAGAGCTATATGAAATTATAAGTGAAAAGTTAATTGCAATAATAAAGCATTACAATAGGTGGATGCACAGGCTCAAACGGGCAAAATGCTGTTTGAAGGCTTGAAAGAAAAAATTTATTAAATAATTTAAAAAAATAAATTTTAATTAAAAAAATATTCAAATAAAATGTAACAAGACTAAAGGAATAATAATTATAAAACAAATTGTTACGGTAAAGCCAAATCATTTTAAAAACTAATGGTTAAGATCAAAGTCGAAGGAGATAAAGGTAGGAGTGGGAAACGTTCTGGATGCCAAATGCTGGTTAGTTGGATTGAGAGAGTTGAATGGGAAGACTTGGATTCCAGACACCGGGCAGATTAGATATACGAGCAGGTGTTGTTTTTTAATTTTCTTTGACATCATCCTGGCGGGCTAAAGAGTTAATCTTTAGCCTTGCCAGGAACAAAAACTGTTACTACAAATTTCTCAATGTAAAATTGCCGCAGCAGAGTCATTACGAACAGAACTATAAAGTTTTCAAAATTAACAGATAACTGGTAATTTATAATATGTATTTCCCTCGTAATTATTAAATTTGGAAAGAAGAAGAGATTGGAGTATGCAGCCAGTTCACTGGAGAAGAGAAACTCACCACAAGAACACAGGAGAGGAGATGGAACATTCCGGATGGGATCAGCCTCCATTTGCTGGTAAAAACAGGCGAATGAAGATGACGTTTTTCTTCCAAAGGCAAGTCCAATCCAGTTATGGTTAACTTTGCTTCGAAAAGTATAATTTCGAGTAAATTTGTTAAATTTAGAAAACATTTTCAAGAACAGATTTGGCTTTACTTAAATTCGTTTAAAATTGTTCAAATATAAAATTATAGAAATATATTATATTTTAAATTATAAAGGTTATACCTATAAAAAGATATATAAAGAAAGATATTTCACGTAAATTCTTATAAATTTATAGTATAAAATAATCAAATATATTTTCATTTCAAAAAATGATAACTTTTTAGAAAAAATATATACATAGGGGAATAGAATTATTTAATATAATAAAATAATTATAAAATCATAATAATATGCTATGATTGTTGAGTAGGTAAGATAATATTAGGAATCGAGTAAGAAGTAAAGAATAAGAGTGATTAAATATTTAATAGGGAGAATTTCATATAAATTAAATGCTAAATTATATATATATATATATATATATATATATATATATATATATATATATATATATATATATATATATATATAGATTTTTTGGACTAGGAGACTGACAGACTTACCTTGGTAAGAGTCCACACTGTAGTCTTGAAATAGAAACACATAAAAGCACTTAAACAATGATATATTTCAACCACACGGTGGTCTTTGTCAATCGAAGAGAAAACACAAAAAGAAATATGAGAGAATGAAATAAATAAATACAAGAAACTTGTATTTATTTATTTCATTTTATTTCATTCTCTCATATTTCTTTTTGTGTTTTCTCTTCGATTGACAAAGACCACCGTGTGGTTGAAATATATCATTGTTTAAGTGCTTTTATGTGTTTCTATTTCAAGACTACAGTGTGGACTCTTACCAAGGTAAGTCTGTCAGTCTCCTAGTCCAAAAAATCTAAATAATCTTTACCAACCAAAACTAACCTAAATATATATATATATATATATATATATATATATATATATATATATATATATATATAAAAGATTCAAGTTTATCATTATATTATATAAAATCCACTGGGAAAAAATTAAAAGCGAAAGCAGGAAGAATGTTATTTTCATTTGTTTTACAAAGAGAATCAAGCCAAGGTGTGGCAAGGAGTTATTTTAATTTTTCTGCAAATATTAACTTCTTCAGTGAATAATATTAATTTTATAAATAATTAAAACACATAAATTATCCAACAAATTAAACATCAAATAGACTTTAATTGATATGAATTTACTACACATATTCAAGATAAAATATAATTATTTTGATGATGTGTTAGGGGTAAAGGTGCTAGATTAAATAAGGAATTAATGCCTGTAAATGTGTGCATGCTTTACTGTAGGCATCGTGCCGAAGGATGAATGGCTGCAGGGTATAAAATGCAGTCCCAAACGATCCCCTTGAGGAACCAGACAAAACCTCATTGTATGTTGTCTTGCCAGGGCAGTGGGTGCTCTGCTCTGGTCGACCGTTATTTTCCCCATACTCGTGGGACTTTAATGGACCAAATAAGTAAAAGAATTTATTTCGAGACTGCACAGACAGTGGGAGCCAATAAGACGGCAAACCGTGAGTCTGTAGCAGATGTGTCAACGGCAACCATCACTGGGGGTGCGGGGGCGGCTGTCAAGCTGCCGACTGCAGAAACCGATGAAGTGGCTGTAGAGTTGAGCACGATGTCTAGTCCTGGGGCTGCTCTGCGGACCCAGGCGACTGCAAATTAAGCAGAACAATGATCAAGATCCTCCAAGTTAACCTACAGCATAGCAGGGCGGCGAGTGCTGACGTGTGTAGGATGCTGGACAGGGGAGAGGTGGACTTGGTTCTCATCCAGGAGCCATGGATTTCTGGAGGACGAATATGCGGGCTGGCGACATCTGGAGGTAAGTTGTTGAACGATAAGGACTCCGGTGTTCCCAGGACGTGTATCCTGGTTAGGAGGGGGTTGAGTGCTTTTGTATTAACGGACTTCTGCTGCAGGGACTTAATAGCAGTGACGGTGGAGCTGCGGGCGGAGGGGAGGATGAAGAGGCTGAACCTTGCCACGGCATATCTGCCCTTTGACTACGAGGGGGCTCTACCAACACAAGAGCTGAGGAGGCTGGTCGAGCACTGCGGGGCTGTGGATGAGGAGCTGCTGGTGGGGATGGATGCTAACTCCCATCACATTTCGTGGGGAAGTACAGGTACCAACACTAGAGGTGAGGAACTTTTAGCTTATCTTAGCTCTAAGAATTTACTAGTCTTAAATCAGGGGGAAGAGCCGATGTTTGTCACTAGGGCCAGACAGGAGGTCCTGGACATTACGGCGGCATCGAACCAGACGGCTAGGTATGTACTAAACTGGCATGTGTCGGATGAACCATCTTCTTCTGACCACAGACATATTAGGTATGATATCTCTCTAAATCCAGCCATGCTTCGGCCAACCAGGGATCCAAGAAGAACAGACTGGGACTCCTACAGGAGGGACCTGGGAGTTCGGATTGAGGAGGCTGAATTGGAGTATGGTGGGAGGAGAGAGCTAGAAGACTCTGCCGCATTGGTTGGCGAGGCTATAGTAGAATCCTTTACTGATAACTGCCCTCTTATTGAGGGGAGAAAAGTAGGGGATCCGTCATGGTGGAGCAAGAAGCTAGCCAAACTTCGGAAGACCACCAGGAGACTCTTTAATAGAGCAAAAAAGAACGGGGAGTGGGACCAGTATAGGAAAACATTAACCGAATACAACAGGGCAATTAGAGAAGCACGCAGGAAGTCCTGGAAGGAGTTTTGTCAAGAGATTGACAAAACTCGGGAAGGGGCACGACTGCATAAAGTGCTATCTAAGGACCCAGTTAACCCGGTGGGGATGCTAAGAACCCCACTGGGAAATATAACAAAAACTGCAGGGGAAACTGTGGAAGAATTAATCAGAACAAATTTCCCTTCCAGTACCCTGAGGAAACTTGGGGGAGCAGACACTGAACCAGTTGCCAAACTCTCCACAAGACGTGGTAAGAGGGAGGACTGGGAAGTGGCAAGGAGGATAGTAATTCCACAAAGGGTAAGATGGGCTATTGGCACATTTAAACCCTACAAATCTCCAGGTCCAGATGGGATCTATCCTGTGCTGCTGCAGCAGGGAATGGATTTGCTGGTACTGGTACTTACTAAATTATACAGGCTAAGCATTGCTTTAGGGCATGTGCCGGCAGCCTGGAAAGCTAGTAAGGTGGTCTTTATACCTAAGCCCACCGGTAACCAATCGGAAGGGAAAGGATACAGACCTATTACACTCATGTCCTTTGTTCTTAAGGGACTTGAAAAACTGGTTGATAGGCATATTAGGGGGGGGGGGGTGCTTTGGCCATAAAACCACTGCATTGGAACCAGTATGCTTATCAACCGGGGAAATCCTGCGAGGGAGCTCTCCATCAAGTGGTTGGTAGGATTGAGCAAATGATCGCCAAGAAAGGTTGTGCCATAGGTGCCTTCCTCGACATTGAAGGGGCTTTCAATAACCCCTCAGTGGAGACGATGGTAAGTGGTGCAAGACGTCATGGAGTGGAAGCAACCACTTGTGGTTGGATAAGTTCCATGTTAACAAACAGAAGCATTTCTGTAGAGGTGGCAGGGGAGATCAGAAGGGCGGAGACAAGTCTGGGCTGTGCACAGGGGGGGGGGGTTCTCTCTCCTCTGTTGTGGTGCCTAGTGGTTGACAACCTTATTGAACTCCTGAATGAACAGGGGTACTTTGGTCTAGGATATGTGGACGACATAGTTGTTCTGATCCTGGGCAGATTCCCTGATACAGTACTTGAGGTAATCAGAAATCCTCTACGACTGATTGAAGAGTGGTGTAAAAAGGAGAACCTTAGGGTAAATCCAAAAAAGACTGCTCTCATTAACTTCACCAGACAGGGAAAAGATCTGACGACCAGGATGCCCTGCTTGTTTGGTGAATACCTTGAGTTTGTGGGGGAGGTGAAGTACCTGGGAGTTACTCTGGACAGGAAACTCACCTGGAACCCACATCTTGAGAGGACAGTTAACAGGGCCAAAAGGGCACTGATGACTGTGAGAAGAATGGTGGGTAAGAAATGGGGACTGAAGCCATCAATGATGCACTGGATGTATCTGAGGGTGATAAGACCTATGATTACCTATGGAGCTCTGGTGTGGTGGACAAAGGCCAACCAGGCACAGACAAGAGCCAAACTGAGCTCTATCCAGAGATTGGCCTGTCTGTGCACACTGGGAGCGATGTCAACTACACCAGGTGCAGCAATGGAAGTAATGCTTAACCTCCCTCCCCTTGAGCTTGTCTTTAGGGGAGAGGCGAGGCGAGGCTAGTGGCATGGAGATTGCGCAACTCGAGCAACTGGGCTAACCTCCCAGATGTCTCGGGACATATGAGTATCGAGTGCGTGGTCAAAGAACCCGTCTTGGAAATGGGCAGCGACCACATTACTCGAATGTTTGCACCTGACCAGGTACACCAAACTGTGATGGAATGGTCAGGGACATTAACATCGGGAGCTCAGATCTGGTACACAGATGGCTCCAAGATGGACTTCGGCACTGGAGGGGGGTGTATTGTAAAAACCCAAGGGTAGAACTAGTTTTTTCCTTGGGGAGGCATACCTCTGTCTTTCAGGCCGAAGTATATGCTATAAATGCCTGTCTGGGAGAGATAGCGAGAAGGGAAACACATGGGACCCGGATTGCTATTTTCTCCGACAGTCAGGCAGCAATTAAGGCACTAAACGGTCACGTGGTCACCTCGGCCATAGTCAGGGAGTGCCTAATTAACCTACAAGCTCTGGCAAGGCACAATCAAGTCATGATAGGTTGGGTGCCAGGGCATAGGGGAATACTTGGAAATGAAGCCGCAGATGCGCTGGCCAGGGAGGGGTCTTCGACTCCCCTGATTGGACTGGAGCCTGCGGTAGGTATTTTCAAATCCATGGTCAGGATGACAGTGCGAAGGTGGATGGCTGAAAGACACTGTGAGCACTGGATCAGGGCCGAAGGGATGAGACACAGCAAGCTAACCCTTAGGAAACCCTCCTTGGGGCTGCAGAAGAGTCTCATCTATTTGTCTAGGCAGGAATTAAGGATAGCCACAGGTCTACTCACGGGACACTGTGGACTAAGGAAACATTTGCATAAAATGGGTATCTACAAGGATGAACCAGTGTGCAGATTATGCGGGCAGGAACTCGAGACTGCCACACACATTATTTACAGATGTGAAGTACTTGCTGAGAGGCGCTTCAACCTCTTTGGTGATGGAACGGCTTCGATGGATGCTGAAGGTAAAACTCTAGTCAGGAGACTCCTAAACCTGGTAAGAGGGAAGGGGTTATTTGACTAGATCAGGGAGGTAAGTACAATATACCTTAAGGTAGCAGAGCTTCGGGCAACTCAAACCCGCTCCCAAGTTTAAAAAAAAAAAAAAAAATAGGTATTAGGAAAGGTAGGTCCTAATACTTACCAGGTTAGGAAGAGTCTCAGAGAATAATATATAAAGATGAATGACGAAGGTTGAAGAATAATAGGGGAAATAGAAAAAGGTAGTAATTGAATTATTGAAGGAAATAAATAAATAGTAGGTAAAGAGTAATTAAATAAAAGAAGTAAAAAATAAGGATAGTTGAGTATAGATAATAAGTAAAGAAGGCCCATTGCAGGGCGTACACAGAACTATGGTCTGGAAGGGAATGACATGGAGGGTCAGGGGGATGGAGCCTCCCTGAGGAAATGTTGAGCATTTTTATCTCTGGAAATCATATTTTATGCAATTTTGGCACTTAAAAATACACAATCCTGGTTTGTCAGGATGCTGTTTTGCTAACTGTCTTTGAGGTTAAAATTTATTACATGCCCCCTGTGCCCACCTCTGGTTACTCACTGTGTGGATGGAATGAGAAATTATAACCATGGTCAGCTTCATAAATTAAAAAAAGGGAATAAATATTATCAATCAAAAATAATAGTCCAACACTATATTCTGAATAGAGAGAAAAATGGAAGATTGCAAGGAAATTCGCTTTCTATTTTTGCACTTAATATTGTGACTGTCATATTATTATGTATATACATATTTATATTAATTGTACTTATGAGATAAAACGTAACAAATGAAATATCTCTATGTTGACATCAATAGGAATTGACTTTAAAAAAGTTTTCTCTATATTACTTGTTTTATGTCAACAACAACAAAAATGCGGAAGGTATGAAAAAGTATGGAGTAAAATTGCCAGTGACCAATGGAGTTAGTCTTTTTAGAACAACACTAAAGTAAGTAACATATTCATCTTAAAAAGATTAACCATGAATCAGTGGTCTTCTAGGGTATGCAGTCAGTCTTATTTTTGCTTTTCAAGTGTTCAGTGGCATGTTAAAATGAGGGAAAAAAGAAAACATAAAACATTGTCATTGGGTGAGAAGAGCACCATCTTATTACCTCTCAATAACTGAGATACTTCTTCCAATTTGGCCCATGAGTTTAATGTTTTTTAAGACGACAGTCCCTGACTTGAAACAAAATTGTGGAAAAATTGTTAAATATATTCAGCTTATAAAAAAGAAGGTGCACAAAAGAGACAGCCAAGGCACACAGGTAGTTATTCACTCCTTTTGATGCTATTTATTAGTGATTATTACAAGAATGTGATTTTAAAGGTCACTGTTGAAGCTTTTTTTCAGCATTTTTTAAAAATATATACGTAGGTACTTTCTGTGATCTGAACAACCTCTGCAGCTATTAGTTTGGATTTCCAAGATTGCACTGTAGTTTTTATAAATCTGGTGACAGTTGGGTATATCTGATAGATCCTTATAGGTTTTGGTTTGGAGGTAAATAATATTGAAAGGAAATTCAAGGAATATTATTCCAGAACTGGAGTTGGAACATATTTTGAATATCCAACAGAATTAAGCTACACCCTAGAGAGATTTAAAACAGTGTGATAACGTTGGGTGACCTTTTAAATTTCGAACTTTGCTATTTATCAGCTTGCTAAATCCTTTAATGTACTAAACGTTTTGCCTAAGTAGACTAAACTTCTCACGAATATATTTTTAATTTCCATGTTCCGCTAGTAACTAATTGTTAAATTCAAACAGAAACATAAGGACAAATTTTGCATGCACTAAAATGGTAGTATTTTTGAATTATTGAACTAACTAAATACTCAAATCAACAACACCCAAATCCATATCTATGATCCCAAGCACAGCTTTTTTATACTGGTCATGAATATCATTAGGCGATTATCACCAGTCGCAAAAGATTACTTGACGATGATGATCACCGTCAGGAGTAGCTTATGAAAAGTAAACTTGTCATTGCAATTTATTCTTATTAACAACCCAACTAAAATCTCCCTGGCGTATAATTAACTTTATTAAAGAATATATATATTGTAGTTATTGCAAATCAACTGAGTTTATTTATAAAATTTATTAAGCTCTTTCACTTAGACATTCTTATTATCGTATAAGTAAAATAAAATATAATGTGCACTGTAGCAATATTATAGTAAAACTAATAATAATAATCCTTATTCAATGACTATATAATCCTATCATAATAAAAATACAATCTTGAGAGTTTATTACAATAAAATTTCACACTAGACTGGGTAAAGGATCTTTATGGTGATGATAACATTAATCGAAATGCATATGAGTTTATATTAGAAACTTTATGTATTAGTGTTTTTTTAATTAATGTTAAAGTTATTGGGGCTATTTTCAATAATTTTTGTTTTGTAAACGCCTGTACAATAAATTTACATTATTAATGTAATAAATGTAGGGTGAGAAGTATTAATAAAGATAATTCAGTATTCTTCATTCTTTAAAAAAAATAAAATTAATTTAATCAAGACAATAATAAAAGTTTACATCTAACTAAAATGGGAAATAATATTGCCTAATTATTAATATTTGACTCCTCCCTCATTTCATTGCAAAGTAAATGAATATTCGAAAAATTACTTACTTTACTTTATCCAACACCCATCCGTGACTGTTCTGCCATTCGATCCTTCCAATATAGACTGACTATATTCTGCGGTGTTGACTGTAGTTGAGGGCGTAGGAAGAGATGTTCGCCATCCATTCTTCCTACTTGGCACAGGGGGCAGGTGTCTTCATCTGCTAGGCCGATTCTATGTAGATGGGCTTGAAGGTAGTCGTGCCCCGTCAAAGTGCGGAAAAGGGCCAAGGATACGTGTCCTTCAATGTTGCGTGGTATTCCGTCAGTTGCCAGGCTCGCCCACTTCCTTCCTTCGCTTTCGTTCTTCAACTTAACACAATTTGGTTATATTAAGTTTTTGACATAATGTATTACAATTTCTGAAAAACCCTAAAAGATTATAAAATTGAATAGTATTCTACTAAAAAAAAATTCCTTTTTAAAATAGATAAAATGTCAACTAAATGTTTAGGAAGTTAAATTAACTAAAACCTGCTTATGTGGGGAATATAAACTTTAAGAAATTGTGGTTATGGGGCTTCAATAATTGTTTTAACCACCATATTTTGTACCTTTATAAGTCATTTATAAACATGGAATTAGAAGGCTTGAATTTGACATATCTGTGAGCATTGATTCGTAAATCAATGTTTTGATCAGTGAACATTCATTTTGAAAACGTTGTCTATAGTTACAGTTATTTTATTCTTGTGCTGTTTACCAACAAATTAATCAATTTTGTTGTTTAGTTCTTAAATAGCAAATCTATAAGTACATAACTATTTAACATCCAGGTTAGTATTGAACAACTTAAGTTAAGACTCAACATTCTTAGCATTAATAAAAACTCAAAAATACATACTTGACAATTTACCAATATAGTTGAAACTATATAAACATGCTTTATAAAACAGCCTTAATCTGTACTTCATACAAATATTATAGATCAATATTATGAAAAGCAACAAAGTATCGAGTTGGGTTAAAGTAATACTTGTCCATTTTTTTCATTTTTATGTATGCCACTCAATACTAAATTTCCAATGAGAAATGATGTTATTTATTTCCATACCCCACATAATTGATATTTCCAAAAACAAATTACACGAGGCTTTGCAAAGTCATCAGAAACACAAACAATAATAAAACTTTCACACAATATTTTCATTAAATTTGTTATTTTTAAGGGTGTGAAAGTAAGTTTTTGTTTTTTAACTTTTTGTTCTGTGTTCCCAATGACTTCCTGCATTACACAGTATAATTTAGGCAATATTGATTACTTGCAGAAAGAAAATAAATACAATAACTATATACCAGCCAATGTAGAAAATCATAAGGAAGGCATGAAAAATTTAAAAAATGGTATGCTTACACCTCAAAAATTAAATTTTGAAAAAAAGTATATATCACCAAAAGTTTGATCAATTTGTTTTTTTATCAAAAGTTTTTTTTACTACAAACACATTAAAAAAATAAAATTCTAACCTAACCTGACCTGGTTTTCTTAGGTTAATATGTGTTTGCAGTGAAAAAAACTTTAGATTCGTGTTCAGCAAGATCAAATTGATTAGGAGAAAAACGTTTGCCGACCGAAGCGGTAGTCGCTGATCTTAATGATTACTGTTATTACCAAGGAACGTTTTTTTATTGTGGCATGGAACAAGATATTTATTTTATTTTGTCTGTGTTTCTAATGACTTAATGCATTGCCCTCTTTGTTACTATTATCGATTATGTGGAGCATTAGAAAACTTGAATAGTATTAAAATTTATATATTTGTATGTATAAATATTTATATTTATATATAAATTCATATATATTTTATTAATGAACTTAGACTTACCAACACACCTAAATTGCATAAATTGAATATATCTTTATAAAAAGCAGTATTCCACAATTTGAAACAGAATATAGTTATTTTACAATATACTTTTATGTGTCCAGTTAGGATATTTTTTGTTATAAAACATAACCTTTACTATTAAGGGAAACAAACTCTCAGACAGTTGAAATTAGCATAGATGTTAAAAGTTATCCACAATTTACTTTTCACTCAAATATTCTTGATATAACTATATAGATGTATTAAAATTTATGGACTAAGTATTCAGGTATGATAGGTTAGATAAAAAGTCGTTAACTTTGGTAATGGTAAATGGCAGAAGTTTGGAAATAAACATTGAGTTTAAAAATGGTCATACCACTCAAGTTAACAGTGATGAAATTCTATATAGTCAAGTTTTGTATTGATATTTTTATGTATACATTATAAAATTTTTTGTTATAACTACATTTTAATTTTATTTATAAAGTTACAAATAAGTACATTTATCAAAATTATCATAAAAATTACAAAATTTATCATTGTGTTAGAGCTTGACTTTGTACTGAAATTGTAACACAGTATATTAATATAACTTATGATATAAAAAAATGTATGAAATCATGGTGCCACATGTAACATAATTAGACGTCGCTCTTAACCGAGGTAAAGAGTGATGTTTTCTAGATACTCCTTTAAATAACAATGATACTGATTATAGTTTCAAAATGAGGGGTTAATTAGAGAAAATATGTATGTAATCATTACTAAAATTAAATATTATTTGATTCCACCTTCATTTGAGCAATTAGTTTTTCATTAACCCTACAACTGGCAATCGTCGCATGAGACGGCGACAGTCACTTTACATGGAGTGGCATCGCCGTCTTACACGGCGATTGAAGGGTTGCTTTATAATTGTTGTTTTTCTCGGCATCTAATAATCAGTTTGCGTAGTACATTACACAGTTAGTTTCAAAAGGATGTGGACTTTCATTTTATGATCACCCAGAATATTTTTACCTCTATGGCCTTGCTAAATATCTCCCGACAAACAGACAGCTGTGAGCTGACATAATTTTTACGTTTTTGACGTATATGCTCCCGTCTTTGTTGCTTGTTCTACACTAAGGTTATGTCGATCTGTAATATTATAATATAATCATGGACAACTTACTTCAAGTGACATTAGGAAACTATTAGAATGTGATAGTGATGATGCAGATAGTTGGAGTGACATTTTAGACGTGGAAGTAATACCGGAAGACGTCGGGGTCAACCGGGCTACGATCCCTGGCAAAAGGTTAGGCTTCTTCTTGATCATATGAATGCTGCAATGAAAAAGTATTTCATACCCAAACAAAACATTTCGATAGATGAAAGTTTGATAGGCATGAAGAACCGCTACAAATTTATACAGTACCTACCTAAGAAAAAACACTGCAGATTCGGTATAAAAAAATTTGAGACATGTAATACTGACTCCAGTTATATACTAAATGTTTCACTATACAGTGGGAAAGATTTTTTGGCTAATGGAGATGATCCTTTTACACAAAAAGTTGTTGTCAATGAGTTGCAAATTTGTCAACTCCTTGATAAGGGATACCATGTTTTTACTGATAACTGGTATACAAAACTGCCTCTTGCCCAAGAACTAGCTTCAAGAAATAATTTTTTGACAGGAACTGTCAATAAAAATACTAAAGATCTGCTGTAAATGTAAAGAATGTGAATTTAGGAATCGAATAAGTGTTTATTACTGGTATAGGCCTAACAAAGGCAAAGTTTTATGGGTCAAATATAAACAGAAGAAAAGCCGTAAACCAGTTTACTTGATTAGTACCGGTTGTCATGCTGAGGATAAGATGATAAGAAGCAAGCATGGTCTTCAGGCAGTGAAACAAATCATGATTGACAGATATAATCACAATATGGGAGGGGTAGACAATAGTGACAAGTCCATCTATCATTTGTCTGTAAATAGGCCTACCAAAAAGTACTAGTAATAGGGAACATTTCTTGGAGCACTTACCCGTATGCAAATACCGTGTTTGTGCAATTTGTGTAGATAAAAAAGATGTAAAGAGGGTCAAAAGTGTGTACTGGTGCCCTGGATCCAATGTAGGCATACACCCAATTTGTTACAAAACACTGAAGCACTTTTACAGGCCTACTAAGTCTGTAAAAAAAAGAAAAGTCTCTGAATCCGAGGAATCCGACTAAACTGACCGTTTTTTCGGCGTAGTTTTGTATATATGTTTGTGAATATACCTTTTTACCCAATAGAAATAAATGTACATATGACTGGAACCTTTTTTTTCTACATAAATTTAGCTTTATTTTGTATATGTTAAGTTGTGAGTATTCTTTTGTGATAAAATGTCAAAAACTAAAATTTGTGCTTTCAAAATATGAATTTTTTTTTCTGGAGCTGTAACCATGGAAATAAAATGTTGAGTCACATATTTCCTTATGATAGTTTTATTCTGTGCATTTTTGTGATTAATTTGATATATTATACATCACTATAATTATTTAACTTTTTTTTTGACGTATTTATAAAAAAGCCTCTACGGTGGGGTAAAAACACCGCGCCACTACAGGATTTTTGACTGCCAGTTGTAGGGTTAAAAACACTTGAACAAATATTATTATGCTACACTTGCCTCTGTTTTCGATTATTGAGGATGGTTGTTTCGGGAGATGTGTCCCATTGTCAACTCAGACTGTAACTGATCTCTTCGTTGTTATAGGTGTAGGATAAGGATATGAGGTGTATTTTAATTAGTATTGGGGTTATGAAGTCAAATAGTGTATTCAAGTTATAATGTAATTGGATATTAGGCATAAGTGTTGGATGTAGTTTGAAAGGTTTGTATATTTCATACTGTTTGGTTGTGTAGCGTTGGTAACTTTATTTTGTTTGTGTAGAATTTTTAGGTTTGATGTTATTTCTGTGTAGCTGTGATTTGTGTATATGAGATGTTCAGATATAAAGACCGGCAGAGTAGTAAATGTCTTTTCTATGATGTAGGGTTTAAATTGTTTATTGAGGTGTTGTACTTTCTGTGTCTTTTATGAAAATAGAGTAATGTACTATATTTGTAATTACGAACTATACTGCAGGATGCTAGTTACATATTTATTTACGTATTTATTTGTTAGTTTAATCTACAATTACATGTTAATTACATTACTAACGTAATTAGTCTTTTTCTCGAATTCGTCACCCCCTTGGTCCCTAACGTGACAAATTAGAGAGGTTCTACAGTATATATCACTCTTCTGATTTAAGCTTACTGGTAGCTCTTGCCCCAGCTTTTACCTAAGCCAAACAAGAAGATCATTTTATACACAACACCTAGAACAAATTAAAAACTCAAATCCAAAATATTAAATTAACTTTTCCTGTATATATACACAAAACTATCAACCAATCCTACATAAAAACAGTAATAGGTATAAATTTTGCATAACTGAACAATACAAAATATTAGTAGGCCTATACAATACTTCAAATTTCTCGCTACAAATATTCAATACCCACTGCATTACAAGTTATATGCTATTTGACATAATTATGTCTTACAATTTGATATAGATCTTCTTCTTACAACTATTGATTCCATTAATACAGATTTAATTTACAGAAGTCAAGTATAGTTTGAGATTATAGAGATCTGACGTACAACTTTATTTTATGGAAACAATATATCTTTAAAGTATAACTGTTTAATTTAAGTATACATATCAGTGTTGTTACATTTGACTTTATTATTCTTTAAACTGTTGGTTTTTTTGAGCGAGATGAAAACCACTTATGCACATTGATATAGCCTTATAATAATTTATATTAATCACTTAAACAATAGTTTATGACTATCCGAACTTTAAATTTTGTAAATTTGTTAAAACTTACTGAGATAGAACACTTTAGAACGCTTGTATGCAAGACACCGAATTAAATAATTATACTGTATTACAAAAAATGTAACGTAAATCCTTATTTAAGACTTTTTTAAACTATGTATTTTCAGGTATCAGTAACTGTTATCAACTTAGTTGGTTACACTTTGTGCTATTGCAGTAGAAGCATCATGGACCAAAACAATGAGAAATTTAAAGGCATATCTGAAAATAAGTAAGTACAATTTAATATTAAGGTGTAGTTTAACTAAAGTAATTTTATTTTACCTGTTGTTTTGCATCCAATGGTTTATGTAAAATTCAGCCTATAATTTACAGTAAGCACATTTGTTTTTAAAGACTAGTTTTATTTGTCATGGGAAATTGTTATGTGCCCACATATTTATAATGCTTTTGTAGAACAGATTAGAGAAAGCTATGCCTGCAGCCCATAAAAATGAATGCGATATTCTTCTCGTGAAACTAAAATTCCACAATAGATGTTCGGCAATAAACCTATGTTTCATATCACTGATAAGGTAAACCAAATCTGGGGAAGTAAAAGCAAAAAAGAATCTTTGAACTTGTTTGTGATAGCTCAAGAGTTAATGTGTCTTGTGCAATCGGTAAATTGAAAATGTATAGGCCTTTTTTCTTCATGGAGAGATAAAATATATTTTCCTTTTTTTTCATCAATGTTATTGTTTATCATGATATGGTGGAGAACATTTGATTCCTCAATTAGAAGAAGATAGACAACAAGTTGATTCTTTCTACTACCAGCAAGAGTGGACACTACTTTACTTCCTCACAAAAGTTTGGGATGATGTAAATGATTGATTCTAAGGTTGATGGTTTTGGGCTGCAAAGTTGATTGCATAGCCACTTTGCTCTCCTGACCTTACATTTGTTTTTTTTTCTCTGGGGGTTCATTTACAATACATTTTGTTTTCCACCCCTACCAGACAATCATTGCATGCTCTAGACTCTAGAAGCAGAAACTTTGCTGCAGTTACAGAAGATGGCAAATTTGCTAGTGGCAAATAATTGACATGGTGGGTTTCTTGCCATATTACCAATGGCAGTAGCATCAATGGTAAATGAGATTCTTTAACTGTAACATTTGGTATGACTATAATGATAATTCTGAAAATGCAATATGTCATATGATGATTAGTTTGGAATTTCAGTTGATCTTTTGAAATTGTCCAGAAATAAATTTATAAACAGTATAACCCCTAAAATGCGAACCCCAGAAATCCAAACCCCAGCGAAATCCGAACATGATTTGATGAAAACCAAATTTTAAAAAAGTATTTAAAAACTTAATGAAGTATGTATTGAAAGTTTGCTCATACACAATACAGGATTGGGATGTGCAATATATTGGAATTAACACTGTAAAAACATGGTATAATAAGAAGGCCTATACTATAATACTCTATCACTTCATTAACATATAATTTATTGGCAGTAAAATAAAAATACGAAAGACAAACACTAAACTTTAAAAGAAAATACACAAACATTTAACTATAATTTTCAATTAAAATCAGTAATCTTTTTCTAGGGAAGAGACGTAAACCTTCCCAAGAATGTGATGTTGAGCCACTGTCGCAGTAGCATAACATCATTAAGTGTTGTAGGTGCATGTGGTTCTACATAACGAGAGCATCGGCATGAGTAACAGCATTCGGAAAGGCATCTTTTTCCTGGCTATCACTATCTGCTACACTGTCATCGTGTTGATCCTGGATCATAGACACCATGTCATTCTCGGCGTATTCTTCATTGTTATATAGTTCTGTCCACTATTTCAGGCAGCTTTCTTAAACATCTTCACATTCTAGTACTCTTTGAATGAGGTGAATTAGCTCAGTTTCATCATCTAGTGTTCTAAGTAGTGTTTCTACAAACTCGAGACTAGGCCAGAGTTTCTTCCAAGATTTCTGCAGTAAAATGTTACTGATATTATTCCAGGATTTAGCTACCCAGTAAATTACATCCTTTATTGTAATCGTCTTAAGTTTTTCTGGAATAGAAAGAGAAAAATCTTCTTCAATTAATGTTTGCGGAAGCTTTTTTCTATAGCTCAGTTTCATGTTCTACAGGACACCTTGATTCAAAGTTGATGTCACATTAGGTGGGAGGAAAATTGCCTTTATGTCTTTACATACCAACTGCATGTCTGAAGGATGTGAAGGAGCAGTGTATCAAAAGTAGAGCTTTTGGTGACAGTCCATTCTTTTCATTAAATTTTGTTACCGAAGGAACAAATTCATTTTTGAATCACTTCTTGAAAATATTATCAGTCATCCATGCCTTACACTGATTTCTGTAATTAAGAAGGGAAGGATTCAAGTTCATATTTTAAGGCGGATTTTCCAATCACCATTAATGGTAGCTTATTTGTTCCTGCTGCGTTACTGTAGGCTAAAACTGTTAGACGCTGTTTGTTCATTTTAAATCCTGGCGCAGAAGATTCCTTTTTAGTAGAAAGGGCTTTAGAATTCAATACGGTCTCGTACACATTATGCACTTACTGGGGTGAGTAATTTTCAGGCAAAATCAAAACTATGAATTCATCTAAATATTCTTTTTCAGCAAGATTATCAGCTGATAACTTCCCTGTGCTTTTTGTAAGTAGTATAATTCCGTGCCTTCTCTTCCATCTATTGCTAGCAGTAAATTCCAAATCACCGTTCATTAATTTGTTTAACTGTAATTCCTTTTCTTGTATTAATGGGCCACTAATAGGAACTCATTCCTCCCTCTCTTGTGTAAACCTTAAAAATACAGCCTCGTCAATTTTTTAATTCACAGAAACTTTTGAGTGATGGCGTTGTTCCAACGACTTTTAACTTGTAGCACTGGAAAACTTTAATTTTTGATACAGAAATATGTAATGAATACTCTAATATTGTTCGTTAATAAAAAAAAAAACAATTCTGTCAAACGCAAAATGTACAGCAAATCCGAAATCCGAACTTTTCGGCAAAACCGGACTTTCCAAATCAGAACAGGCTATAGCCCCAATTAGTTTAAATTTGAGGAGTTCCGCTGTATTTTAAAGTATGCTTGTGCTAATCTTTGATCTGATCGGGGGGTTTTCTAACTATGTGCTTACTGTGTAATTGGTATAATTCCCAGATCCCTCTATTGTCACTGCAATCGACAGTGAAGGGAAGCTCTTACCAAGTCAAATTAAACTTATACTAAAGTTTGTTTCATTCAAATATCTTCTTGCATATAGTCTCCAAACTAATCTCCCAATTTATTTAATTTGTCATAAAGTTAAATTCTTAGTTTTTTTAATGTGTAATTCTTCGACCTCTTGTAGTACGAAACTCAATGAAGTTTAAAGAAATGTAAATGAATTTGTTTATATGTGTCATAATGGGCAGGACTCCATTTGGTCTAGTTTTCCTTAATATTCAGTCATCATATGTTCTTCTTAGTTCAACAGTCTGGCTATTAATTACCCTATATTCATCCATGTTCTGGTGGCCAGCTATTCTTACTGGTATTATAAAAAGACAGCCTTTGTTTTTCTACAAAAATCTCAAAAACTACTTGACCAATTGTTTTGAAATTTTAAATGAACATTCTTTATTACACATTTAATGTCATGAGCTGTATAAAGTACCTTTTTTTTCATGTATAGCGAAAAATAACCATGGCACTACTTACATAGGAATGGTGTTCTGCAGCTGGTGCGATGCAATAGACATAGCTTCTAGCAGAGATCAATAGGTGGTGACTATTTCCATAATAGAATTGTGTCAGATAAAGTTACTTAACTAGCTAACATTTGGTAAATGATTATGCATTTGTTTTTTGTGAGCATTTGTGTTTGTGTATGATTAATCAATACATGTTTTTGCATTTGTATGTCATTGAGGGTATTAGAAATAAAGTGCTTAGAAACATACCAAAAGATTTTTCTCGAAAAGACATTTATATTACTGGATTTAATTGCTTTGCGATCATAGATCAGTTAACTTCTTTTTACACTTCATCAAAAATATTTATATATTGTTTTTATTTAAATTTTGCAATTTGGTTATTTTAATTAATACTATTGATATAAGTGCCCTTTTTGATTACATGATACAATTGCTAATGTAATTGCTTTTTAGTTTTAAATTAATTTTTTAAACCTTTATTACGATTTTTGGCGATATCTATGATTACATTAGACGGCCGAACCATAAATAAGGTGAGAGCCTCACTGCGGAAGTAGTAACAGTAGTGTGGAGACTCTACGAGAGTGATGAAAAGAGAATTTTACCAGGTATGAAATGTTTGTCTGTTAACAATGAGACTGTAGATAAAGTTACAAAGTAAAAAAGACTAGTTTAATGCAATTTAATGGAGACCTTGTGATATTTTAAAGACAAAATCCTAGAATGAAAATAGGATTCTCAAAGTTTGCAGATTGTTGGCTAAAAGACCAGGTTTTAGCGGTATAGTATGTGTGTAGCAACCAGAAACATTTTAAGGAAAAAGCATTGGAAAAGTTGTTTCTTGACAACAGATTTCAGTTCATAATGTAACCTGCAAACAATAGAAAAAGTAATTTCAGATTTTATCTACTTGTTGACTCAAAAGCTATCTTAACCAGTCTTGATTTTATTGTCAAATAGCAAAACTTATTTTGGAATCGCATCAAAGAAAATATAAAAAGCTGAGTATCTTGTCATGTGTGACTTCTTCGAGAAGTATAGATTTGTGCTTCAAAATGAAGTAATAAGCTACCATCGGAATAATGGACAAATAACATTATATGCTTGAGTAATCTACTAGAAAAAAAAACAAGTAGTGACCTTTTTGATTATATTTGACATTTTAGAACACATGGTCATTGCAGCGTATTGCTTTCAAAAACTTATTACTTTACAGATGGTCTGCAGCACAGTATAAAAACAGAAAAATCTTCATGAATCTAAACTTTCGTAAATACTTCAAAATTGATGCTCACTGATATTTTTCAACCACCTCTCATAGGAAAAGTGCCTGTGATGGTGTTGGAATAATAGTAAATCAAGTAGCCATCATAGCTTGCTTGCAAATGCCTAATTAGATATTTCAGCAGTATGAGTGATCAGTGCAAAATATATGTGTGACAAAATTTGGTTACGATACACAATAGAGTACATTGATACAAGTAAACTACTACAGAAAAACGCTTGAAAAGTTTGTTAAAAACCCTGTAACAATAGAAGGCATACAGAGACTTAATTCCCATTCCTTCTAGCAATACTAAAAAGAAAGTAAAAAATCTTTTTAAAACACACTGAGTTCAAAATTGAAAATTTTGTAACAGTCAAGACTTATGAAGTAAGCAGAAATCAGTGGGTATATAGCTGTTATATATGACAATTTTTGAAAGGTTTATGTGCTTTAAAAAGAAGAAGAAATGGATTAAGCATTGGCTGAATTTTCATTTTTAAACCCAGACGCAATTGATAAGTTTTTCTTTCTCTAGAAGACAAGATATACGTTGGCTTCTTGTAACACATGTTCTGTGCAAAGTTAATCCAGTAATTTCAAATGGGCGAACTTATAAATTCTCACAAAAAGAACAACAAAACACCATTGATGGCTTGGTAACTATAATTAAACCTTCCGAAGAGACTCTTCACTGAATTTTATCGGAAGATATTTCCTCTTTATTGTACTTACAAATGTAAATAGGGTGAAACATATCCTTTCATAAATATGGGACATTCATAATTTTAGGTGTACATCCAGATACACCATTAAAATAATTTCAAACAAATAATATCGAACATTTAGTACTAAAGCCAAAAAAAGAAAACGGTTCGTTCATATTAAGTGATAAAATGAAGATCAGATGGAAGAAATGAAAGAAAAAGCTTCATACTTGGAAACTCCTCTTCCACAAATTTACCAATTCCAACATAACAGTCAAGAATCATTAATGAGCCTGAACCTTTAGGAACACCTGCATGCCAAATTATTAGTGGTCCGGAAGTAAGTGCTTGGTATATCAACGATGTTTCAGCATCAGTTAACATGTAGCTTTAATTTGAAAGTATTTAAAGATAACTAACCCTTTACACTTGGACAGAAAGAACGCTTATTTGGCACGGTAGTCAGAATCCGGGTATGAACCGGCTTCGGTTTTTGCCATGTCTAGTCGGAGGCTTCAACAGTAATGAGATTACTTGAGTGCGTAGGATTGAAGTATTGAGTTTGTAGATGATATGATAATATGATAGCATTGCCATAGCCTTAAGTGTGGTTGAGATTTATATAGCTTTTCCTATTTTAATTCCTGTTTATTTAAGTAATTAAATGAAGTAGGGTTTGAATGAAAATGTGGTTGATGACTGAGTCAACATTTTTTTTTATTTGTTCAATTAAAATTTTCATTTTAATGTTTTGTTATCAATATTTCAAAAATAATTCAATCTTTGTTTGCAGGCAACAGCTTTTGGTCCATAATGCACAAATGGAAGATCATTTGTCTCATACGGCATGTTCATTAAATATACTTGAAGATCCAAATATTGTTACAAATTTTGATGAGTGCAAACAAGTAGTGGTACCAGAGTATCAGGATTCCACTCCACAACTAACATCTAAACAAAAATTGATTGAAATCGTTAAATCTCTTCCCGCTGGTTCCCCATTGCTTCCATGGATAAAAAACCAGTTGATTTCCTGGAGAAATCGCAATTTTGTTGCTTGTGAAATATATTCCCATTATCATACTAAGCCAGTTCATCCTCATTCTATTGAACGTAACCAACAAGCAATGACTACTAGTTGTCTTCCAGAATCTCCCACTTTGAGTGAAAATGACTTTATGGATCTACGAGGATTATAAATCATTTCAAGCACACAGCTTAGCTACTTACATAATAATATCAATGCAGTACAAAATTTGCTTATAGATGTTTTACAGCTTGGTAATATAATGGAACAAATTGGAGAGAGGACATTTAATACTGAAATATCCACAAAAAATATGCCACAAAATCAAAACAGTAATCCTGAGCATGCAAGTTTTCAAAATGAGCCAAATTCTGCTAGTCAAACAATTGTCACTGGTCAAATGAGGTCTTGTGATGGAAATATGTTCAAACAAAACCTCAAAATCCTTTTTTGTTTCCCTCCCAGACTAATGTCTCAACACAATACTCTTGTTTTTCAAAAGCAGGAGATCCACGTCTTCAGAATAATCTTCCAGATCAACCCTATATTACAAGACAATACTCTTGTTTTTCAATTGCAGGAGATTCACATTTTCAAAATCTTCCTCCATATCAACCCTACATTCCAAGGCAATATTCTTTTTTATCAATTGCAGGAGATCCACATTTTCAAAATCTTCCTCCATATCAACCCTACATTCCAAGGCAATATTCTTTTTTATCAATTGCAGGAGATTCACATTTTCAAAATCTTCCTCCATATCAACCCTACATTCCAAGGCAATATTCTTTTTTATCAATTGCAGGAGATCCACATTTTCAAAATCCTCCAGATCAACCCTCAATTCCAAGACAATAATCTTTTTTTTCAAATGCAGGAGATCCACATCTTCAAAATTCTCTTCTAGATCAACCCTCAATTTCTAATGCACTTCCAGATAATAGTAATCTTTTTTTTTGCTAGATGTAGGTGACAGATTTGATCTTCAGGGCTATAAACATCTATTACATTTCATAGCTTTAGTTCGTATTTTGTAAGTTCTTAAGTAAAGGTAGAAAATAATCTTTACCTTACTGTTATGTACAACTGTGATTTTTATTCCTTGTGTTAAAATATTGGGTGTTAGGTATAATATTACCAAAGTTTGATCTGACACGCAAAGTGTATGACAACTCGCATGAGAATGTTGCGTACATCTTCATGTATTGAATAGAGGTTAATACTTAGATATATCTATAACAGTATATATTTGCGTTCAATTTTTACCTATTTTTTAAAGTTTAATTTTTCGTCAGAAAACTTTATGTAATTCAAAATTTTGAGTAAAATTTTTTGTTTGTTAATTTCCGTGAGCAAAAACTTTTTAAAAAAACTTTGTAATAACCTTCCATAGGTAGCATTGATTTTACAACACGATAGGCTGCGTACTTATGTGCTCTCTAGGCTATTATGTCATAGTAAACCTTTTTTAAATCAATAAGAAGTATATATTTTGTATTAGATATATCTTTGGAAATGTTACCACGTTAAAAAACCAGTTTTGCTTTAAAAAAAAAAAAATAGGTCATATTTCTGAATTTAAAATTTACAAATAGTCATAATGTCAAATATGAATTTAAAGAACGTTACATTTTATGTTTATAGGTAGAAAAAACAAAATATTATTGAAATAAAAATGTAAACTTACTCAATTCATAAGAAATTTCTGAGAAATTCTCATTCACTGTCTCATAACCCACTGTCATTTTCATCGGCACAGTTGACATACTTCAGGAATAAAAGTCCGGGTTTTGCGTTAAGCTCCGTGCTCTTAGGAAATACAGATCCAGGCTGAAATAACACATGTGATAAAAGGGAAAATGTGGTGGGACATTTCCTAGATTGATGCTCTTGAAGTACGCCAGGTTTGTTGATTGCCGGTGGTGAGAAAATATCCCATTTTTATGAAATTAAGTGGGTCCATACTCCAATGATGTCACCTCTGGAAGGTTAAAAGAAAATTATATTTTAAATTTGTTGTTTTTTTGAAAAAAATAATTTAAAAGTAGGGATGGGCCGATTCCTAAAATCTTCGATTCCGATTCCGATTCTAAAATTTTCCTTTCGATTCTCGATTTTTTATTCGATTCTCGATTCTTTCAAGTTATGTTAGCTTACATGCTAGTTTTCTAATAATTAATTTAGTTAACATCTTGGTCATGTGGCAAAACCTTTTAAAAGTTCTGTTTTAATGTAATAGGCTACACAAAACCTTCAACCGTGAGAGTGTTATCTGTCTATAATATAATTTATTAAGGTTAAGTTTCGGAGGAATAATACAGTGTTTCTGTTATCCGTCTATTCGCTCAACCGTCATGGCCACGGTTCCGACGGTGACGGTTAATCGAGTTTTTACTGTACTTTTTTGTGTTTTGTTCTGACATTTAGTGAGAGTGGGAGAGAGAGAGAGAGAGAGAGAGACGAGCGATGTCAAACGACCAGAAATGGTTACGATCTTGATTGCTGTTGCTTCATAAATAATAATATTTTCATTTACTTTTATCATTTAATTCATTCAAATCAACCAATACATAAATAAGACATAGTTGGTAATTAATTATTTTTCCACACAAATATAATAAATTTTGTTTGGTAATAAATTACTCCACACGCATATTTTAATAGTTAACAAAATAGGAATCGGAATCGACGATTCGGCCCATCCCTATTTAAGAGTCATTGTGCCTTCATGTGTAATTTATAAAACTGTTCTTTTGTAGATTATATTATTAAAGATAGGCTTTTGGATTACAGTTTACTAATATGTATGTGTTGTCTATGATTATCCTTTCTGTATGATAAAAGTATATAACGGTAGATATTTGCAAGAGTATATAATGATAGATATGTGCATTATTTAGATTTTATTGCTGACCAAAGTTTTTAAGCATATAAGTGTAAGAAAATATTTTCAAAATTTTTGGCAAGTAGTTTGAGTTATTGAATTTTGTAGTCCATTACGTTTGGTGAATCTTAATCACTTAAACAATAATTTATGATACAATAAAAATATTGAAAAGAACCCCAATACCACAAAAATAACAAATAAAACAAGTTACTTAAGATTAAACCCTTATGTACATTTCGATGACCATGTCATCATCATCAGAGGGTCTTGTTACAAAACACAATCTAGCACACAAGAAGTTACAAACTAGAATGATGTAACTCATCATTCTAGTTTGTAACTTCTTGTGTGCTAGATTGTGTTTTGTAACAAGACCCTCTGATGATGATGACATGGTCATCGAAATGTACATAAGGGTTTAATCTTAAGTAACTTGTTTTATTTGTTATTTTTGATTATTTTTGTGGTATTGGGGTTCTTTTCAATATTTTTATTGTAACATATTGTACCACTGTGCTCTTGATATTGTGTAATAATTTATGACTATCTGAACTTTAAATTTTGTAAGTTTGTCAAAACCTACTGAGACAGAACGTTTTTGATCGCTAAGTGGCGATCTTCATCAGTGTCAGTATTCAAGACACTGATGAAGATTGCCACATAGCGATCAAAAACGTGTCTCAGTAAGATTTAACAAGTTTACAAAATGTCACGGTGAGCCTTGTTGTCAAGTGTCACATATTTCAAACTGACAACACCGCTTCCCTACTTGACCACTACCTATTCTGCTTTAAATCAAACTATACACCAACTTTAAATCAACACCAACTCAGCATTTTAAAATCACATAAAAAAACAAATACACAGACATTTACCATAACCTAGAAATACTACACTTCAACAAGAAAGGACCACTTTTGAGCACTAGAACAATATGAAATTTACAGACACACGAAGTACAAACATATTAAATGAACAAACACAATACAAATCACACATACTCTTTGATACTATCGAAAACCTGCCTTTAAAACTATCACCGCTTGACCTGACATCTCCAAACATAAGACACTGATGAAAATCACCACATAGCGATCGAAAACATTCTGTCACAGTAAGTTTTAACAAATTTACAAAATTTAAAGTTCGGATAGTCGTAAACTATTGTTTAAAGGATTAAATAGTTTGAATTAGTATTAATCTGAGTGCTTTATTGTGAAACATAGGTGTTTAGTTTGATATAATGTGATGCTATGATAAAAAGCAGAGGTGGTAAATCTAAAGCTTTCAATGATATGCAGGAGAGTATAATCGGAGGAAAACCTCAGTTAAATGTGTTTTAGCCTTTCTCGTGATGTCTAATAATAGGTGTTTCTGTTGCATGAGGTTTCTACTGCCAGGTTTGTGTAGCAGTTTTTATTATCTGTAAAGATTTTAAACAGTTTTTGAAGGCTGCAGGTTGTCATCAGGGAATATTAAATTGGCAAACCAGTAAAACAGAATAAAACCACTAAGGTCACCTGCAGATTTTTTTTTCCAATTCCTTCTATTAGCTCACACTGTCTTTTATATATATCTTGTACAAATTTTTATTCGTTAATAAAATACGTTTTTATTCATAAAATTAACTACATTTTTTGAAAACCTGTAGGCTAATGGATGACAGTTTGTGTTAATACAGTTTTTTCTAATAATTATTCATTAATTTGAATTTTAAAAACTTGATGTCTCAGTCGAACTGAGGAACTACATGTTTGAAATCCAGCACTTTGGCACTGAGATAACTTTACCATAGCTAGAAATCCATTATTTAAAGAGCTATATGAAATTATAAGTGAAAAGTTAATTGCAATAATAAAGCATTAAAATAGGTGGATGCACAGGCTCAAACGGGCAAAAATGCTGTTTGAAGGCTTGAAAGAAAAAATTTATTAAATAATTTTAAAAAATAAATTTTAATTAAAAAAATATTCAAATAAAATGTAACAAGACTAAAGGAATAATAATTATAAAACAAATTGTTAAGGTAAAGCCAAATCATTTTAAAAACTAATGGTTAAGATCAAAGTCGAAGGAGATAAAGGTAGGAGTGGGAAACGTTCTGGATGCCAAATGCTGGTTAGTTGGATTGAGAGAGTTGAATGGGAAGACTTGGATTCCAGACACCGGGCAGATTAGATATACGAGCAGGTGTTGTTTTTTTAATTTTCTTTGACATCATCCTGGTGGGCTAAAGAGTTAATCCTTAGCCTTGCCAGGAACAAAAACTGTTAGTACAAATTTCTCAATGTAAAATTGCCGCAGTAGAGTCATTACGAACAGAACTATAAAGTTTTCAAAATTAACAGATAACTGGTAATTTTTAATATGTATTTCCCTCGTAATTATTAAATTTGGAAAGAAGAAGAGATTGGAGTATGCAGCCAGTTCACTGGAGAAGAGAAACTCACCACAAGAACACAGGAGAGGAGATGGAACATTCCGGATGGGATCAGCCTCCATTTGCTGGTAAAAACAGGCGAATGAAGATGACGTTTTTCTTCCAAAGGCAAGTCCAATCCAGTCATGGTTAACTTTGCTTCGAAAAGTATAATTTCGAGTAAATTTGTTAAATTTAGAAAACAATTTCAAGAACAGATTTGGCTTTACTTAAATTCGTTTAAAATTGTTCAAATATAAAATTATAGAAATATATTATATTTTAAATTATAAAGGTTATACCTATAAAAAGATATATAAAGAAAGATATTTCACGTAAATTCTTATAAATTTATAGTATAAAATAATCAAATATATTTTCATTTCAAAAAATGATAACTTTTTAGAAAAAATATATACATAGGGGAATAGAATTATTTAATATAATAAAATAATTATAAAATCATAATAATATGCTATGATTGTTGAGTAGGTAAGATTATATTAGGAATCGAGTAAGAAGTAAAGAATAAGAGTGATTAAATATTTAATAGGGAGAATTTCATATAAATTAAACGCTAAATTATATATATATCTTCTTTTGTTTTGTTTTCTCTTTCTTGACTGAAGAAGATCATGTTGATCGAAATATTTCAAATAAAAGTGTATTAAGTGTTTTATATGTGCTTATTTCCAAGAGATTGCAGTTTTGGACTATTGCCTTTAGGTAAGTCTGTCAGTCTCCTATCAAGTCCAAAAAATTCCTATATATATATATATATATATATATATATATATATATATATATATATATATATATATATATAAAACATTCAAGTTTATCATTATATTATATAAAATCCACTGGGAAAAAATTAAAAGCGAAAGCAGGAAGAATGTTATTTTCATTTGTTTTACAAAGAGAATCAAGCCAAGGCGTGGCAAGGAGTTATTTTAATTTTTCTGCAAATATTAACTTCTTCAGTTAATAATATTAATTTTATAAATAATTAAAACACATAAAATATCCAACAAATTAAACATCAAATAGACTTTAATTGATATGAATTTACTACAGATATTCAAGATAAAATATAATTAATTTGATGATGTTGTGTTAGGGGTAAAGGTGCTAGATTAAATAAAGAATTAATGCCTGTAAATGTGTGCATGCTTTACCTCCTTATAAATAAAAAAAAATTTATTTTCCAATTAGCTGTCATTTGTGATAATTTAGCTAAATGACAGGCAGTTTCACAGTTTCTTACTAAAAGGTTTCCAAGTACCAAACGCCTCAAATAGCAGACACCCCACCCCGAGTATTATGCTAGTATAGGGAAATACTCCGCTAATTGGTTTTTCATACGAAATCTAGGAATTCATTCCTAGGAGATCTAGGCAGGGATGTTATAGGCTTCGGTTGATTGACTGAAATTCCTTCTAGGTCATTCTACCATTGCAGGGCAACTGATAAGTATTAGGGAGACATAGGAAAACGGACAGGATCAAATAGGTATTAGGAAAGGTAGGTCCTAATACTTACCAGGTAAGGAAGAGTCTCGGAGAATAATATATAAATAAAGATGAATGACGAAGGTTGAAGAATAATAGGGGAAATAGAAAAAGGTAGTAATTGAATTATTGAAGGAAATAAATAAATAGTAGGTAAAGAGTAATTAAATAAAAGAAGTAAAAAATAAGGATAGTTGAGTATAGATAAGAAGTAAAGAAGGCCCATTGCAGGTCGTACACAGAACTATGGTCTGGAAGGGAATGACCCGGATGGTCAGGGGGGTGGAACCTCCCTGAGGAAATGTTGAGCATTTTTATCTCTGGAAATCATATTTTATGCAATTTTGGCACTTAAAAATACACAATCCTGGTTTGTCAGGATGCTGTTTTGCTAACTCTCTTTGAGGTTAAAATTTATTACATGCCCCCTGTGCCCACCTCTGGCTACTCACTGTGTGGATGGAATGAGAAATTACAACCAAGGTCAGCTTCATAAATTAAAAAAAGGGGATAAATATTATCAATCAAAAATAATAGTCCAACACTATATTCTGAATAGAGAGGAAAATGGATGATTGCAAGGAAATTCGGTTTCTATTTTTGCACTTAATATTGTGACTATCATATTATTATGTATATACATATTTATATTAATTGTAATTATGAGATAAAAAGTAACAAATGAAATTTCTCTATGTTGACCTCAATAGGAATTGACTTTAAAAAAGTTTTCTCTATATTACTTGTTTTATGTCAACAACAACAAAAATGCGGAAGGTATGAAAAAGTATGGAGTAAAATTGCCAGTGGCCAATGAAGTTATCTTTTTAGAACAACCCTAAAGTAATTAACATATTCATCTTAAAAAGATTAACCATGAATCAGTGGTCTTCTAGGGTATGCAGTCAGTCTTATTTTTGCTTTTCAAGTGTTCAGTGGTATGTTAAAATGAGTGAAAAAAGAAAACATTGTCATTGGGTGAGAAGAGCACCATCTTATTACCTCTCAATAAAGGAGATACCTCTTTCCATTTGGCCCATGAGTTTAATGTTGGTAAGACGACAGTCACTGACTTGAAACAAAATTGTGGAAAAATTGTTTCATAAATTCAGCTTCTAAAGAAGGGGCACATAAGAGACAGCCAATGCACACAGGTAGTTATTCACTCCTTTTGATGCTATTTATTAGTGGTTATTACAGGAATGTGATTTTAAAGGTCACTGTTGAAGCTTTTTTTCAGCATTTTTTAAAAATATATACATAGGTACTTTCTGTAATCTGAACAAACTCTGCAGCTATTAGTTTGGATTTCCAAGATTGCACTGTAGTTTTTATAAATCTGGTGACAGTTGGGTATATCTGGTAGATCCTTATAGGTTTTGGTTTGGAGGTAAATAATATTGAAAGGAAATTCACGGAATATTATTCCAGAACTGGAGTTGGAACATATTTTGAATATCCAACAGAATTAAGCTACACCCTAGAGAGATTTAAAACAGTGTGATAACGTCGGGTGTCCTTTTAAATTTTGAACTTTGCTATTTATCAGCTTGCTAAATCCTTTAATGTACTAAACTTCTCACGAATATATATTAATTTCCATGTTCCGCTAGTAACTAATTGTTAAATTCAAACGGAAACATAAGGACAAATTTTGCATGCACTAAAATGGTAGTATTTTTGATTTATTGAACTAACTAAATACTCAAATCAACAACACCCAAATCCATATCTATGATCCCAAGCACAGCTTTTTTATACTGGTCATGAATATCATTAGGCGATTATCACCAGTTGCAAAAGATTACTTGACGATGATGATCACCGTCAGGAGTAGCATATGAAAAGTAAACTTGTTATTGCAATTTATTCTTATTAACAACCCAACTAAAAACTCCCTGGCGTATGATTAACTTTATTAAAGAATATATATATTGTAGTTATTGCAAATCAACTGAGTTTATTTATAAAATTTATTAAGCTCTTTCACTTAGACATTCTTATTATCGTATAAGTAAAATAAAATATAATGTGCACTGTAGCAATATTATAGTAAAACTAATAATAATAATCCTTATTCAATGACCATATTATCTTATCGTAATAAAAATACAATCTTGAGAGTTTATTACAATAAAATTTCACACTAGACTGAGTAAAGGACCTTTATGGTGATGATAACATTAATCGAAATGTATATGAGTTTATATTAGATACTTTTTGTATTAGTGTTTTTTTTATTTATGTTAAAGTTATTGGGGTTATTTTCAATAATTTTAGTTTTGTAAACGCCTGTACAATAAATTTACATTATTAATGTAATAAATTTAGGGTGAGAAATATTAATAAAAATAATTCAGTACTCTTCATTGTTTAAAGAAAATAAAATTAATTTAATCAAGGCTATAATAAAAGTTTACATCTAACTAAAATGGGAAATAATATTGCCTAATTATTAATATTTGACTCCTCCCTCATTTCATTGCAAAGTAAATGAATATTAGAAAAATTACTTACTTTACTTTATCCAACGCCCATCCGTGACTGTTCTGCCATTCGATCCTTCCAATATAGACTGACTATATTCTGCGGTGTTGACTGTAGTTGGGGGCGTAGGAAGAGAAGTTCGCCATCCATTCTTCCTACTTGGCACAGGGGGCAGGTGTCTTCATCTGCTAGGCCGATTCTATATAGATGGGCTTGAAGGTAGTCGTGCCCCGTCAAAGTGCGGAAAAAGGCCAAGGATACGTGGCCTTCAATGTTACGTGGTATTCCGTCAGTTGCCATGCTTGCCCACTTCCTTCCTTCGCTTTCGTTCTTAACTTTCCGGTAGTTTGACGTTAAACGGTGATATCAATGTGCGGATCTCAGGAATTGAGCCTGGGTTGCGGCATCATGGCTTCCTGCTTTGCCAGCTCGTCAGGCTTCTCATTCCCCACTATGCCAACGTCACTCGGGATCCATTGGAGCCATACGGTCCAGCCAGGAGATACCAAGCTAGCGAGTGCAGCGCGGCAGTTCATGGTTCTCTGACAGTCTGTAGGCGTGTTCTTGCTGAGAGCTTGGATGGCAGATTGGGAGTAACGAAGAATACATATCGTCATAGTGTGGTGCTTGGGCTCTGCAGGCAAGAGACTGCTTCGTGGATGGCGCATATTTCCCAGTCGAAGTTGCTAGTATATTTCCCGACAGCCATGCACTTTTCAAACAGACATGAATAGACTCCTGCTCCTGTTGAGCTGGTTTCTGGTAAATATGATCCATCTGTATAGATATGGACCCACTCGTGCAAGGGGTAGTTGAGATTCATTGTTTTCATAACACACTTTTGTAGTTCCAGTGGGGTAGTCATTGTTTTGGTTGAGGTCAAACTGTTGAGGGTCAGTCGGGCGTTTGGCAGGGCGGCAACTATGGTCGTGTAGTGAGCAAGCGAAACGGGTTCTCCACGCTATAGGTTGTACTTATCGATTAGAGATTGAGGGTGTAGAAGGGGTATATTTTGCATTCTTAGACGAAGACTTATTTGGGCATATGAGTTCCAGTGCTTCGAGTCCACTTGTTTGACTCTCTCCCAGTATTAAAGATTGAGTTTGTCTCGTCTTGATTCGAGTGGTTCAATCCCTGTCTGCAACTGCATTGCTGCAATGGATGTTGACTTTGCTCCTTCGGTTATAGTTCGTACCGCATTAAATTTATGAACGGTATCTAGTTTTGAGAGGTTCGTGTCGGAGGCAAGCGCTATTACTTCTGTTTCGTATTCCATTGCTGGTCTGATGTAGGTTTTGTAGGCGGTTGCTAAGACATCCTGTGTCGCTCCCCATTGAGTCACAGTTAGGCGCTTGAGTAAGTTGTTTCGTCTTTGGGCTTTCTCTGCAGTCTGCTGGATATGATCTCTCCAAGACAATTTTGTATCCAGTATCATGCCTAAGTACTTCGATGTGGTAACTTGTTCGAGTAAGGTCCTCATATACTGAAGTTGGATTACATGCCTCCTTGTACTCATTGTAAATAGTTGGGTGATAGTTTTATCCTTGTTGATGGTCATTTTATTCAGAGCTGCCCACTCTTCAATGTCCCTGAGGGTTGTGTTGAGTGTAGACTCGAGACCTAGGATGTAGCTACTTGTAGCCCAAACCACGATGTCGTCTGCGAAAAATAAGCACGGTACTCCTGTGGTTTTTTCGATTGCTTCTGTAAAGGCGTTGATCATTATATTAAATAACAAACAACTGATGACGATTATTTATATATATATATATATATATATATATATATATATACAGAGAGAGAGAGAAATATATGTGTGTGTGATTGTAAATTTTATGTCGGAAACTACTCTAAGGATTATCACTAAACTGTTGTATAGGGGATTTCTAACCTCAGGAATCCAATGAGCTAAGTCAACATTTTCTGTAAAATCATGTTTTCGAAAACTTGTGTATACATATGTATATATATATATATATATATATATATATATATATATATATATATATATATATATATGTATATATATATATATATATATATATATATATATATATATATATATATATATATATATATGTATTTGTGAGTTTTGAGTATGAAACTAATCTAAACATTTTCACTGAAATTAGTATATAGGGAATTCATAACCTCAGGAATCCAATGGTCTAAGTCAAAATTTGCTGAAAAATCGTCACCATTACGTTCCGAAAAATTGTATATATATATTGTACAACTTAGATGAATTATTTTTTCTTGTTGAATATGTATGGTAAAATAAAATAATTTTCATAAACAAGAATATACGAGCATTACTTCATTTTATTGTTGATTGAAGCTTTTCGCTAATTTACATTATTAGCATTTTCAAAATTTATAAATCACTGTCCAGTTATGTGACTAGAGTAAGACTCACTCTAGTCTTTCACTAGTCACATAACTGGACAGTGATTTATAAATTTTGAAAATGCTAATAATGTAAATTAGCGAAAAGCTTCAATCAATAATAAAATGAAGTAATGCTCATATATTCTTGTTTATGAAAATTATTTTATTTCACCATATATATATAAAGTTTTCAACAAATTATATATATATATATATATATATATATATATGTATATATATAGGCCTTCAACAAATTATATATATAAATATTTGAATTTTTTCTCGAAAACTACTCTAAAGATTTCACTAAAGTTATATAGGAGATTTCAACAATAGCTATCAAATTGGGTAAGTGAAAATTTTCTGAAAAATCATTATCAAATTTTCGAAAATCTTTTAACATCCAAAGCTACTTATGATTTTCATCCAAATTGGTATTATAGCGATTAAGCTCAGTAATCCAATGGAATAAGTGCGTGTGTGTGTGTGTGCGCGCGTGCGTGCGTCGATAGGAACAAGTTGCGACTCATCTGAAGTCCTTCTGTGACCCACTAATTGGTCTCGGTTCTCCTTTTGGGAACTACTGATCTACAGAATTCTCTTAAAATATTTTCAAATAATAGCATCGTATAGAATGAAGTATATCAGAGTGTTCGAGAATATTTTTTTACATAGGTTATTAACAGTTAATATTAAAATCCATTGAAATACTAGTTGTAGTACAGGCGAATGAATATCCTCAGAGAGTTTAGTAACAAAAACAAATAAGTTTATAAATTTTTAAATAAGTTTAAACAAATAAGTTTATATTTTTAAAAGCAAATTTGTCTAGTTCTAATCAAATTGGATAGATGACAGATGCGTGTCTGTGAAAAATACTTATTGGCGGGTCCAGCTAGCTCCCGCCAAACGCTATGATTGGAGATCCAGTTTTACCGATGTTAATAAAGTTATTTTACGGATACCAAAATTCGTTTCTTGGTAATTTTTATGTTCTCGTAAATATTAAATATCTGTATACTTTAGAACAATATTTATAAAATTTATTTACTTTTCCTATTCGTTACTACAAAAAATATGATTTTAATTAATAATATATATTTGTTTCTTATAACACAATTTGGTTATATTAAGTTTTTGACATAATGTATTACAATTTCTGAACTAACACATATAAAGAATGAATATAGAGATAAAAAAGTTATTTAATGAATTTTAAAAGTAAACTTCATTTTTCTTAACGTTTGACGGTCAAGTTTTCATTGACAGTGAAAAATCCTAAAAGATTTTAAAATTGAATAGTATTCTATTAAAAAAAAAAAAAAAATCCTTTTTAATGTAGATAAAATGTCAACTAAATGTTTAGGAAGTTAAATTAACTAAAACCTGCTTATGTGGGGAATATAAACTTTAAGAAATTGTGGTTATGGGGCTTCAATAATTGTTTTAACCACCATATTTTGTACCTTTATAAGTCATTTATAAACATGGAATTAGAAGCTCAGACTAATCACCAACTCCCCGTGGTACGTAAAAAACATAGTAATAGCCGCGGGACTCAACGTCCCAACCCTAGATGATTTTATCATCCACCTAACTACGTCACTCAGAGATCGAGCAGAACGCTCCTCCCATCCGCATCTGTCGGCAATAGTCACAGATCCGGCACCGCCTCCGACGCGCAGGAATCGACCCCTGTGCTTCGTCTACGAGCCATCATGAAGGTCGAAAATCTAAAATCCACACCTCACCAAAATCCAAGCCTAAACAAATCAGTCCAATCAACAGCAAAGCACATCACTCAACGCCAAATCACCAAGCAACCACGCACAAAATTATAAATGTAAATGACCTCACTGATGCCTATAAAGCAACTAGCCAAACCACAATCGATAAAACCACCATAAAGTCATTCACCATAATTAAGCTGCTGTAAATGAGCTTTTTCAGAGACGGCACACAACAGGAGCTCAACAAAAAGACAGCTCCGCCAAGCAGCCAAGGTGGAATTAGAAGGCTTGAATTTGACATATCTGTGAGCATTGATTCGTAAATCAATGTTTTGATCAGTGAATATTCATTTTGAAAACGTTGTGTATAGTTACATTTATTTTATTCTTGTGCTGTTTACCAACAAATTAATCAATTTTGTTGTTTAGTTCTTAAATAGCAAATCTATAAGTACATAACTATTAAACATCCAGGTTAGTATTGAATAACTTAAGTTAAGACACAACATTCTTAGCATTAATAAAAACTCAAAAATACATACTTGACAATTTACCAATATAGTTGAAACTATATAAACATGCTTTATAAAACAGCCTTAATCTGTACTTCATACAAATATTATAGATCAATATTATGAAAAGCAACAAAGTATCGAGTTGGGTTAAAGTAATACTTGTCCATTTTTTCATTTTTATGTATGCCACTCAATACAAAATTTCAAATGAGAAATGATGTTATTTATTTCCGTACCCCACATAATTGATATTTCCAAAAACAAATTACACCAGGCTTTGCAAAGTCATCAGAAACACAATATTTTAATTAAATTTGTTATTTTTAAGGGTGTGAAAGTAAGTTTTTGTTTTTTAACTTTTTTTTCTGTGTTCACAATGACACTCTGCATTACACAGTATAATTTAGGCAATATTGATTACTTGCAGAAAGAAAATAAATACAATAACTATATAGCAGCCAATGTAGAAAATCATCAGGAAGGCATGAAAAATTTAAAAAATGGTATGCTTACACCTCAAAAATTACATTTTGAAAAAAAGTATATATTACCAGAAGGTTGAAGCAAGGTGTATAAGGCCCCTATAGATGATCTGTGAACAGTAATAGTTTACCATTAAGCATCTTTGATATTTACTTTAAAGATGTATGGAAATGTATCTATAAAGGAATCAGTTGTGCTAGGTCTGGTAATATAAAAAAAAAAAGTTTTAGCAGCACAAGGTAACTTATTAAAAAGGGAAGTGGTTAGAAAAAAATTTTGGTGTAAGAAATTACGGTAATTATTAAGATCAGCGACTGCTGCTCCGATCGGCAAATACCTGATCAATTTGACCTCGCTGAACTCGAATCTGAAGTTTTTTTTACTACAAACACATTAAAAAAAAAATTCTAACCTAACCTGACCTAGTTTTCTTAGGTTAATATGTGTTTGCTATGAAAAAAACTTTACATTCGTTTTCAGCAAGGTCAAATTGATTAGGAGAAAAAAGTTTGCCGACCGAAGCGGTAGTCGCTGATCTTAATGATTACTGTTATTACCAAGGAACGTTTTTTTATTGCGGCATGGAACAAGATATTTATTTTATTTTGTCTGTGTTTCTAATGACTTAATGCATTGCCCTCTTTGTTACTATTATCGATTATGTGGAGCGTTAGAAAACTTGAATAGTATTAAAATTTATATATTTGTATGTATAAATATTTATATATAAATTCATATATATTTTATTAATGAACTTAGACTTACCATCACACCTAAATTGCATAAATTGAATATATCTTTATAAAAAGCAGTATTCCACAATTTGAAACAGAATATAGTTATTTTACAATATACTTTTATGTGTCCAGTTAGGATATTTTTTGTTATAAAACATAACCTTTACTATTAAGGGAAACAAAACTCTCAGACAGTTGAAATTAGCATAGATGTTAAAAGTTATCCACAATTTACTTTTCACTCAAATATTCTTGATATAACTATATAGATGTATTAAAATTTATGGATTAAGTATTCAGGTATGATAGGTTAGATAAAAAAAGTCGTTAACTTTGGTAATGGTAAATGGTAGAAGTTTGTGAATAAACATTGAGTTTAAAAATGGTCATACCACTCAAGTTAACAGTGATGAAATTCTATACAGTCAAGTTTTGTATTGATATTTTTATGTATACATTATACAAATTTTTGTTATAACTACATTTTAATTTTATTTATAAAGTTACAAATAAGTACATTCATCAAAATTATCATAAAAATTACAAAATATATCATTGTGTTAGAGCTTGACTTTGTACTGAAGTTGTAACACAGAATATTAATATAACTTATGATATAAAAAAATGTATGAAATCATGGTGCCACATGTAATATAATTAGACGTCGCTCTCAACCGAGGTAAAGAGTGATGTTTTCTAGATACTCCTTTAAATAACAATGATACTGATTATAGTTTCAAAATGAGGGTTTAATTAGAGAAAATATGTATGTAATCATTACTAAAATTAAATATTATTTGATTCCACCTTCATTTGAGCAATTAGTTTTTCATTAAAAACACTTGAACAAATATTATTATGCTACACTTGCCTCTGTTTTCGATTATTGAGGATGGTTGTTTCGGGAAATGTGTCCCATTGTCAACTCAGACTGTAACTGATCTCTTCGTTGTTATAGGTGTAGGATAAGGATATGAGGTGTATTTGTAATTAGTATTGGGGTTATGAAGTTAAATAGTGTATTCAAGTTATAATGTAATTTTATATTAGGCATAAGTGTTGGATGTAGTTTGAAAGGTTTGTATATTTCATACTGTTTGGTTGTGTAGCGTTGGTAACTTTATTTTGTTTGTGTAGAATTTTTAGGTTTGATGTTATTTCTGTGTAGCTGTGATTTGTGTATATGAGATGTTCAGATATAAAGACCGGCAGAGTAGTAAATGTCTTTTCTATGATGTAGGGTTTAAATTGTTTATTGAGGTGTTGTACTTTCTGTGTCTTTTATGAAAATAGAGTAATGTACTATATTTGTAATTACGAACTATACTGCAGGAAGCTAGTTACATATTTATTTACGTATATATTTGTTAGTTTAATCTACAATTACATGTTAATTACATTACTAACGTAATTAGTCTTTTTCTTGAATTCGTCACCCCCTTGGTCCCTAAGTGACAAATTAGAGAGGTTCTACAGTATATATCACTCTTCTGATTTAAGCTTACTGGTAGCTCTTGCCCCAGCTTTTACCTAAGCCAAACAAGAAGATAATTTTATATACAACACCTAGAACAAATTAAAAACTCAAATCCAAAATATTAAATTAACTTCTCCTGTATATATACACAAAACTATCAACTAATCCTACATAAAAACAGTAATAGGTATAAATTTTGCATAACTGAACAATACAAAATATTAGTAGGCCTATACAATACTTCAAATTTCAATACCCACTACATTACAAGTTATATGCTATTTGACATAATTATGTCTTACAATTTGATATAGATCTTCTTACAACTATTGATTCCATTAATACAGATTTAATTTACAGAAGTCAAGTATAGTTTGTGATTATAGAGATCTGATGTTCAACTTTATTTTATGGAAACAATATATCTTTAAAGTATAACTGTTTAATTTAAGTATACATATCAGTGTTGTTACATTTGACTTTATTATTCTTTAAACTGTTGGTTTTTTTGAGCGAAATGAAAACCACTTATGCACATTGATATAGCCTTATAATAATTTATATTAATCACTTAAACAATAGTTTATGACTATCCGAACTTTAAATTTTGTAAATTTGTTAAAACTTACTGAGATAGAACACTTTAGAACACTTGTATGCAAGACACTGATGAAGATCGCCAGATAGCGATCAAAAACGTGTCTCAGTAAGTTTTAACAAGTCTACAAAATTTAAAGTTCGGATAGTCATAAACTGTTGTTTAAGTGATTAATTAGGATTCACCGAATGTAATGGACTAGTATTCAAGAATAATTTATAGAAGTAAACTGGTTATTATATGCCTGTGTAATTAAATAATTATACTGTATTACACAAAATGTAATGTAAATCCTTATTTAAGACTTTTTTTAAATATGTATTTTCAGGTATCAGTAACTGTTATCAACTTAGTTGGTTACACTTTGTGCTATTGCAGTAGAAGAATCATGGACCAAAACAATGAGAAATTTAAAGGCAAATCTGAAAATAAGTAAGTACAATTTAATATTAAGGTGTAGTTTAACTAAAGTAATTTTATTTTACCTGTTGTTTTGCATCCAATGGTTTATGTAAAATTCAGCCTATAATTTACAGTAAGCACATTTGTTTTTAAAGACTAGTTTTATTTGTCATGGGAAATTGTTATGTGTCCACATATTTATAATGCTTTTGTAGAACAGATTAGAGAAAGCTATGCCTGCAGTCCATAAAAATGAATGCGATATTCTTCTCGTGAAACTAAAATTCCACAATAGATGTTCGGCAATAAACCTATGTTTCATATCACTGATAAGGTAAACCAAATCTGGGGAAGTAAAAGCAGAAAAAAAATCTTTGAACTTGTTTGTGACAGCTCAAGAGTTAATGTGTCTTGTGCAATCGGTAAATTGAAAATGTATAGGCCTTTTTTCTTCATGGAGAGATAAAATATATTTTCCTTTTTTTTTCATCAATGTTATTGTTTATCATGATATGGTGGAGAACATTTGATTCCTCAATTAGAAGAAGATAGACAACAAGTTGATTCTTTCTACTACCAGCAAGAGTGGACACTACTTTACTTCCTCACAAAAGTTTGGGATGATGTAAATGATTGATTCTAAGGTTGATGGTTTTGGGCTGCAAAGTTGATTGCATAGCCACTTCGCTCTCCTGACCTTACATTTGTTTTTTTCTCTGGGGGTTCATTTACAATACATTTTGTTTTCCACCCCTACCAGACAATCATTGCATGCTCTAGACTCTAGAAGCAGAAACTTTGCTGCAGTTACAGAAGATGGCAAATTTGCTAGTGGCAAATAATTGACATGGTGGTTTTTTTTGCCATATTACCAATGGCAGTAGCATCAATGGTAAATGAGATTCTTTAACTGTAACATTTGGTATGACTATAATGATAATTCTGAAAAATGCAATATGTCATATGATGATTAGTTTGGAATTTCAGTTGATCTTTTGAAATTGTCCAGTAATATATTTATTAACAGTATAACCCCTAAAATGCGAACCCCAGAAATCCAAACCCCAGCGAAATCCGAACATGATTTGATGAAAACCAAATTTTAAAAAAGTATTTAAAAACTTAATGAAGTATGTATTGAAATTTTGCTCCACAAAACAGGATTGGGATGTGCAATATATTGGAATTAACACTGTAAAAACATGGTATAATAAGAAGGCCTATACTATAATACTCTATCACTTCATTAACATATAATTTATTGGCAGTAAAATAAAAATACGAAAGACAAACACTAAACTTTAAAAGAAAATACACAAACATTTAACTATAATTTTCAATTAAAATCAGTAATCTTTATCTAGGGAAGAGACGTAAATCTTCCCAAGAATGTGATGTTGAGCCACCGTCGCATTAGTTTAACATCATTAAGTGTTGTAGGTGCATGTGGTTCTACATAACGAGAGCATCGGCATGAGTAACAGCATTCGGAAAGGCATCTTTTTCCTGGCTATCACTATCTGCTACACTGTCATCGTGTTGATCCTGGATCATAGTCACCATGTCATTCTCGGCGTATTCTTCATTGTTATATAGTTCTGTCCACTATTTCAGGCAGCTTTCTTAAGCATCTTCACATTCTATTACTCTTTGAATGAGCTGAATTAGTTCAGTTTCATCATCTAGTGTTCTAAGTAGTGTTTCTACAAACTCGAGACTAGGCCAGAGTTTCTTCCAAGATTTCTGCAGTAAAATGTTACTGATATTATTCCAGGATTTAGCTACCCAGTAAATTACATCCTTTATTGTAATCGTCTTAAGTTTTTCTGGAATAGAAAGGGAAAAATCTTCTTCAATTAATGTTTGCAGAATCTTTTTTCTATAGCTCAGTTTCATGTTCTGCAGCACACCTTGATCCAAAGTTGGTGTCACATTAGGTGGGAGAAAAATTGCCTTTATGTCTTTACATACTAACTGCTAATCTTTGATCTGATCGGGGGGTTTTCTAACTATGTGCTTACTGTGTAATTGCTATAATTCCCAGATCCCTCCATTGTCACTGCAATCAACAGTGAAGGGAAGCTATTACCAAGTCAAATTAAACTTATACTAAAGTTTGTTTCACTCAAATATCTTCTTGCATATGGTCTCCAAACTAATTTCCCAATTTATTTAATTTGTCATAAAGTCAAATTCTTAGTTTTTTTAATGTGCAATTCTTCGACCTCTTGTAGTACGAAACTCAATGAAGTTTAAAGAAATGTAAACTGAATTTGCTTTTATGTGTCACAATGGGCAGGACTCCATTTGGTCTAGTTTTCCTTAATATTCAGTCATCATATGTTCCTCTTAGTTCAACAGTCTGGCTATTAATTACCCTATATTAATCCATGTTCTGGTGGCAAGCTATTCTTACTGGTATTATAAAAAGTCAGCCTTTGTTTTTCTACAAAAATCTCAAAAACTACTTGACCAATTGTTTTGAAATTTTAAATGAACATTCTTTATTACACATTTAATGTCCTGAGCTGTATAAAGTACATTTTTTTTAATGTATAGCGAAAAATAACCATGGCACTACTTACATAGGAATGGTGTTCTGCAGCTGATGCGATGCAACAGACATAGCTTCTAGCAGAGGTCAATAGGTGGTGACTATTTCCATAATAGAATTGTGTCAGATAAAGTTACTTAACTAGCTAACATTTGGTAAATGATTATGCATTTGTTTTTTGTGAGCATTTGTGTTTGTGTATGATTAATCAATACATGTTTTTGCATTTGTATGTCATTGAGGGTATTAGAAATAAAGTGCTTAGAAACATACCAAAAGATTTTTCTCGAAAAGACATTTATATTACTGGATTTAATTGCTTTGCGATCATAAATCAGTTAACTTCTTTTTCAACTTCATCAAAAATATTTATATATTGTTTTTATTTAAATTTTGCAATTTGGTTATTTTGATTAATACTATTGGTATAAGTGCCCTTTTTGATTACATCATACAATTGCTAATGTAATTGCTTTTTAGTTTTAAATTAATTTTTTAAACCTTTATTACGATTTTTGGCGATATCTATGATTACATTAGACGGCCGAACCATAAATAAGGTGAGAGCCTCACTGCGGAAGTAGTAACAGTAGTGTGGAGACTCTACGAGAGTGATGAAAAAAGAATTTTACCAGGTATGAAATGTTTGTCTGTTAACAATGAGACTGTAGATAAAGTCACAAAGTCAAAAATACTAGTTTAATGCAATTTAATGGAGACCTTGTGGTATTTTAAAGACAAAATCCTAGAAAGAAAATAGGATTCTCAAAGTTTGCAGATTGTTGGCTAAAAGACCAGGTTTTAGCGGTTTAGTATGTGTGTAGCAACCAGAAACATTTTAAGGAAAAAGCATTGGAAAAGTTGCTTCTTGACAACAGATTTCAGTTCATAATGTAACCTGCAAACAATAGAAAAAGTAACTTCAGATTTTATCTACTTGTTGACTCAAAAGCTATCTTAACCAGTCTTGATTTTATTGCCAAATAGCAAAACTTATTTTGGAATCACATCAAAGAAAATATAAAAAGCTGAGTATCTTGTCATGTGTGACTTCTTCGAGAAGTATAGACTTGTGCTTCAAAATGAAGTAATAAGCTACCATCGGAATAATGGACAAACAACATTATATGCTTGAGTAATCTACTAGAAAAAAAACAAGTAGTGACCTTTTTGATTATATTTGACGTTTTAGAACACATTGCCATTGCAGCGTATTGCTTTCAAAAACTTATTACTTTACAGATGGTCTGCAGCACAGTATAAAAACAGAAAAATCTTCATGAATCTAAACTTTCGTAAATACTTCAAAATTGATGCTCACTGATATTTTTCAACCACCTCTCGTAGCTAAAGTGCCTGTGATGATGTTGGAATAATAGTAAATCAAGTAGCCATCATAGCTTGCTTGCAAATGCCTAATTAGATATTTCAGCAGTATGAGTGATCAGTGCAAAATATATGTGTGACAAAATTTGGTTACGATACACAATAGAGTACATTGATACAAGTAAACTAATACAGAAAAACCCTTGAAAAGTTTGTTAAAAACCCTGTATCAATAGAAGGCACACAGAGACTTAATTCCCATTCCTTCTAGCAATACTAAAAAGAAAGTAAAAAATCTTTTCAAAACACACTGAGTTCAAAATTGAAAATTTTGTAACAGTTAAGAATTATTAAGTAAGCAGAAATCAGTGGGTATATAGCTGTTATATATATGACAATTGGTGAAAGGTTTATGTGCTTTAAAAAGAAGAAGAAATGGATTAAGCATTGGCTGAATTTTCATTTTTAAACCCAGACGCAATTGATAAGTTTTTCTTTCTCTAGAAGACAAGATATACGTTGGATTCTTGTAACACATGTTCTATGCAAAGTTAATCCAGTAATTTCAAATGGGCGAACTTATATAAATTGTCACAAAAAGAACAACAAAACACCATTGATGGCTTGGTAACTATAATTAAACCTTCCGAAGAGACTCTTCACTGAGATTTATCTGAAGATATTTCCTCTTTATTGTACTTACAAATGTAAATAGGGTGTAACATATCCTTTCATAAATATGGGACATTGATAATTTTAGGTGTACATTCAGATACACCATTAAAATAATTTCAAACAATTAATATCGAACATTTAGTACTAAAGCCAAAAAAAGAAAACGGTTCGTTCATATTAAGTGATAAAATGAAGATCAGATGGAAGAAATGAAAGAAAAAGCTTCATACTTGGAAACTCCTCTTCCACAAATTTACCAATGCCAACATAACAGCCAAGAATCATTAATGAGCCTGAACCTTTAGGAACACCTGCATGCCAAATTATTAGTGGTCCGGAAGTAAGTGCTTGGTATATCAACGATGTTTCAGCATCAGTTAACATGTAGCTTTAATTTGAAAGTATTTAAAGATAACTAACCCTTTACACTTAGACAGAAAGAACGCTTATTTGGCACGGTAGTCAGAATCCGGGTATGAACCGGCTTCGGTTTTTGCCATGTCTAGCCTGAGGCTTGAAACACGTCTGCGCAACCACTCCAGTGGCTCTTAACACATTTATTTTATCAGTTATCAGTGATAGAAACAAATTGAGAAAGGGAAAATTCATAAACTGACGAAAAAGGGGTTACTATCGAGGAGTATCTTGAGAAGAGAAATCTTTGATTTTCTTTACGTGTTTGATTTTAGTAAAATAAATTATACCTGGCGATGCAGAAAGTCATTAGGAATGGGGAAAAATTATAAAAACTTTCACTCACTCTCCAGAAATTTGAAAATTTGTAAAATAGCAGTTCCTCCCCCTCCACAGCGCACTAAAAATGTTACAAATTCAACATTTTAAAAAAAATTTTATGATGTAGTAACTCACAAAATGTCTTGAAAGGGAATTTAACTTGCTGGTGTCTACCAAACAATTACAAATTAAAAAAAATTGTTGTTATTCTACTTCTAGAAATTCACTTCATTGGTGCACAAATTATTTTTCCGCCTGCTAAACACCTCAATGTGTAGCAATGTCTATTTTTTTTTTCACACTAACCGCCTACTGAAGTTCAGGGTATTATGAGAAACATTACATCCCGGTAGAATCCTTGTCTAATCTGATGATCACAATCTTCTTGTGATCAAATGAAGTTGGAAAAGCAACTGAAGTGCCATGAAAAAAAAACAAAATAAGAGGAATCAAACTTTTTGGCTATAATCAGTTCATCAGAATGTTAAAGCAAAATCATTTGAGCTTTGTATACTAACTTGTTTTAAACAATGGTAAACAACTAATAAAATAACGAGTTAATGACATTTTACTATGAATTTAGCTATATTTTTAATCTGTTTAAATTTTATAGACAATTGTTTGTTATTTTTACAGTCAAATAAAAAAACCAAGCTTGGGAGTTTAGACACACTTTTGTATGGCTTAAACAATACCTCAAAACAATATCATGCAAAGAACTCATAATTTGTAATTCAATCAGTAAAATTGTAAAATTTTAGAGAAAAGGTGCTCTGTCATAAAAAATTACCCTAAAATCCAAAATAATAAAACAAATACATAGTTCCTTGCATTTTGCATGTTTGATTTCTGATAAGATTTTGATACTATAGACCGAACAAAGTATATAGGCGCCATCCTAAAAAATACTTGAAATGGCAAATACAAAAATATAACATTAAATAGACAAATAATAATTAATCACCCTAACAATAGTTAATGACTATTCTACCTTTAAATTTTGTAAATTTGTTAAAACTTACTGAGACAGAACGTTTTCGATCCCTATGTGGCGATCTTCATCAGTGTCTTCCAGCTCAGTGAAGACACTGATGAAGATCACTACATAGCGATTGAAAACGTTCTGTCTCAGTAAGTTTTAACAAATTTACAAAATTTAAAGTTCGGATAGTCATAAACTATTGGACTACAAAATTCACAAAAACAAATAATACTTCTCTTGATCTGCAATGAAGTTCTTGCAAACATCAATTTATTATGTGTAAAAAAATTCTATTTTTAAAGTCAGTTTGTCTAAATACAGTAATTCATTATTAAAATTATTGTTACAATAATCTTTTATGAGTATTGAAGAAAAACAAAATTTTATTTATATGAATGATCACAAGATATATAATATATATTAGTTATATTTTAATTTCTAAAATTTATTTTGCAGATTTCAAAGAAAATCTTTAGTCAACGCCTAAAATTAAAAAAAATAACAAATAACCCTAAATTAATTATAATAAGATAGCACTGAAAAATAAGTAATAAACACATCTTAACTTACATATGAATGAAAACAACAACTTTTTCACGTCAAATCCCATTTTGAAACTAAAGACAAATAATACAATACAACAGGTTTTATATGCAGCAGTATTTGCACATTTAAACTCGAACATTTTGTTCACATTACTCAACTTTGGAAGTGATGGTTTTTTAAAAAATCTGCTCAGGCATTATGTATTTTGCTAGAGAAAACACATGAAACAAAACTTAGTTAAAGAATGTATGATCAAGACAAGAAATATGTTGTTCAAGAAGAAACTATATATTGTGACATTTTCTTATCATTCCATTTGTTAAACAGTTTTGGTCCTTCTAAGATTTAGATAGATGTTTTAGTACAATAAAGTATCAACTGGCTTATGGCTTGTAGGATACTCAGCTCAGTTAGTGCAGTAAAGTATTAACTGGCTTATGGCTTGTATAATATTCAGCTCAGTTAGTGCAATAAAGTATCAACTGGCTTATGGCTTGTAAGATAGTCACCTCAGTTAGTGCAATAAAGTATCAACTGGCTTATGGCTTGTAGGATACTCAGCTCAGTTAGTGCAATGAAGTATCAACTGGCTTATGGCTTGTAGGATATTCAGCTAGCGTTTTATCATTCATAAATCCACATAGAAATGAAACTTCAAAACGTGTTTTTGTGGCTAAAGCTCAAGCAGTACCTCCCTTTTAATAATTTCCTGATAAAAAACAAAAGTAAAGTCAAAATGAATGAACAATAATACAACCATTCTTGAGCTGGGGGTCATTTCTGACCTCATGTGTGTACATACCTCTAATTCTAGGAATGTTAGAGCGACTTGTGTAACCCACTGCATCCTGCGACATAATGAGATTAATAATGATATTTACACTTGCTGAGATTATTGTTAAATAAAAGCGGTTGACTTGTGAGACAAGTACAGCTATTTATTTAAAAAGGCAGCGTTGCAATAACAGGTACATTATCGCTTCATGCCTACAATACATAAGTACGCAATTAAAAATAACAATAATAATAACAGTTCACAATTAACCGCAGCACAATGAAATTTCAATAATTATAAAACATTACATATACCAATAAAATTGTTTGTATTAGTTACGTTGATGTTTTTTTAAAAAAATTTCTAATGTTACCCGTTTTAGTGGTGTGTGTATTTTTTTAATAAATATTGAAATTTCATTGCGCCTGATTATTTGTGAACTGTGTTATTAATTGTGTTCTTATGTATTATAGGCCTGAAGACGATAACATGGCTGATATTGAAACGTTGCCTGTATAAACAAATAGTTCTAGCAGACTCGCAAGTCAACCGCTTTTATTCAACAGTAATGAGATTGAAGTATTGAGTTTGTAGATGATATGATAATATGATAGCATTGCCGTAGCCTTAAGTGTGGTTGAGATTTATATACCTTTTCCTATTTTAATTCCTGTTTATTTAAGTAATTAAATGAAGTAGGGTATGAATGAAAATGTGGTTGATGACAGAGTCAACATTCTTTTTTATTTGTTCAATTAAAATTTTCATTTTAATGTTTTGTTATCAATATTTCAAAAATAATTCATTCTTTGTTTGCAGGCAACAGCTTTTGGTCCATAATGCACAAATGGAAGATCATTTGTCTCATGCGGCATGTTCATTAAATATACGTGAAGATCCAAATATTGTTACAAATGGTGATGAGTGCAAACAAGTAGTGGTACCAGAGTATCAGGATTCCACTCCACAACTAACATCTAAACAAAAATTGATTGAAATCGTTAAATCTCTTCCCGCTGGTTCCCCATTGCTTCCATGGATAAAAAACCAGTTGATTTCCTGGAGAAATCGCAATTTTGTTGCTTGTGAAATATATTCCCATTATCATACTAAGCCAGTTCATCCTCAGTCTATTGAACATAACCAACAAGAAATGACTACTAGTTGTCTTCCAGAATCTCCCACTTTGAGTGAAAATGACTTTATGGATCTACGAGGATTATAAATCATTTCAAGCACACAGCTTAGCTACTTACATAATAATATCAATGCACTACAAAATTTGCTTATAGATGTTTTACAGCTTGGTAGTATAATGGAACAAATTGGAGAGAGGACATTTAATACTGAAATATCCACAGAAAATATGCCACAAAATCAAAACAGTAATCCTGAGCATGCAAGTTTTCAAAATGAGCCAAATTCTGCTAGTCAAACAATTGTCACTGGTCAAATGAGGTCTTGTGATGGAAATATGTTCAAACAAAACCTCAAAATCCTTTTTTGTTTCCCTCCCAGACTAATGTCTCAACACAATACTCTTGTTTTTCAAAAGCAGGAGATCCACGTCTTCAGAATCCTCTTAGAGATCAACCCTATATTCCAAGACAATACTCTTGTTTTTCAATTGCAGGAGATCCACATTTTCAAAATCCTCCTCCAGATCAACCCTCAATTCCAAGACAATAATATTTTTTTTTCAAATGCAGGAAATCCACATCTTCAAAATTCTCTAGAACAACCCTCAATTTCTAATGCACTTCCAGATAATAGTAATCTTTTTTTTGCTAGATGTAGACGACAGATTTGATCTTCAGAGCTATAAACATCTATTATATTTTATAGCTTTAGTTCGTATTTTGTAAGTTTTTAAGTAAAGGTAGAAAATAATCTTTACCTTAATATTATGTACAACTGTGATTTTTATTCCTTGTGTAAAAATATTGGGTGTTAGGTATAATATTACCAATGTTTGATCTGACACGCAAAGTGTATGACAACTCGCATGAGAATGTTGCGTACATCTTTATGTATTGAATAGAGGTTAATACTTAGATATTTCTATAACAGTATATATTTGCGTTCAATTTTTACCTATTTTTTAAAGTTTAATTTTTCGTCAGAAAACTTTATGTAATTCAAAATTTTGAGTAAAATTTTTTGTTTGTTAATTTGAGTGAGCAAAAACTTTTTAAAAAAACTTTGTAATAACCTTCCATAGGTAGCATTGATTTTAAAACACGATAGGCTGCGTACTTATGTGTTCTCTAGGTTATTATGTCATAGTAATTTTTTTTTAAATCAATAAGTGGTATATATTTTGTATTAGATATATCTTTGGAAATGTTACCACGTTAAAAAACCAGTTTTGCTTTAAAAAAAAAATAGGTCATATTTCTGAATTTAAAATTTACAAATAGTCATAATGTCAAATATGAATTTAAAGAACGTTACATTTTATGTTTATAGGTAGAAAAAACAAAATATTATTGAAATAAAAATGTAAACTTACTCAATTCATAAGAAATTTCTGAGAAATTCTTATTCACTGTCTCATAACCCTATTTTGTCATTTTCATCGGCACAGTTGACATACTTCAGGAATAAAAGTCCGGGTTTTGCGTTAAGCTCTGTGCTCTTAGGAAATACAGATCCAGGCTGAAATAACACGTGATAAAAGGGAAAATGTGGTGGGACATTTCCTAGATTGAGGCTCTTGAAGTACGCCAGGTTTGTTGATTGCCGGTCGTGAGAAAATATCCCATTTTTATGAAATTAAGTGGGTCCATAGAGAACTCCAATGACGTCACCTCTGGAAGGTTAAAAGAAAATTATTTTTTGAAAAAAATAATTTAAAAGTCATTGTGCCTTCATGTGTAATTTATAAAACTGTTCTTTTGTAGATTGTATTATTAAAGATGGGCTTTTGGATTACAGTTTACTAATATGTATGTGTTGACTATGATTATCCTTACTGTATGATAAAAGTATATAACGGTAGATATTTGCAAGAGTATATAATGATAGATATTTACCACTATGTGCATTATTTAGGTCTTATTGCTGACCAAAGTTTTTAAGCATATAAGTCTAAGAAAATATTTTCAAAATTTTTGACAAGTAGTTTGAGTTATTGAATTTTGTAGTCCATTACGTTTGGTGAATCTTAATCACTTAAACAATAATTTATGACTATCTGAACTTTAAATTTTGTAAGTTTGTCAAAACTTACTGAGACAGAACGTTTTCGATCGCTAAGTGGTCGATCGTCAGTATTCAAGACACTGATGAAGATTGCCACATAGCGATCAAAAACGTGTCTCAGTAAGATTTAACAAGTTTACAAAATTTCACGGTGAGCCTTGTTGCCAAGTGTCACATATTTCAAACTGACAACACCGCATCCCTACTTGACCACTACCTATTCTGCTTTAAATCAAACTATACACCAACTTAAATCAACACCAACTCAGCATTTTAAAATCACATAAAAAACCAAATACACAGACATTTACCATAACCTAGAAATACTACACTTCAACAAGAAAGGACCACTTTTGAGCACTAGAACAATATGAAATTTACAGACACACAAAGTACAAACATATTAAATGAACAAACACAATACAAATCACACATACTCTTTGATACTATCGAACACCTGCCTTTAAAACTGTCACCGCTTGACCTGACATCTCCAAGCAGGAGACACTGATGAAAATCGCCACATAGCGATCGAAAACATTCTGTCACAGTAAGTTTTAACAAATTTACAAAATTTAAAGTTCGGATAGTCGTAAACTATTGTTTAAAGGATTAAATAGTTTGAATTAGTAATAATCTGAGTGCTTTATTGTGAAACAGGGTTGTTTAGTTTGATATAATGTGATGCTATGATAAAAAGCAGAGGTGGTAAATCTAAAGCTTTCAATGATATGCAGGAGAGTATAATCGGAGGAAAACCTCAGTTAAATGTGTTTTAACCTTTCCCGTGATGTCTAATAGTTATAATAGGTGTTTCTGTTGCATGAGTTTTCTACTGCCAGGTTTGTGTAGCAGTTTTTATTATCTGTAAAGATTTTAAACAGTTTTTGAAGGCTGCAGGTTGTCATCAGGGAATATTAAGTAGGCAAACCAGTAAAACAGAACAAAACCACTAAGGTACTAAACCTGTAATGGATGACAGTTTGTGTTAATACAGTTTTTTCTAATAATTATTCATTAATTTGAATTTTAAAAACTTGATGTCTCAGTCGAACTGAGGAACTACATGTTTGAAATCCAGCACTTTGTCACTGAGATAACTTTACCATAGCTAGAAATCCATTATTTAAAGAGCTATATGAAATTATAAGTGAAAAGTTAATTGCAATAATAAAGCATTACAATAGGTGGATGCACTGGCTCAAACGGGCAAAAATGCTGTTTGAAGGCTTGAAAGAAAAAATGTATTAAATAGTTTTAAAAATTAAATTTCAATTAAAAAATATTCAAATAAAATGTAACAAGACTAGAGGAATAATAATTATAAAACAAATTGTTACGGTAAAGCCAAATCATTTAAAAAGATTTTAAAAACTAATGGTTAAGATCAAAGTCGAAGGAGATAAAGGTAGGAGTGGGAAACGTTCTGGATGCCAAATGCTGGTTAGTTGGATTGAGAGAGTTGAATGGGAAGACTTGGATTCCAGACACCGGGCAGATTAGATATACAAGCAGGTGTTGTTTTTTAATTTTCTTTGACATCATCCTGACGGGCTAAAGAGTTAATCCTTAGCCTTGCCAGGAACAAAAACTGTTAGTTCAAATTTCTCAATGTAAAATTGCCGCAGTAGAGTCATTACGAACAGAACTATAAAGTTTTCAAAATTAACAGATAACCGGTAATTTATAATATGTATTTCCCTCGTAATTATTAAATTCGGAAAGAAGAAGAGATTGGAGTATGCAGCCAGTTCACTGGAGAAGAGGAACTCACCACAAGAACACAGGAGAGGAGATGGAACATTCCGGACGGGATCAGCCTCCATTTGCTGGCAAAAACAGGCGACTGAAGATGACGTTTTCTTCCAAAGGCAAGTCCAATCCAGTCATGCTTAACTTTGCTTCTTAAAGTATAATTTCGAGTAAATTTGTTAAATTTAAAAAATAATTTCAAGAACAGATTTGGCTTTACTTAAATTCATTTAAAATTGTTCAAATATAAAATTATAGAAATATATTATATTTTAAATTATAAAGGTTATACCTATAAAAAGATATATAAAGAAAGATATGTCACGTAAATTCTTATACCTTTATAGTATAAAATAATCAAATATATTTTCATTTAAAAAAATGATAACTTTTTAGAAAAAAATATATACATAGGGGAATAGAACTATTTAATATAATAAAATAATTATAAATTACATAATAATATGCTATGATTGTTGAGTAGGTAAGATAATATTTGGAATCGAGTAGGAAGTAAAGAATAAGAGTGATTAAATATTTAATAGGGGGAATTTCATATAAATTAAACGCTAAATTAAATATAGATATAAATAAAAAACATTCAAGTTTATCTTTATATTATATAAAATCCACTGGGGAAAAAATTGAAGCGAAAGCAGGAAGAATGTTATTTTCATTTGTTTTATAAAGAGAATCAAGCCAAGGCGTTATTTTAATTTTTCTGCAAATATTAAATTCTTCAGTGAATAATATTAATTTTATAAATAATTAAAACACATAAATTATCCAACAAATTAAACATCAAATAGACTTTAATTGATATGAATTTACTACAGATATTCAAGATAAAATATAATTATTTTGATGATGTTGTGTTAGGGGTAAAGGTGCTAGATTAAATAAATAATTAATGCCTGTAAATGTGTGCATGCTTTACCTCCTTATAAATAAAAAAAATTTGATTTTCCAATTAGCTGTCATTAGTGATAATTTAGCTAAATGACATGCAGTTTCACAGTTTCTTACTAAAAGGTTTCCAAATACCAAATGCCTCAAATAGTATAGCACCCCACCCCGAGTATTATGCTAGTATAGGGAAATACTCCGCTAATTGGTTTTTCATACGAAATCTAGGAATTCATTCCTAGGAGATCTAGGCAGGGATGTTATAGGCTTCGATTGATTGACTGAAATTCCTTCTAGGTCATTCTACCATTGCAGGGCAACTGGTAAGTATTAGGGAGTTATAGGAAAACGGACAGGATCAAATAGGTATTAGGAAAGGTAGGTCCTATTACTTACCAGGTAAGGAAGAGTCTCGGAGAATAATATATAAATAAAGATGAATGACGAAGGTTGAAGAATAATTCGCTGAATAAATAAGGTTGATTAAATAAGGAAATTCGCTTTCTATTTTTGCCCGAAGAAGTAAAAATAAGGATAGTTGAGTATAGGTAATAAGTAAAGAAGGCCCATTGCAGGGCTTTCACAGAACGATGGTCTGGAAGGGAATGACCCGGATGGTCAGGGGGGTGGAACCTCCCTGAGGAAATGTTGAACATTTTTATCTCTGGAAATCATATTTTATGCAATTTTGGCATTTAAAAATACATAATCCTGGGTTGTCAGGATGCTGTTTTGCTAACTTTGTTTTTGAGGTTAAAATTTATTACATGCCCCCTGTGCCCACCTCTGGCTACTCACTGTGTGGATGGAATGAGAAATTATAACCAAGGTCAGCTTCATAAATTAAAAAAAAGGGAATAAATATTATCAATCAAAAATAATAGTCCAACACTATATTCTGAATAGAGAGGAAAATAAATGGAAGATTGCAAGGAAATTCGGTTTCTATTTTTGCACTTAATATTGTGACTATCATATTATTATGTATATACATATTTATATTAATTGTAATTATGAGATAAAAAGTAACAAATGAAATTTCTCTATGTTGACCTCAATAGGAATTGACTTTAAAAAAGTTTTCTCTATATTACTTGTTTTATGTCAACAACAACAAAAATGTGGAAGGTATGAAAAAGTATGGAGTAAAATTGCCAGTGGCCAATGAAGTTAGTCTTTTTAGAACAACACTAAAGTAAGTAACATATTCATCTTAAAAAGATTAACCATGAATCAGTGGTCTTCTAGGGTATGCAGTCAGTCTTATTTTTGCTTTTCAAGTGTTCAGTGGCATGTTAAAATGAGTGAAAAAAGAAAACATTGTCATTGGGTGAGAAGAGCACCATCTTATTACCTCTCAATAACGGAGATACTTCTTCCCATTTGGCCCATGAGTTTAATGTTGGTAAGATGACAGTCACTGACTTGAAACAAAATTGTGGAAAAATTGTTTCATATATTCAGCTTATAAAAAAGAAGGTGCACAAAAGAGACAGCCAAGGCACACAGGTAGTTATTCACTCCTTTTGATGCTATTTATTAGTGGTTATTGCAGGAATGTGATTTTAAAGGTCACTGTTGAAGCTTTTTTTTAGCATTTTTTAAAAATCATACTGTGACGGGCAGAACCCTGTCACAATTGCCATCAAGAGGGAAAATAGTTAAAAGTAAAGCCAGGTTAAATTTTTTGTTATGACATTAAGCCAAGCCATTGAGAAGGGGGTTAAAAATTTAAAGTAACTTATAGGGGGTCATTTGCAGGGGGAAAATTGTCAAATTCGGCCTAAAATTACAAGCGACATTTCCATAGATGCAGGACAACAAATAAAGAACAATGACAAGAATAAGAAAAATTCGTTAGAAGCACGGGAATAGAGTTATGCAGCCCGAAAAGAAAACAAGTAAATTAATTTCTTTTTGGATGTCATTTCCTTTCTCACGCTCTGGCAGTGATGACGACAGACGCGCGCATCTATGTATGCAAAGTTGGAGAGATATCGATTTTTGATTGGTCTGATCGAAAGGCGGGAAAATTGCTACAACAAGGAGCCCAACGGTAAAGGAGGGGCAAAGCGTTACTTGGCATCGAGAGACGGCGTTAGAAGGTTGGTCAAGCGGAGTTCGCGTGAGTAATAGCCGCGAAGAAATGAACTTTTGTTTTAGTGAATAACGACGATCAAAAACGATGGCAGGCTAGACGGTTGTGTTTCGCTGAAATGTAGGAAGTGCTGTTTCATAAATGAGGCCCTTTCGGATTAAGATCTATCCGAAAGCGGTGCTCATAACTAAGACCTAAAGATGCTGCGTCGTAAGTCTTGAAGTGTTTCGGAATAATATATAAAAATGCAACTTTACTTGTGGTACGGATAGGAAAGTATGCAGTGTTTTAAATAGGGACAACGTTTTTTAAGAGAAGAACAGTTTTAATTTTGAAATAGTAAAAGTAGAAAATTAACGATAAACTTTGTAAAACTTGTAGTGTTTTAAAAATGGTGTTTAGAACAGTGTTTCGTTTAACTTGCAAATCAAAATTTAACCATCAAGTGCTTAATATCCACAAGATGCCCATGCAGAGGATGCGAAGACAGAGGACGACACCGTGGGAACAGAAAAGGAGCTGTATGCAGGGCGTTGGCCATTTCAAACAAAGGGACGAGGGCTTTCAACATGGCGGACTTCTCTTTTTCAATTTTGGAAGGAGCTGTAAGCGTCACTTGGAGCCGGCACGAAAGCAACCCCCCACTTCGATGTTCCATAGAAACACCTGAGGGAGAGGGAAGACTCTCAAGCCTTTGTCCAACGGAAAATTTAAGGTCAGACCTGCACAGTTTTCTTTTTGCAGATGGGAGTTTTTGTTTTGATAAAATTTTAAAAGGGGAAATTGTTCATTAAATTAAATTCATTTAAAAATAGTAGATTCCAAATTGTTTAAATTAAAAGATAGGAGCTGATGGCTTTGTTTAAGGGTGGGGATAAAAGAAACAAAATGGCGCAAGACTCATGTTAGAGTATATCATTTAAATTCTAAAAAGATATTTTAAAAATGTAATTTGAAAAAATAAATTCTTAAAGGGTTTAAACTTGAAATAAATTAAATTGAAAAAAAATATGTTCAAACTTATTAACAAACAAAATTAGTAGAAAGAACAGAAAATAGAGTTTAAAAATAGTTGTATTTTAAAAGTGTAAAAATCAAGTTCTATGTTTCAAGATGGCCGCCAGTAAGATTGTTTATTTACATCAGCTGACTGGAAGGTCATGCGTTACTATGTAGCATATGAAGAAATGAAAGGACTTTAAAAGAAATGTTTGTTTTTGTTAAAAGGAGTTGTTTAGTAAATGACAATTTTAAATAAATCGTTTTTGGTTTTAAATATAAATGTTTTTAATAAGAATTAAAATAATATTTTCTGTTTGTTTAAAAAAGGGTTATATCGAAATTTCAAATTTTTATAAAATAAATTTTTGGGTATAAATAATACAGATTGAAATCAATGGTTGGTTAATAAATTATATGAGGTAAATTTATTAACAAATAAAAATAAATTACATTAATTTGAGATAAGAAATTTTGGTTTAAATTAAGAAAGGGTTGTAAGGAACAAATAATAAAGCAAATATGGAGATAATATAATTTTAAAATAAATTTTTAAATTTTTTAAAATTGAGATTTAGTAAAGAGAAAAATATAACTATCAACTATGAGTGTTCATAGGATTAAGTTGGTCTAGTAATTGTTCATATAAATAATAGGTATTTTGGTTCATGTTTTAGATGTAAGGAATAATTTGTTTTGTTTTGGTATTAATTTATATATAAATAATAAGATGTTTTTTTTTTACTGGTATTTCAAAAAAGAGATATATAAAAAAGTATTGCAAGTTTAAATTGAATAGTATGATTTTGTTTTTATTAACTAAATTCATTGTTTGATAAATATTAATTAAAATTTTATGAAAATACAATTTTCCTTCAGAAATTGTGTTGTTTACATTGTTGTAAAGGTTAATTAAATGTCAATGCATTTTATTTCACAAAAGGAAAGGGATAAAAGATTCATCTTGTAAAAGGGTTAAATAAGGGGTTTTGTAAATGTGTTAAATGATTTTCAATAACTATAATAATGTTTTATATCAGATTCAATCATATAATTAGCTGAAACTTTGGGTTTTAATTTTTCAAATAAATATGGGTTTTTCTGTCAGTAAATGAGTCAACATTGTTAAATATAAATATGAGTTAATAATTAATTCAATGACAAGCTTATAACGTTAAATAGGTGCATTTGTAAGTTTATAACATGGATTCTATTTCAGAGGAGTTGGATAAATTTTAATTTATGAAAATAATATAATTTCAGGTGATTGTTAGAAACTAATTGGTAAAATAATGTTAATAATCACAAGTCGTTGGAATGTACAAAAGGGTACAACTTTCCCAGTTAGAAGAAGGGTTAAAATAAAGATTTAAGATTTGTTTTTGATTTAAAGTAAAGGGTTAAATTGTTTAAAGATTAAATAGTTTAAGTTCAAAGATTTTGGTAAATGAGTTGGAGATAAAGTTTAATCATGTAGTTGGTTGTTTTGAGGTTTCTTTTTATGAAAATAGGTTTTAATTTTGTTATGTATAAATGTTTTAAATTGGAAGGGTTAAATTTAAATATATAATGAAAAATCAATTGGGAAAGGTTTTGCATTTTGCTATATTCTTGTCGACTGTGAAGAAATTTCAAATTAATAATTAATTGGTAAATTTTTCTGATAAAATAATATAAGCAAGTAAGATGTTTTCAATGTTAAATTGTTTTAAATTGATAGGGGTTTTCTGGGTAAAATGTAGTGCATACTGTGCCATGCACATTCAAATAAATAAATGTAATTTTAAAAAAATAAATATTTTTCAACTAACTTGCAAACATATTGAGTTTTCATATAAACAAGTTTCTTACACTATCCTACAAAGATGGTCATTTCTCCGGTTATATGCCTTTCAAAAGAACTCCTCCCCGGGAAGGTTAATTCTCAGCAAGTTAGGTTTTTTGCTTTAAGCCCAGGGATTTATCCACTGGCAGAATTTGGCGAGCAATGCACAGCGTTCGTAACTTCGGCTACGAACGGCTCGTAACAAATTTCTTACCCTGCAGCGGGCGCGAGTGTTGGTCATGCACTTGGAGTTGGTCGACGGAAGGGTTGACCGCTCAGGTAAGTGAGCGTGGTGATCAAAGGGGGCGGTACGCGCTTTTGGCGTGGGCTGGTCCGTTGCAATAAGTAGGTACTTTCCGTAATCTGAACAACCTCTGCAGCTATTAGTTTGGATTTCCAAGATTGCACTGTAGTTTTTATAAATCTGGTGACAGTTGGGTATATCTGATAGATCCTTATAGGTTTTGGTTTGGAGGTAAGGAATATTGAAAGGAAATTCAAGGAATATTATTCCAGAACTGGAGTTAGAGCATATTATTCCAACAGAGTTAAGCTACACCCTAGAGAGATTTAAAACAGTGTGATAATGTTGATAGAGTTTTGTGTGTCCCAGGGTAAGTTTGTAGAATTAAATTAAACTATCCGCTGTGATAAAAAACATGTATGGTAAAAAACCATCCAAAACACAACATTGTTTTAAACAGTCAGGTAAATTCGCTTTATAGATTTATTTTAAAGTTAATCAACGATTGTCTTTAACATGTTCCAAGAATAGGTTTGAGTTTCTACCAAAGAGCCAATAGTGCTTACGGTATTTGATATTTAACTCCTCCATTTTTTCTAGATGGGGTATTTTTTACCTAGATATTTAGCTTTATTTCATAAGAGATCATAAGCTTTTGCAGAGTCATCTGCAAACATTGCAATGTTCACTTCTAGGGCAGTTTGAGTATCACAGGTGAAAAGTAGGTAGAGTACGGGATCCTACACACTACCTTGAGGTAATCCTTCTTTGATTCCCTTAATTTTTGAATATTCCTCTTTCCGTTTGATCATGAAGGTTCTGCCTATTATATATGATGTTAACAATGAAATATATGTATTTGGGAGCATCTTTATTTAATTTATGGATCAGGCCATCATGCCACATCTAGAAATAGCGCAGTGTAAATCTGTTTATCTTATAAGGCTCATTCTATTACATCCCTATTACACTTTTGCTATTACTTGAGACCAGACTTTTTGTAACTAAAGGTTATTAAGTTGTTAACTTACACTTGGAGGAAACGTTTTCGTCTTACAACTTCTTCAGCCTCGTATTTTTGCCGCTAGGAATGTGTTTCCTCGGTACCATTTTTTTGAAAGTTAGAAGTGATGTGATCGAAGATTATGTGTGGTATGTGCCGTGTTTGTTCATTTAGGATGTAATTTTAAGTGTGTTGCTATGTCTATATATTTCATACTGTTCTAGTGTGTTTAACTTATGGCCTTTGTTGCATGTGTGAAGGATGCTGATGTTATTTTCCATACTTTTGCATGAGGGTTTAGTGTCCATGAGGTGATTTGTGAAGGTGGATTCAATCGTAGTGTGCAGTGCGCTTATGTGTTCTTTATATCTTTCGGTAAAAGATCTGCCCGTTTGTCCAATATAGAACTTATTGCAGTTGTTGCATTTTAGTTTGCATACTCCTGGGTTATTGTATGTGTTGGTATTGTTATTAATGCTGTGTCTGATAGCCGTTTGGCTTTTATTTGTTGTTCTGCAAGCTGTATTGTATCCTGTTTTTTTTGAATTGGTGTTCTATTTTATTTGTGAGTTTGTTTATGTATGTGAGGGTGATGAATTTGTTTCTGTTCGTGTTTTTGTTGTTGTTGTTACTGTTCTTGTTGAGTATTTTTCTGTGTAGTTTGTCTATTAAATAATTGTCATATCCATTTTTGTGAGCTAAATATTTGATTGTGTTTAGTTCCTCTGTGTAGTTAGTTGTGGACATAGGTATTTTATTTAGTCTGTGTAGTAAATGTTTGAATGCTGCGTGTTTATGTTGTATTGGGTGGTTCGATGTGTTGTGTATCAGTGTGTCTGTCACGGTTGGCTTGCAGTATATGTTGAATTCATGTTTGTTTTGATTTTTTGGTATGGTGATGTCTAAAAAATTCAATGTTTTGTTATATTCAAATTATGCAGTGAACTGGATATTTTTGTGTATTTTGTTTATATGTTTTGGAGTTGTTGACTTATGTTTCCTCGGTATAGTATTATAACGTCATCTACATAACTGTGCTAATATATTATCTTATGTGAATGTTTGTTGTTATTTATGATTTTATTCTGTTCTATGTGTTGTAGGAATACTTCTGCGAGAATGCTTGAAATCTGTGGACCCATTGGTAGGCCTTGTTTCTGTGTGTAATATTTGTTGTTGTGAGTGAAGTAGTTCTGTTGTGTAATGGTGTTCAAAATGTGTATGGATTGTTGTGATTTTTTCTGGAGTGTTGTTGAGTCTTAGATTGTTTCGTAATAAGTTTAGTGTTTCGGTGACTGGGATATTGGTATATAGGTTTAAGATATCAAACGACGCCAGGGTTGAGGGATTTCAATGTTCTTTATTTTGTTTACTAGATCTATTGTGTCTTTATAACAAATATTCTGGTCGCAAGTAATAGGAAAAGTGTAATAAATAGTTAACAACCAGCTCGTCATGAACAACAGCAACAAGATTTTGACTATTATATCCGTTATTCTATGAATTGATCTGTAGTAGAAAGTTTTTCTCTGAATCCAAACTAGTATTCGAAATAAGATTATTCTACTCTATGACTGGTTTAAGCCTTTTCAGTAAGAGCTATTCAAATAACAAGCCTTTTCATTAAGAGTTATTCAAATAACTTAGAGATTGTAGGAAGTAGCAATATTGATCTAATGACTTAATATCATTGGGCGATATTCTTGGTTTTGATAACATTACAACTTCTACCTTCAAGATATCTGGCACATATTCGAGTCTAAATGATGCATTAATAAGATAAATAAGAATAGAGGTTCCTTTTCTTGGGAGCTCTTTTAGTATTTGTAAGGTGATGAGATCAAATCCTGAAGGAAAGTTGTTGGAATTAAGAATTATCCGAATTTCTTGATCCACTTCCTCTGTAGTTACCAATTGTATTTCTTTCGACATGATATTGATACTATCACCCATCCATAGTTCTTAATCATCATGTTTGGCTGATATATACCTGCTAAGTGTTTAAAAGTGTGCTGTCTATTTTTTTTTTACCATTTCTTGCCCAACATCCATTGTCTTTCCTGATTGGAGGTACTGATGTAATTGGTCTTTTGATATTTCTGGTGGCTCTCCAAAGGAAATAATTTGTTTCTTTCTTTGCGTCCATATTATCCAATTAAAAGTTTACAGTCCTGTTTGAATTTCCGTATTTGCCTCTTTATTTTTTGACTTTTGTTATTTAAAATGGTGGTGTCTATTGGGACACTGGGATACTGCCATCTTATTCTTGCCATTCTTATTTTTAAGACTAGTTTCCTTATTTCTACTGGGTAATTGTTTCCCTTAGTGACATAATTGGTCTATTTTTATTTATTATATGCAGCAGTTTGTATAATCACCATAAATCCTTCACATTCTTTGTCAAGTTACTCTTTGGTCTTCAATAGGGCATTTAATTGAGTTTTATCGTGCAGTTCCTGTCTGAAGAATCCTAGTCTGTGTTCTTATTCACCAAATATAGCAGAATCTCTTTCTTGATGATTTTTTCACTTAAAGTTAATATCACTACTGAGTCATATGAGTTCAAATCAAAATTTTCTTCATTATCCATGAAATTTGCTGATATCTTTCTATTATAAAGAAATCCAAAAGATCCGCTGTTTTATTCGTATCTGTTGGCCAGAATGTGGGTTTTCCTGTCAAATAAAAATCAGGACTTAATTATTTAAATGCTATTCTTGACTCCTTACACTTAGTTGTTGCGAGTCTTGCTTCCTAGTCCAAATTTTGGGCATTGTATTCGCCACCAAGTATAACTGGTGTAATATTAGTTCCGGTCTGACTTTCAAGCGGCGAGTGATGGCGCGCAGGAGGGAAAGGAGAGGAATTAACCTTTCTGCAAACATTGGTTTTCTTGTAATTCTAGCCGTTCTCATCGCACTTATCCTATAGCTAGGATATTCCAGTCAGTCTCTTACTGCCAATTGTCAAGTTTATTGTGTTGCTAATGTTGTTAAATATAAATATATTCAAGGGTAATTGTTGTTACTGTCGTGTCCGATTATCATGTTTCCTGTGTTGAGTAAAATAAACATTAAAAAAAAATTCATAGTCAGGCCTGTGAGATAGTTTTTCGAGTGTTAGATTTTTGTGAAGAAGGTGGAATATGTAATGATGAAAATCCCCTGATTCCAGTAAAACAGAGTCAATACGCGGTGTAGTCGGGTGACTGAAGAGTCATAGTCAAAAAGATAAAAAAGAGGGGGACGCAATGTCTGATGGGCAAGTGTTTACAGCTCCAGATTAAACACATTTAAAACTAAAATCAGTGACAGCACTGGACGATTTTGATAAACTAATGAAGCACAATTTCAAAACAGCTGTACATATTTTGCAACGCCTGGTATGAATACATGATGTGAGGAGGGCGAGAGTCGTAGTACACAGACAGGTTAGTAGTGGCCGAGCCAGAGCAAACTTATAGTGCGCCAGTAATACAAATCCTCCTTGGAGGATTGCCTTATAATCAGATGTTTTTCAATTTTGTCTAGGACAGGATACTGCTCGTACTATCAAGTTTGCTTAGTAGACTCTATACTCACTAAGGTTAGCTGAATGTTTTCAGTCTGAAGATGAAATCCTTCTTATTGTATTATTGATAATTTATCATTACTGGGCTTCCACCTTTGGCCTTATCATCTGGATGGTAGGTTTCAAAAAATATCTTAGCTATATTTTTAGGGACATACAGCAGATATTTCAAAGGCAGATTATTTGGAGTGTAAGTAAAGATAAAACCCTTTATACCCATATTGTATGTTGTATCAAGAAACATTAAAATAATTATACTATTTTGATGAAATGTTTTTTTACAAATTACTGTATTCTTTATTAGATGCAAAATAACAATATCAACAGAATCAAAATTATTGGTATATCAGAAAAAATAGGAATGTTGATAAACGTTAATTGGTTTATTAGCAAGAAGTTAATTTGAGACACGGCAGTTTATCAAAATACTAGACAAACTTGAATTGCTGATGTTTGTGTAATTTTTTAGAATTGCCTTAAATGTAATTAATAAATGCAAAGGGGAAGTTCATTTAGAAAATCTCTCTTTCTCTCTCTCTGACTGTCACACAACACACAAAACACGAACACACACAAAACATGCGCGCGCGCACACACACACACACACACACACACACAAAACCACCCACCTACCCACCCATAAACACATACACACACACACACCAAATATAAACACACACACACACATTCTCTCTCTTTTTCTCTCACACCAAACATAAACACACATACATACAAACACACACAAAAACACACACACACATACACACACACACACACACACACACATACACACACACACACATACACACACACACACACACACACACTCTCTCTCTCACCCACACACACACACACAACCACCCACCTACCCACCCATACACACACACTAACACACCAAATATAAACACATACACACACACACACCAAATATAAACACACACACACATTCTGTCTCTTATTCTCTCACACCAAACATAAACACACATACATACAGACACACACACACACACATACACACACACACATTCTGTCTCTTTTTCTCTTACACCAAACATAAACACACATACATACAGACACACACACACACACACACACACACACACACATACACAGAAACAAACATGCACACACACACACAATTACATACAATATACAATATATAGTTTTGAGCCTTTGCAGGAATATGAGTTTGGAAGTATTGCATTAGGTGTAATATCACGAGTAATTGCTTAGGAGGGTTTTATTATTGAATAATAAACTATGAATGCACGAATGACAAAAGGTCTTACTTCAAATGTTTTATAAAAGTGTGATAGCAAAAGTGTAATAAGAATATAAATATGTATATACATATGATACAATTACTATATTAAGTGACAAAATAAAAAGCAAAAATCCTTGCAATTTTCCATTTTTCTCTCTTTAGAGTATATGGTGTTGGGCTATTATTTTTGTTTGTTACTATTTATTCACTTTCTTTTTTCGTTTCTAATTTATCAATCTATAATATCTCATTATATCCACCTCTTGTAATTCTTACTATAGGAAGGAATCATTTTCTCGTATAATTTCATATACCACTTTCATCATAGATTTCTATCAATGTTGGCTCAGTGCCAAAGTGCTGAATTTCAAACATGTATTCATTCAGTTAAATGAATAAATATTTGAAAAAAACGGTATTCACATCAATTGTTATCCCCTACAAGTTAAAATAATGTATTTGAACTTGACTTAATGAATAAAAACGTATTTTATCAAAATGATTGAAAATTTGTACAAGTTATATATAAGGACATTGTGAGCCAACAATTCAAAGTACAACAAAGGAATGTTGAGGGCAACCAACACCATACCCCACAACATACCTCTACAATCATGACCTACAAAATGGAATGCTCGCATCCACCTTAGCTTTAAATACATTCAAACATCTAAAATAGATGTTTGGCTACGGTCAGATGGTGGTTAAACATCTATTTTAGACGATTGAAACATCTTCTTTTTATATCAATATAAATAGTCGTGTAATAATATTTTATGTTATATGTGCACAAAATGATAAAAGCCCCTGGCCACACCAAGGGAGCATTGGAATGGTTCAGCTTGTCACTGTTATAGGGTTAGACACGAAATGGGATGCTCGCTTGATCTGGCGAGCTCCAAGTTATTGAGTAGGATTATTCGTAAGTTTAAATAATAATTAAAAGATGAAAGTACAGTATGTTTAATGAATTTTAAATTTCTTTTGTTTTAGTAAAGTTTTATTGTATTTATTTATTGTATTATTTATTTGCTTTCATCATGTTTTAGTTTTTAATTATGTCGTACATTAATATAAAAACAAATGTCTGATCAATTAACTAAACTAATGTTACCCGACTGACCAGGGGCCCAATCCAGCCCCGATCCTTTAAGGGTTGACGGTAATCCGCTTAGGGATGTTTTGACCGTGGGCCCAGCTTGACCGTTTCCGAAAACACACTTATTCTGACCTCTAAAGGTGGTCTACTGATGCTCTATTGTTTATCAAACAAATGTTTTTAGAAAGGTCCTATGAACATGAAGCTAAAATCACAGCAAACATGATTTTAATAATAGATGTTACTTCAGTGTATAAAAATTGGAATAAAAAGACAATTATCAAAATTATAAACTTTTCCCAGAATACATTGAAAGTCAGATAAAAAGTACGGTTAGTAAGCCATAAATATTCAGACCTATTAGTAGTAAAGCACATATAATCATTCAGAACAAATATATGTTTAATTTTGGGCTACTTCATTTTTCTTCAGTTTGTTCACTAACATTAGCCGCGTCGGTGGCATTGACATTACAGTCTGATTGGATTTTTTTAAAAACAAAAGTGCAATGAGAACTTTCAAAATGTCTGAAGGTTTTATGTTGAAGGTGACTGGGAGGGTAATAAAGAATCAAACGGAAGTTGGTTATTTTCTATTTTAAATCATAATTTTTGAACTGAAACTCTTGTAAATATGTTACATTTGCCTATAGTCGCAATTACTTCTATAATTGTTAAGAACGGCCGATTCGAGGAGATGTGTTATGGTTTGAGTTGACGATGTGATACATCTCCCGAAACGGCCGTCCTCAACAATCAAAAAAGTAAATGCTACTATAGGCAAGTGTATCATATTTACAAGAGGTTTTAGATAAAAACTAGTAGCTAACGTGAAGATGGAAACAAGTTACATAATTTTCTATTAATTATACTTTTCACCAAAAATTATATGATTAGGAAGTAACTTTAACAAAATCTTTGTGTTCAAACCCAAAATATTAAAGTACTTAATTAGATAATATTGCGAGTTATTGTTAAGGATTACACTAAAAAATATCCTTAATGCTTTTAGCTAGATTTATGCCATATAACACTCTAATGATGACAGCCCAGTTGTTGAAATGGGCATTAGTGAATAGTAAATAATTAAATACAAATACTTGAGCATATATTATTATGTTACATTTGCCTATACTAGCATTTACTTTTTTTTAATTATTGAGGATCACTGTTTCGGAAGATGTGCCATTTTTAACTCATTATTACGGTATGAGCTGACAATGGGACATTCTCCTGAACGTCCGTCGTCAACAATACAGTGCGTGAAGTTTAACCGTGTCTCTGACCTTGAGATCGCTAGGCTGGACTGGACTGCAGTGCAGGGTCAAAACCCAACACTTCAGAAAACATCATTATAGTATTTAAAGTGTAAACAGCTTAAATTAACTAAATGATAATACTGTAATAGTTTGATGTAGACACGATCTTTAAATGTGTTGCTCTGCTTCTGCAAAGAAAGAGTCGCGATTACGAAAGAGATGATTTATGTACTGTATGATGTTTTCAGTTAGGCTAGTAGAAATGCTAGAGCAGAACGAGAGACACCTTTAAGCCTCACGCACTGTATAACTATGTTTTTTGTTGTGTTTTTGAAATTTCCAAAATTCAACAAATACATAATCTTTGCATAAATTTTGTAAATTGAATTAGAATTAAAAATAAAATCTGGATTGGAGTTTGTTTTGATCAAAGTTTGGATGTGACAAAGTTTCAACTCAAAATGTTAAGTGAATTGAATTATTTGGAGACTATCAAGGGGGAGCAGCAAATATAAACTTGAAACAGTTCAGAGACCAACATTCAAATACACTTGGGATGACATAGCAAGTTTTATCTAATTCAATTGGGATAGCATAGCTAGTTTTAGCAAACACTATTGGGATGGCATATTAAGTTTTATCAAATGCAATTGGGATAGCATAGCTAGTTTTAGCAAATACACTTGTGATGACGTAGCAAGTTTTATCAAATACACTATGGATGACATATCAAGTTTTAACAAATATACTTAACATGGCATATCAAGTTTTATCAAATAGTTGCTGGTTCGCCAGCTACTTTAGTCCTTGGTCGGACAGTGTACACGGTGGCACAGGTGTCAAAGCCTGTAATCAAATGATAGCTTCTCAGTCCAGCTAAGAAGGAAAACTAGCTGTTACCTCATTACAACCTGTACCGCAAAAATGTAGTAGACATAAGAAACCAGTTACTGGCGACTTTAACGTGCCCCATTTCTCAAGAGGATCAACTACTTGAAACTCTCTAGGACAACTAACTTGTCGAAAGACTGGATTTTTGTCAGCTAAATGACGGCTCCTACACATTTAGCGGCGTTTACTGGTAGATGGATAGTATATCTATTAATCTACAGTATTTCTTTGCCGGCAAGATATATACGTTTTGTATGGTAGTTACAACATACCTATAAAGATCAGTTTACGTGACTACTCATCCTGTTATGCTCAATCTGCCAGTTGGATCCTAGGAAAGCCAACTGGGATGCTTTCCAAAATATTTTGTATCACTAACATGAATTTATCTGGCTTCAATTGATGAAATGGCTAATACGTTCACCAAGAATGTTTTGAATGCTGCTGAAAAACCGTTCAAAAATGACCTGTTCCATGGAGGAATGACGAAGTCACAGACATTTTCATTTTAGAAAGAAGAGCTTTAAGAAGACTTAACAGACTACTGGCGAGTGAATAACTTGAGGAATTTAAGTGCTTCAAGTTAAAACACGGAAAATGTTTAGGCAGAGCACAGATTCATGAGCAGAGTAAATTAGCACAAGATCAACATCATCCACTTTATGGAGGAATTTAAGATCAGTGATACTTTCACTGTGTTGCAAGCCACAGGGCTAAATCAACATTGAAGATATTACTAATGTATAGTGTGGAACACGAACCGTACAATTGGCTTTGGGTGTACTACCACTTCTGAAAACATGTTACATAATGAGAATGTTCGATACATCAACAGCTTCTGCATCCGATTGTCTACATATATTTCAGGAATTTTTGTTATTTCATACCGAAGCTAATTTATCTAATATCGACCGTCTCATGCAGTTAGTGTTTTGAGAGTCTTTATTATGTTTGTAGGAAAGTATTTATACTTACCCTCTAACTTCGTCTCGCCTACTACGATCTCTCAAGTACACTGTTACATAGACCGCACTATACTGGGAACATTATTTCCAAATCCTTCTTTTAGCTGCTTGTAATAAACAGTTACAGACGTATGAACTCAAAGCAAAAGCAGTACTTATAACTGTTCTGTAGAGGAAATAGAGCCAGATCCCTTATCAACAAATAATTCCGCACCAGGTCCTGATTGTACAGTATTAGACTATATCTCAATTCAACAAGGTTTTCTTGAGCACTGAGGCATATCAATCATAAGAAACTTTAAAACTCATTAAAAACGTCTTATTGTATATCTTATACAAAGTTTTGTCGTTATAGTAGGATAATTTCACAGGGCTTTAATTTCGCGCAGCGTATTGATTAGCAACACGCGTCTAGCGAGTGGCTAACTTACTAGTGCAACAGGTGTAGTTACAAGTATCCTAGTGATAATGTTAGCGGCTTTGATTTATTATGCGGGCGCTGATAATTCATGTGGCTGACCAAGGTGGTCGATAGTGCACGGCGTTGAAAATCAAGTTTCAATATAATGTTTCTAGTCAATTTAAACGGGTTTTTATGCATAGATATATCGTATCTATTTCTTATAATGTTTAACATGGTTACAAGGTGTTTTGAAAAGTCGGATATTTAAATTGGACATAACAGAGTCACCTCTTTCCAATATATTTTACACATCTGTTTATTGCTAAAGTTTAAGAAAAATTTTATTTTGAAAAGATTTTATTAATTGCCGTTATGACTACCTTTAAAAACAAAATTGTTTTACAAAGTATATTGGCCTATTGAATAATTATCATTTTAAGGTTTATTTTTAATTTATAATTGGTTGTACTTCTATAATCATGGAAACCCAATTTTTTGTGGAGGGGATGGCTGGATGTAAAGTCATTTAGTATTACAAAATTAAGCAGCTAAAAAATTTAGGCTTTAACATTGTTTAACCCATTATTAAAATTATAAAATACTAGGCCAAGGTACTTAATGTATACAGAAAATAAGCACGATAGTCTAAATGCTCGTACTTTTTATTAAAACCACGTGATATATAGAAACTAGTAGGAAAATCGTCTTTTGATTTTAGTTATAATATTTAAGATTAAAACAAAATTACTTAAATATTCAAGGAAAACATATTTTTTTATAAAAATATCTTAGTTTTAAGTCAGGCCCTACAATTCACCAATTTTTAAAACATGCACTAATCCACACATGACGCTTGGATATTCATTTGTTATAAATCTAGGGTAAGCTAGGAGTCGCGAACCTTCCTCGCCCCTGGGTTTATCCCGTGATAATCTAAATTATTTAAAATTATTTACTTTTACAACAAATTTTAATTAATTTCAAACTATCGTAAGGAAATTAAAATGTTATGAGTTCAGGACAAATATATATATATATATATATATATATATATATATATATATATATATATATATACACGTATGCCGATACGTATTCATTCACGGATGGAAAAATATGATGAATAGTTATTATCTGGAGTACATCCGTTCATTCTGCAGTGCATAAAATCGCAGTTCCGACGTTTCGCTAGAATCTCATCTAGCATTGACGAAGTGAACTCAACAACAGTTGAAGAGCGAGATCTTCAACTGTTGTTGGGTTCACTTCGTCAATACTAGATGAGATTCTAGCGAAACGTCGGAACTGCGATTTTGTGCACTGCAGAATGAACGGATGTACTCCAGATAATAACTATTCTTCATATATATATATATATATATATATATATATATATATATATATATATATATATATAAACATATATATCGTAATTATAAATGTACTTTTATAATGTACGTCAAAGGCATCAATGTGCATAGTTTCGTATGGCGATGGCGGTGTATTTGACAAATACATTTTCCGAGTAGGCCTAAATGGACTAGCAATGAGCCTAGCTATAGGAAGACTAGCTATAGGACTAACATATATGGAAGAAATTCGCTATAACGGACGTGATGACCCATTTGATGACGTGAAACGTTTTAAGTCTCCTCAATATGCTCTGTAAAATTGTAGTTTATGAAAATTTAAAGTTTGTTTTCAAGAACTTGTTATTTGTTCTAAGCCTTTAAGCTGTTTTCCAAGATAAATACCAACCTATACGCGTACATAAATAATTGCTCATTGAGCAATATTTTAAATTTTGGATGTATTTAAATTAGGAAGAAGTTTAATTAACGTATTTCGCTAACTTGTGTTTAGTATTAACCATTAGAATGATGTAAAATGAAATATGTTTTTCAAAAGCTTGACTTGGGAATACGAACTACCTTCTAGCCCTTCCTATGTCTGTATTGATTTATTATAAATAATTAGTGTTAATTTCTATTAGTTCATGTTGATTGGTTTGTATTTTACATACTTAAAATTTGTTTTAAATGGAGGTTTAAATCTTAAGAAACAGTTAGGGATGATGAAGTAATAAATTTATTTTAAATAAAATATTTTGGTTTTCAATTCCTTCTATTAGTGCACATTTTTCTTGTATATATATATATATATATATATATATATATATATATATATATATATATATATATATAATTTTCAATTGTTATTAACATACTTTTTATTCGTCCACTCAAGTTGAAATATATTTTTTTTTAACTTGTAGTAGATGTACTTGATATTTTTAAATATTAAATCAATTATTAAAATAATGAATTAATTTTAATTTTATATGGGAAAAACTGTCTATGAAAGGGACAAGGAATGCGATATAGTTATTTTGTCTCATTTTACTTAAAATAAGTGATAACATATGATTTCATAAAACAGCTGCCTTTTTTATGTTTTAGGTTATGTAAAAGAGCAGCTGTTTTAACGCATAAGCCATGTTACTTTATTTATATTAATTGTGATTATTTAATAATAAGTAACTAAAAGTTTTCTTCGTTGACGCAAGTAGGAATTACCTTTAAAAAATATTTGTGTAAAAAGCGACTTCTTCCAGCTAGGATGGAAGCCATCCAAAAGAGATCCAAGACTAGATGGCAGTGAAGGAACTGTTTGAGAAACGGAAAATGAACTGACAGTAATTCTTGACCGATTCTCTAATAAATAATAACAATTTTTAATAGATTTCATAAAGAAATTAAATTAAACAATTTTTATCAAACACAATTTAAACATCCCTATTTGGATTTACAGTCGTTTTTAAAAAAAACCTATTAAATTATTATTGTTGTCACAAAGAATACAAGTAATTTCGAAACATAAATTAATTAAAGTTGAATTAGAAAAGTAGTTATTAAATGTTAAGTTTGAAAAAAAAATATTTTAAGAAAGTATCTAAGTTTGCATAAATTAATAGAAAATAAAGTTAAGCTTATGCTTTAACTTGTAAATAAAATGTTCAGTCCCAAAATCGAAAGAATGTAGTTATTTCAGAAAATCCTGTAAGAGAAAGTATATAGGATAAATTTGAAAAAAAGGGTATTTTCCAATTAGCTGTGTTTAGTTTTGCATAATTTAATAACATATAGCTCCTTAGATTCCTTAAATAAAAGGTTTTCAATTAAATAACATCTGTAAAACATCCAAATACTATTATGTTAGCTGAGAAAAATACTTAACTAATTGGTTTTAAACGAATTTAGGAATTTAATTTCCTAAGAGATTTAGTTTGGTAAATTACAGGTTTCGATTTTAAATTGAATTCCTTGCTTGGGTCATTACCATTCCAGGGCCAGACAGGTGCGTATTATTCAAGTTACGAAGGCAATATATTTGTATGAACAACGCAGAAGAAATATGTAAAGGTAAGAGAGTCAATGGTAAATTGTTTTGGACGTCAAAGTCACCAAGGGAGCTATCCCAAAATTGCCCATAATGGGAGTAAAGGAGAATATTCGGGATGTTACATGCATTAATAGAGATATCCCAAAATACTACAAAATGCAAATAAAGGAGAATATACTCGATGTTACATGCATCAAGAGAGCTACCCCGAAATTGCCCATAATGGGAGTCAAGGAGAACATACGGGATGTCACAGGCATCAAGAGAGCTATCCCAAAATTGCCCATTATGGGAGTAAAGGAGAATATTCGGGATGTTACACGCATCAATAGAGATATCCCAAAATACTACAAAATGCAAATAAAGGAGAATATACTCGATGTTACATGCATCAAGAGAGGTATCCCAAAATAACACAAAAAGGGAAGAAATGTTGAAGAGTAAGAATTAGGGCGAAACCCATCAAAATAAATCCATACAAATAAATTAATTTTTACTTAAAGGGATTTAATATTTTAAAATATATTATTTGTAAATTATAACACAAAAGAAAAACAAGAGAGGGAAGAAATTGTAAGTAAGATATCTAAGGTTAGGCAGTCAGGAGAGTTAAGTTGGACTCGTTTTAACATAACACACCCAGACGCACACACACACACACACACACACACACACACACACACACACACACACACACACACACACACACACACACACACACACACACACACACACACAATTAATTTATCTAGAGTTTTCCTTGAATTAGAAAATGAATATAAAAGGAAAACTATAGATAAATTAAATAATAACATAATAATAAAACAGAAAATCAATAATAAATTTGAAAATAATACAAAAGGAAAAAATTGGACGTTTATATTCACTGGTTACGAAATAAACAAAATTACAAGATTATTTAAAGAAACAAATTTACAAATTACTTACAAAACTGATAATAAAATTAAAATATAATAAACAATAACAATAATCAAAATAATATGCACGAATAAGTGGTGTATATAATATAAAATGTCAAGATTTTAATATATTAATGTAGGACAAACAAACATGAAAGTAAAAGAAAGATACAAAGAACATTTAAACCCTTATATTGAACCAAACATAGACAAATTAAATTTGGCTACTCATTGTATAAATAATGGTCACATATTTCCTGCAATAGAAAATATAAAATTAATAAAAGAACTAAACAAAGTATTAAAGATGAATATATGTGAAACATTAGAAATTTATAAACATAAAGTTAAAGACAAATTAATTGATGAATAGATTCAAGTGAGATCAAGGCACCAAACTATTTATAAGGTCATTAATGTTACGTAAAAATTACATAAAGTGCAATACTTATAAACATATGGTTGTTTGTAGCACATATGATTTAATTTTTGTAATCATATTTTGTTACATAGTTATTTTCCTGAAGATGCTGGTACTGGTTTATCGGCGAAAAGCTTTGAATAAAATATGTATTAAAACTCTTCTTGTTTTAGAAATATTTTAAATTTAATATATATATATATATATATATATATATATATATATATATATTACAACCTAAGTTATTTAAAATATAACTTTTCCTTCAGGTTATATATTTAATAACCTTAACATTCTTTTGCCTCACCTTCAGGTTTTTAATTAATTAACACCAATATCAATTTTAACATAACTTGCATTTATTCTTGACACTTGATTAATATACATTATACCCATTTACCTTAATACTACATAGTGAGAAGATTGATTCCTTAACTAATATTACAATTACAAAATAAAACAAAGGTGGACTTTTAAGGCTTTAGGTTATTACAATAAAGTTTAATAATGACGAGCTAATTTTTCTTTCTCTGGGCCGTTATTATGGATCTTTTTATAAATTAGAACGTGGTGAAGAAAACTAGATTATTATTTTATACTAAAAAATTAAAAATTGTTCTGAATTTACTGTTTTTAAAGCTCTGTTGGCGAATTTTAATGTAAAAAAAGTACTTATTGTTTGTTGATTCCTTGGATCTTGACCGTTGATACTGATTCGATGCACTTTCACATAACTAACTTATATTTTCCTAATTCTTTCTAAAATTATTTACAACACACTTTTTTAAATTATACAAATACAAAAAATTACATTTCCCTTAATTCTCTTAACAAATTTTACCCCTTATTAACATTACTGACACTTGGTTCCTCCCCCCCAATACGTCTGCCCTCTTCTGAAGTTCTTCCAAGAATCCTCGATCACTTCTTTATTCAACCTCGCATCATCTCTCCCCCCCCACGTATTTTCAGTTAATTTGGTTATTCCCATAAACATCTACAAAGAGCTTCCCTTAACGGGAGAGTATTATTATAAACCAGATATTTTGGAAAGCTCTATTTTAAAATAGTTGAACCCTTCTTTTGTTAAAGATTTCCCAGCCCCTTTATGACTACAATCAAAATAGAACAATGGTTAAGTACTTTGTCCGTAATTTTAGGAACTATCTTTGTCGTTTTTGCAAAATATTTCTTCCGACTATTTTTTTTTTTTTTTTTGATATGAACTAAATTTATTCTTTAGCCTCATACGTTATGTTATAATATATATATATATATATATATATATATATATATATATATATATATATATATATATATATATATATATATATAAATTCTTGTATTTGTATTTTGACTTATGTTCTTTATTAATACACAAGAATACATATTGCGATATATATATATATATATATATATATATATATATATATATATATATATATATATATATATATATATATATATAGAGAGAGAGAGAGAGAGATGTAGCCTATAATTGGGAAACTCGAGAACGTTTGGAGTTTCATAAAATAAAATTTTTCGATTATTAACTTCATTTATTGTCAAATAATTATTTTTAGGAGAAGTTTTCGTTACATTAAATGTTTTTTACTTTTAAATTTCTTTAAGTTGTTAAAGAAAAGACGTGCGCGACATATACCCTTTATTTGTTTTAGGCAACGATTTGTAAAAGGTGTAATAGTTAAGAAATCTAATAATTGTTTTAAAATCATTTCAACAAATTGTAAAAGGACATACCAGTTAACAAGATTTCATTTTTGGGAAGAAGAAATAAAAGTAATAAAAGTAAATCGATTATTTACAATAAAACCGAATAAAAGCACAATTCAACAAGCATGCAAAGTGTAAAATGACAAGTATAAAAACAAAACACTATAATTGTCACTAACAGTTAAGTAGGGTCTTTTCTGTATCATGTATAAATGTTGCAAAGATTTTAATGCCTGTAAACGGTAAAGCAGTTTACAAGAAATATAAAGCGAACCATGTAATCATGTTTAGAAGGTAAAAATGCCTTAAAGTAAATAGATTTTCACGGACGTTTGGTGGGGTTTTAATTTGGCGCCGCATATTGATTCAGTGAAGAGAGGGGTGGGACAAAGCAAGACTGCTGACTAGCTGAGGTAGACACGGATATGACTGTTTATGTTTTAATTTGTAGTAAACAAAGGCATTTCATATTGTACCTTTTGTTTTTATACAATTATTAGAACTTTTTATGAAAATTAAACGTAGTGTTTAAACAGTTTTATTTCACAAAAGCCATAGAATTAATGTACAGGTTAAATAGGAAAAATATAGGATCAAAAACAATATAAATAAATATGTCAAGAAACCTATGAGTATGAAATTAGAAGATCGACTGAAATATACAGGGAATTAATAGCTGATTATTTTAGTTCGTTAGAAAAAATACTGTCATAATGTTTAATATAAGCCATAATTATTTTTACACGATAACATTTAGACTCATGTGACTATTTTTGATCAGCACAAAAAATTATCATCAGCCTATACAAACAAAAACGTTTTCCCTTCGTCTAATGTAAAAAATCAAAGTTTCGAAATCTTGTTGCTGTTCATGACGAGCTGGTTGTTTATTCTTATTACACTTTTGCTATTTCTTGCGACCAGATTTTTTGTTAATTAAAAGTTGTTAAATTGTTAACTTACACTAGGAGGAAACGTTTTCGTCTCACGACTTCTTCAGCCTCGTATTTTTGCTGCATAATATAAACGTCAAAAATACGAGGCTGAAGAAGTCATAAGACGAAAACGTTTCCTCCAAGTGTAAGTTAACAATTTAACAAGTTTTATTTAACAAAAAAGTCTTGTCGCAAGTAATTGCAAAAGTTGTAATAAGAATCAAAATCTGTTTCATCTTCAAGTTCTACTTATACATTGTAAAAATGTCCTTCAGAGTCTTTGTGGTTGCTAGTACAGTCGGGATGTTCACCTATAATTTGAGACTTGTTTGAACCCTTTATCTGTTTTCTTTGTAAATTTGTCCGTTGACAAATCATTTGCTTAAGGGACTCATTAAATTTAGCAGAAAAGTTGTTAGTAAAGCAAAAAATAATGAAACACTTATTCAGAGGTTTCTAATTACATACAAGTTGAAACTCATATTTCATATATTTTCTACAATTACATACAGGGGCTTACCCAGCACGATGGTTTTGGGGAGGCATGGGCAGTGGGGTCAGAGGGTTTGGAACCTCCCTGGAGAAATTTTTATAATTTTTATCTCTAGAAATCTCATTTTATGCTATTTTGACACTGAAAGTTACACAATTGTTGGATCGTCGGGAAGCTCATTTGGTAAAAACCTGGCGCTGTTTTATAGGTTAATATATTTTACTAACATTATTTGGTTTGTAGAGACACGTGCCCTATGTACCCCCCTGGCTACGCCTCTGCTTATATTTACTGCCAGAAAGCTAGACTCTAAATGTGGACTAGACACAACTATCGAGAGACTTATCTCTTGAGGTAACATATTTAGGACAAAATAAATTGGATTAATATTTCAACAGTTTTGATGGTTTGCGAAAAACTCAGATAAACGACCCGGAGTATTCGTTACTCACAAAACCTACGCTCAGAATATAACAAACACTACTAAAGAAAACTCTCACATATATTCCAAGGAATGTAGCCCAAGTCTAATTCACAGGAAGCTATTATTTTGTCAGAGCCATTAGTGAACCAGAGAGTTCCTATGTACAACAAGTAAAAGATCTCTCTTCACTATTGAAAGCCGGTTTACTTCAGATATGCGAGGCTGACCACGTGAAGCTAAAACCTTCTTCAGTACCAGGAGGTCATTCGGTCACAAACTATAACAAATTCTAGTTTCATAATCCATTCCTTCTTATACTTCTTCCCACACCTTAGTGTAAGGAACATATTTAGATGTCCTCATAGGGAGTGTAGTTTATTTCAGAGGTATGTATCAGTACACAGTTGGGCTATAATGGTACCCTAGATCATGAGGTTTTATGTTCATACCTTAATCATACTCATGTAATCCTTTCTCACATCCTTTAGGCCGAATATGGTCTATATGTGATTGCTATACAAACGTATTACGGAATTTTCTTGGAGGAATTCATCGATTGTGCAAGCCTGCATTTTACAACCCTCTTTACCTGTTTTCGCCTTTTTTCTGATTTCCTCTTCAAAACAAACAAAAAATATAAAAAAACTTTTAAAATCAATTTTTACTTAATTCAACTAAGAAAAAAAATGCGTTTATTAACTTTTCATTAAATAATTACAATTAATAAAAATAAAGTAACATAACCAATGCATTAAAACAGTTCCTCTACCACATAACCTATAAAAAAAATATGAAATATTTTTATTAGATTGTTATTAGATATTTTAAGCCAAATGGGACGAAATAGCTATATTGCATACATTGCCAATTTTTCTACACGATTTTGTTATATATAAAACAAAAATTAATTAATTAAATTTAATTAATGAATTATTATTTGAAAAAACTGTATTAATATCATTAACTGTCATCCACGCATATATATATATATATATATATATATATATATATATATATAAGGAAAGTGTAATTTAATAGTAGGAATTATAAAACAAAACTATAAAATTTAGTTTAAACTTATTTTAAAATGTGTAGTAACCTATGAATATTAGTAAATAAAAACAATAAAACTTTGAAAAAAATGTTTAACCGTTCAAGTTTATAGGGATGTACATTATTATTATCATTATTTGATAATAGCAAATCCAAAAATACAGTATTGTTTTTAGTATTTTACGACAAATTAAAATTTTTTAAATTGGGTTTGCAAATTTTGATCCATTAACCCTGTTCATGAGGTACATTAAAGTAGGTTGAAAAAAGACAGGAGTGATAGAAGAATAATTTTCTTTGATATAAACAAAGGTGAAATGAATAAAACGTAAAATGGTATGCTGAATAGTTACGAAAATAAAACTAGGCAGACAGTCCTAAAAACCAAAACATGTAGTAAAGAAAATGTAGTAAGAGAAAAGGAATAATTGAAATGATGCAATGCATTAGCGAAACTTCTCTGGGAAGAGGTAATGTTAAACATGGAATAGTTTTTAACTAATGAGGTCGCGAAACTCTGTTTTGCTTTAACTTACTTTGATAGATTACTTTAACAGAAAGCTCTCTCAGAAGCTGAGACACTTCACCAATTCGTCTTTTGATTAAAGAGAAGCAGACATTGTTAAATAGAGTATTTAATTAATAAAAGCATACATATTCTGAGATTTTCATTTAAATAGGACTAAAGAATTATTTTAAGAACTTGTTATTTTGATGTTCTTTAAGGTTTCCCATAGTTATTTTCACAATGCAGAAATATATTTTCTTAGGCAATTTTAATCTAAGTTGAGTAAATTTGACCTTTTGTTTAAACATGTTTTAATACTAATAAGGGATTGAAAAATTTTACTCACATTTGATCAATTAGTGCTTGAATTTGATTTATACTGCGAAGTTATTTCGTTTTACATTAAATTTCTACTATAAATATTAAGTTTTGTTTTAAAATTTCGAGGAGAGGGTACTTTCTAACACCGCTGGAGTCTGCTCTTTATAATAAATTCGTACTCCTGTAGACCTGAGAACAAGTCTGGATGGTGTCTCACCTCGTTCAGAACTAGTGTGAAACTTATCTGCCGAGGAACGTTAGTAAGCTAGAGGATCAAGTAAAAAATTAAAATTTTAAAAGTAAGAAATGATTTTATATAGTGTGAATTTACACACGCGAAAGTTTTTTACATTTCTTAAAATGTGATGATTAATAACGGAATAAAGGTAACTTACTCATCCTTACATCTTTAGAGGAATAATTTCTTTGTTTAAATTTATTTACAACTCTCATACATCGCCAAGTAGTTTCTCTATAGGCCTATCTTTTCCCCAGTCCAGTGTCTAAGAATAAAACAGAAAAACTATTATTGTATTGAATTTTGCTACGTTTTGTGAGAGCTATTGTTAGCCAAAGAATATTTACGCATATCAGGGTTGTCGGTAATGTTTCACGGGCGACGTATCTAACGCTTAAGTAAATTTTGGGCGCCAGTATCGATTATTACCGATGTCTTCATTGATGTTTAAACTATATCCATATTCGTGACGTAGTAACTTTATAAATAGATATTGAAAAGCTAGAAATGTCAACATTTAACAAAAGCATCTTTAAATACACAAAAAATACCAAAATCTATAAAGAACAAAGTAGCGTTATTAAAATCATTAAACAACACTGACCCTTGTTACATATATTTAAACAAACTTTGATGTACATATCGGTAAAACAGCATTATCAGAAGGTTATACACGTACTCATAGTATGTTAGTCAAAAGTGTTAGTATAATAGTATACTAAAAAATGATAGAGAAATGTCTGGATTAGTCAACCACATGAGAGACACCGGACATGGCTTTGATTTTGACCTATTTAAAATTTTGGATAAAGAAAGCACAAACAAAAAAGATTATTGCCAGAAATGATTTATATAACTAATACCATACACCATAACCTCACATTTACCCTCGAATTAGAATAAAACAATAAACTTTCTAGATCACCAAACACAACACTAAACATAACTTCAAAATATAAAAAGAACCAACAACTACCGATATGGTCATACATAATACATCTAATCACCACACACAACACAAACACGCTGTATTTTATAATATGTTACACCGCCTAATCAATATACCAATGCTACAGAAAGACTACGACGAAAAACTTAATACCATAAAATACATCGCTCAACAAAACGGCTACCAGCACACACTCATAGACAACATACTCAGGAAAATTAAACATACACAATCAAACGGACACACAGACAAACCACACAAAAAACAACAAATACATATCCCCCACTTACCACAACAGAAATACACAAAATAGCCTCCACATTCAAAAAACTCCATTATCTAATATCCTATAAAACAACAAACACTCTAAGACAACACATACAACCCTTTCAAAAAGAAACTGACAAATAAAAATTCTCAGTTATATACAAATTAACTTGTAACGATAATCCCAATTATTACATCGGCCAAACTGGTAGGTCATTCTATATACGCTTCGAAGAACACATTACCCAGAAAAAAACAAACAAACCCTAAATCCAGCTACGCAAAGCACCTAAACACACCCAACACACACACACACACACACACACACACCAACATAAAGTTAATGAAGCTACTGTCTATTTATTAAAACTTACTGTTGTTCGTCTCAGTATTAGTATGAACGCAAAAGTGTAAGCACTGATTGCTATTGCCTAACTTTTATCCAGTGCCTGTATGTTTCATATTGTGTATATAGTTGATGGAACTACTGTCTGTTTATTGTAACTTGCTGTTTCTCGTCTCAGTATTAGTATGAACGTCAAAGTGTAAGCACTGATTGCTATTGCCTAACTTTTATCCAGTGCTTGTATGTTTCATATTGTGTATACAGTTGATGGAACTACTGTCTGTTTATTGTAACTTGCTGTTGCTCGTCTCAGTATTAGTATGAGCGTAAGAGTGTAAGCACTGATTGCTATTGCCTAACTTTTATCCAGTGCCTGTATGTTTCATATTGTGTATATAGTTGATGGAACTACTGTCTGTTTATTGTAACTTGCTGTTTCTCGTCTCAGTATTAGTATGAACGCAAAAGTGTAAGCACTGATTGCTATTGCCTAACTTTTATCCAGTGCCTGTATGTTTCATATTGTGTATATAGTTGATGGAACTACTGTCTGTTTATTGTAACTTGCTGTTTCTCGTCTCAGTATTAGTATGAACGTCAAAGTGTAAGCACTGATTGCTATTGCCTAACTTTTATCCAGTGCCTGTATGTTTCATATTGTGTATATAGTTGATGGAACTACTGTCTGTTTATTGTAACTTGCTGTTTCTCGTCTCAGTATTAGTATGAACGCAAAAGTGTAAGCACTGATTGCTATTGCCTAACTTTTATCCAGTGCCTGTATGTTTCATATTGTGTATATAGTTGATGGAACTACTGTCTGTTTATTGTAACTTGCTGTTTCTCGTCTCAGTATTAGTATGAACGTCAAAGTGTAAGCACTGATTGCTATTGCCTAACTTTTATCCAGTGCCTGTATGTTTCATATTGTGTATATAGTTGATGGAACTACTATCTGTTTATTGTAACTTGCTGTTTCTCGTCTCAGTATTAGTATGAACGTTAAAGAGTAAGCACTGATTGCTATTGCCTAACTTTTATCCAGTGCCTGTATGTTTCATATTGTGTATATAGTTGATGGAACTACTATCTGTTTATTGTAACTTACTGTTGCTCGTCTCAGTATTAGTATGAGCGTAAGAGTGTAAGCACTGATTGCTATTGCCTAACTTTTATCCAGTGCCTGTATGTTTCATATTGTGTATATAGTTGATGGAACTACTGTCTGTTTATTGTAACTTGCTGTTTCTCGTCTCAGTATTAGTATGAACGTTAAAGAGTAAGCACTGATTGCTATTGCCTAACTTTTATCCAGTGCTTGTATGTTTCATATTGTGTATATAGTTGATGGAACTACTGTCTGTTTATTGTAACTTGCTGTTTCTCGTCTCAGTATTAGTATGAACGTCAAAGTGTAAGCACTGATTGCTACTGCGTAACTTCTATCCAGTGCTTGTATGTTTCATATTGTGTATATAGTTGATGAAACGACTGTTTGTTTATTGTAACTTGCTGTTTCTCGTCTCAGTATTAGTATGAACGTCAAAGTGTAAGCACTGATTGCTATTGCCTAACTTCTATCCAGTGCTTGTATGTTTCATATTGTGTATATAGTTGATGGAACTACTGTCTGTTTATTGTAACTTGCTGTTTCTCGTCTCAGTATTAGTATGAACGTTAAAGAGTAAGCACTGATTGCTATTGCCTAACTTTTATCCAGTGCTTGTATGTTTCATATTGTGTATATAGTTGATGGAACTACTGTCTGTTTATTGTAACTTGCTGTTTCTCGTCTCAGTATTAGTATGAACGTCAAAGTGTAAGCACTGATTGCTATTGCCTAACTTCTATCCAGTGCTTGTATGTTTCATATTGTGTATATAGTTGATGAAACGACTGTTTGTTTATTGTAACTTACTGTTGCTCGTCTCAGTATTAGTATGAGCGTAAGAGTGTAAGCACTGATTGCTATTGCCTAACTTTTATCCAGTGCCTGTATGTTTCATATTGTGTATATAGTTGATGGAACTACTGTCTGTTTATTGTAACTTGCTGTTTCTCGTCTCAGTATTAGTATGAACGTTAAAGAGTAAGCACTGATTGCTATTGCCTAACTTTTACCCAGCACTTGTATGTTTCATATTGTGTATACAGTTGATGGAACTACTGTCTGTTTATTGTAACTTGCTGTTTCTCGTCTCAGTATTAGTATGAACGTTAAAGAGTAAGCACTGATTGCTATTGCCTAACTTTTATCCAGTGCCTGTATGTTTCATAATGTGTATATAGTTGATGGAACTACTGTCTGTTTATTGTAACTTGCTGTTGCTCGTCTCAGTATTAGTATGAACGTTAAAGAGTAAGCACTGATTGCTATTGCCCAACTTTTATCCAGTGCCTGTATGTTTCATATTGTGTATATAGTTGATGGAACTACTGTCTGTTTATTGTAACTTGCTGTTGCTCGTCTCAGTATTAGTATGAACGTTAAAGTGTAAGCACTGATTGCTATTGCCTAACTTTTATCCAGTGCCTGTATGTTTCATAATGTGTATATAGTTGATGGAACTACTGTCTGTTTATTGTAACTTGCTGTTGCTCGTCTCAGTATTAGTATGAACGTTAAAGTGTAAGCACTGATTGCTATTGCCTAACTTTTATCCAGTGCCTGTATGTTTCATAATGTGTATATAGTTGATGGAACTACTATCTGTTTATTGTAACTTGCTGTTTCTCGTCTCAGTATTAGTATGAAAGTTAAAGAGTAAGCACTGATTGCTACTGCGTAACTTCTATCCAGTGCTTGTATGTTTCATATTGTGTATATAGTTGATGGAACTACTGTCTGTTTATTGTAACTTGCTGTTTCTCGTCTCAGTATTAGTATGAACGTTAAAGAGTAAGCACTGATTGCTATTGCCCAACTTTTATCCAGTGCCTGTGTGTTTCATATTGTGTATAAAGTTGATGGAACTACTGTCTGTTTATTGTAACTTGATGTTGCTCGTCTCAGTACTAGTATGAAAGTTAAAGAGTAAGCACTGATTGCTATTGCCCAACTTTTATCCAGTGCCTGTGTGTTTCATATTGTGTATAAAGTTGATGGAACTACTGTCTGTTTATTGTAACTTGATGTTGCTCGTCTCAGTATTAGTATGAAAGTTAAAGAGTAAGCACTGATTGCTACTGCGTAACTTCTATCCAGTGCTTGTATGTTTCATATTGTGTATATAGTTGATGGAACTACTGTCTGTTTATTGTAACTTGCTGTTTCTCGTCTCAGTATTAGTATGAACGTTAAAGAGTAAGCACTGATTGCTATTGCCCAACTTTTATCCAGTGCCTGTGTGTTTCATATTGTGTATAAAGTTGATGGAACTACTGTCTGTTTATTGTAACTTGATGTTGCTCGTCTCAGTACTAGTATGAAAGTTAAAGAGTAAGCACTGATTGCTATTGCCTAACTTCTATCCAGTGCCTGTATGTGTCATATTGTGTATACAGTTGATGAAACGACTGTTTGTTTATTGTAACTTGATGTTGCTCGTCTCAGTACTAGTATGAAAGTTAAAGAGTAAGCACTGATTGCTACTACGTAACTTCTATCCAGTGCCTGTATGTTTCATATTGTGTATATAGTTGATGGAACTACTGTCTGTTTATTGTAACTTGATGTTGCTCGTCTCAGTACTAGTATGAAAGTTAAAGAGTAAGCACTGATTGCTACTGCGTAACTTCTATCCAGTGCTTGTATGTTTCATATTGTGTATATAGTTGATGGAACGACTGTTTGTTTATTGTAACTTGCTGTTTCTCGTCTCAGTATTAGTATGAACGTTAAAGAGTAAGCACTGATTGCTATTGCCCAACTTTTATCCAGTGCCTGTGTGTTTCATATTGTGTATAAAGTTGATGGAACTACTGTCTGTTTATTGTAACTTGCTGTTTCTCGTCTCAGTATTAGTATGAAAGTTAAAGTGTAAGCACTGATTGCTACTACGTAACTTCTATCCAGTGCTTGTATGTTTCATATTGTGTATATAGTTGATGGAACGACTGTTTGTTTATTGTAACTTGCTGTTTCTCGTCTCAGTATTAGTATGAACGTTAAAGAGTAAGCACTGATTGCTATTGCCCAACTTTTATCCAGTGCCTGTGTGTTTCATATTGTGTATAAAGTTGATGGAACTACTGTCTGTTTATTGTAACTTGCTGTTTCTCGTCTCAGTATTAGTATGTAAGTTAAAGTGTAAGCACTGATTGCTACTACGTAACTTCTATCCAGTGCTTGTATGTTTCATATTGTGTATATAGTTGATGGAACTACTGTCTGTTTATTGTAACTTGATGTTGCTCGTCTCAGTACTAGTATGAAAGTTAAAGAGTAAGCACTGATTGCTACTACGTAACTTCTATCCAGTGCTTGTATGTTTCATATTGTGTATATAGTTGATGGAACTACTGTCTGTTTATTGTAACTTGCTGTTTCTCGTCTCAGTATTAGTATGGACGTTAAAGAGTAAGCACTGATTGCTACTACGTAACTTCTATCCAGTGCTTGTATGTTTCATATTGTGTATATAGTTGATGGAACTACTGTCTGTTTATTGTAACTTGATGTTGCTCGTCTCAGTATTAGTATGTAAGTTAAAGTGTAAGCACTGATTGCTACTACGTAACTTCTATCCAGTGCTTGTATGTTTCATATTGTGTATATAGTTGATGGAACTACTGTCTGTTTATTGTAACTTGATGTTGCTCGTCTCAGTATTAGTATGTAAGTTAAAGTGTAAGCACTGATTGCTACTACGTAACTTCTATCCAGTGCTTGTATGTTTCATATTGTGTATATAGTTGATGGAACTACTGTCTGTTTATTGTAACTTGCTGTTTCTCGTCTCAGTATTAGTATGGACGTTAAAGAGTAAGCACTGATTGCTACTACGTAACTTCTATCCAGTGCTTGTATGTTTCATATTGTGTATATAGTTGATGGAACTACTGTCTGTTTATTGTAACTTGATGTTGCTCGTCTCAGTATTAGTATGTAAGTTAAAGTGTAAGCACTGATTGCTACTACGTAACTTCTATCCAGTGCTTGTATGTTTCATATTGTGTATAAAGTTGATGGAACTACTGTCTGTTTATTGTAACTTGCTGTTTCTCGTCTCAGTATTAGTATGTAAGTTAAAGTGTAAGCACTGATTGCTACTACGTAACTTCTATCCAGTGCTTGTATGTTTCATATTGTGTATATAGTTGATGGAACTACTGTCTGTTTATTGTAACTTGATGTTGCTCGTCTCAGTACTAGTATGAAAGTTAAAGAGTAAGCACTGATTGCTACTACGTAACTTCTATCCAGTGCTTGTATTTTTCATATTGTGTATAAAGTTGATGGAACTACTGTCTGTTTATTGTAACTTGCTGTTTCTCGTCTCAGTATTAGTATGGACGTTAAAGAGTAAGCACTGATTGCTACTACGTAACTTCTATCCAGTGCTTGTATGTTTCATATTGTGTATATAGTTGATGGAACGACTGTTTGTTTATTGTAACTTGCTGTTTCTCGTCTCAGTATTAGTATGAACGTTAAAGAGTAAGCACTGATTGCTATTGCCCAACTTTTATCCAGTGCCTGTGTGTTTCATATTGTGTATAAAGTTGATGGAACTACTGTCTGTTTATTGTAACTTGATGTTGCTCGTCTCAGTACTAGTATGAAAGTTAAAGTGTAAGCACTGATTGCTACTACGTAACTTCTATCCAGTGCCTGTATGTTTCATATTGTGTATATAGTTGATGGAACGACTGTTTGTTTATTGTAACTTGATGTTGCTCGTCTCAGTACTAGTATGAAAGTTAAAGAGTAAGCACTGATTGCTACTACGTAACTTCTATCCAGTGCTTGTATGTTTCATATTGTGTATATAGTTGATGGAACGACTGTTTGTTTATTGTAACTTGATGTTGCTCGTCTCAGTACTAGTATGAAAGTTAAAGAGTAAGCACTGATTGCTACTACGTAACTTCTATCCAGTGCCTGTATGTTTCATATTGTGTATATAGTTGATGGAACTACTGTCTGTTTATTGTAACTTGATGTTGCTCGTCTCAGTACTAGTATGAAAGTTAAAGAGTAAGCACTGATTGCTACTACGTAACTTCTATCCAGTGCCTGTATGTTTCATATTGTGTATATAGTTGATGGAACTACTGTCTGTTTATTGTAACTTGATGTTGCTCGTCTCAGTACTAGTATGAAAGTTAAAGAGTAAGCACTGATTGCTACTACGTAACTTCTATCCAGTGCCTGTATGTTTCATATTGTGTATATAGTTGATGGAACTACTGTCTGTTTATTGTAACTTGATGTTGCTCGTCTCAGTACTAGTATGAAAGTTAAAGAGTAAGCACTGATTGCTACTACGTAACTTCTATCCAGTGCCTGTATGTTTCATATTGTGTATATAGTTGATGGAACTACTGTCTGTTTATTGTAACTTGATGTTGCTCGTCTCAGTACTAGTATGAAAGTTAAAGAGTAAGCACTGATTGCTACTACGTAACTTCTATCCAGTGCCTGTATGTTTCATATTGTGTATATAGTTGATGGAACTACTGTCTGTTTATTGTAACTTGATGTTGCTCGTCTCAGTACTAGTATGAAAGTTAAAGAGTAAGCACTGATTGCTACTACGTAACTTCTATCCAGTGCCTGTATGTTTCATATTGTGTATATAGTTGATGGAACTACTGTCTGTTTATTGTAACTTGATGTTGCTCGTCTCAGTACTAGTATGAAAGTTAAAGAGTAAGCACTGATTGCTACTACGTAACTTCTATCCAGTGCCTGTATGTTTCATATTGTGTATATAGTTGATGGAACTACTGTCTGTTTATTGTAACTTGATGTTGCTCGTCTCAGTACTAGTATGAAAGTTAAAGAGTAAGCACTGATTGCTACTACGTAACTTCTATCCAGTGCCTGTATGTTTCATATTGTGTATATAGTTGATGGAACTACTGTCTGTTTATTGTAACTTGATGTTGCTCGTCTCAGTACTAGTATGAAAGTTAAAGAGTAAGCACTGATTGCTACTACGTAACTTCTATCCAGTGCCTGTATGTTTCATATTGTGTATATAGTTGATGGAACTACTGTCTGTTTATTGTAACTTGATGTTGCTCGTCTCAGTACTAGTATGAAAGTTAAAGAGTAAGCACTGATTGCTACTACGTAACTTCTATCCAGTGCCTGTATGTTTCATATTGTGTATATAGTTGATGGAACTACTGTCTGTTTATTGTAACTTGATGTTGCTCGTCTCAGTACTAGTATGAAAGTTAAAGAGTAAGCACTGATTGCTACTACGTAACTTCTATCCAGTGCCTGTATGTTTCATATTGTGTATATAGTTGATGGAACTACTGTCTGTTTATTGTAACTTGATGTTGCTCGTCTCAGTACTAGTATGAAAGTTAAAGAGTAAGCACTGATTGCTACTACGTAACTTCTATCCAGTGCCTGTATGTTTCATATTGTGTATATAGTTGATGGAACTACTGTCTGTTTATTGTAACTTGATGTTGCTCGTCTCAGTATTAGTATGAACGTTAAAGTGTAGGCACTGATTGCTATTGCCCAACTTTTATCCAGTGCTTGTATGTTTCATATTGTGTATATAGTTGATGGAACTACTGTCTGTTTATTGTAACTTGCTGTTTCTCGTCTCAGTATTAGTATGAAAGTTAAAGAGTAAGCACTGATTGCTACTACGTAACTTCTATCCAGTGCCTGTATGTTTTATATTGTGTATACAGTTGATGGAACTACTGTCTGTTTATTGTAACTTGATGTTGCTCGTCTCAGTATTAGTATGAACGTTAAAGTGTAGGCACTGATTGCTATTGCCCAACTTTTATCCAGTGCCTGTGTGTTTCATATTGTGTATAAAGTTGATGGAACTACTGTCTGTTTATTGTAACTTGCTGTTTCTCGTCTCAGTACTAGTATGAACGTTAAAGTGTAAGCACTGATTGCTATTGCCTAACTTTTATCCAGTGCCTGTATGTTTCATATTGCGTATAAAGTTGATGGAACTACTGTCTGTTTATTGTAACTTGCTGTTGCTCGTCTCAGTATTAGTATGAACGTCAAAGTGTAAGCACTGATTGATATTGCCTAACTTTTATCCAGTGCCTGTATGTTTCATATTGTGTATATAGTTGATGTAACTACTATCTGTTTATTGTAACTTGCTGTTTCTCGCCTCAGTATTAGTATGGACGTTAAAGAGTAAGCACTGATTGCTATTGCCTAACTTTTATCCAGTGCCTGTATGCTTCATATTGTGTATATAGTTGATGGAACTACTATCTGTTTATTGTAACTTGCTGTTTCTCGTCTCAGTATTAGTATGGACGTTAAAGAGTAAGCACTGATTGCTACTGCGTAACTTCTATCCAGTGCCTGTGGGTTTCATATTGTGTATATAGTTGATGGAACTACTGTCTGTTTATTGTAACTTGCTGTTTCTCGTCTCAGTATTAGTATGGACGTTAAAGAGTAAGCACCGATTGCTATTGCCTAACTTTTATCCAGTGCCTGTATGTTTCATATTGTGTATATAGTTGATGGAACTACTGTCTGTTTATTGTAACTTGCTGTTTCTCGTCCCAGTATTAGTATGAACGTTAAAGAGTAAGCACTGATTGCTACTGCGAAACTTCTATCCAGTGCTTGTATGTTTCATATTGTGTATATAGTTGATGGAACTACTGTCTGTTTATTGTAACTTGCTGTTTCTCGTCCCAGTATTAGTATGAACGTTAAAGAGTAAGCACTGATTGCTATTGCCTAACTTCTATCCAGTGCCTGTATTTTTCATATTGTGTATAAAGTTGATGGAACTACTGTCTGTTTATTGTAACTTGCTGTTTCTCGTCTCAGTATTAGTATGGACGTTAAAGAGTAAGCACTGATTGCTATTGCCTAACTTTTATCCAGTGCCTGTATGTTTCATATTGTGTATATAGTTGATGGAACTACTGTCTGTTTATTGTAACTTGCTGTTTCTCGTCCCAGTATTAGTATGAACGTTAAAGAGTAAGCACTGATTGCTACTGCGTAACTTCTATCCAGTGCTTGTATGTTTCATATTGTGTATATAGTTGATGGAACTACTGTCTGTTTATTGTAACTTGCTGTTTCTCGTCTCAGTATTAGTATGGACGTTAAAGAGTAAGCACTGATTGCTATTGCCTAACTTTTATCCAGTGCCTGTATGTTTCATATTGTGTATATAGTTGATGGAACTACTGTCTGTTTATTGTAACTTGCTGTTTCTCGTCCCAGTAGTAGTATGAACGTTAAAGAGTAAGCACTGATTGCTACTGCGTAACTTCTATCCAGTGCTTGTATGTTTCATATTGTGTATATAGTTGATGGAACTACTGTCTGTTTATTGTAACTTGCTGTTTCTCGTCCCAGTATTAGTATGAACGTTAAAGAGTAAGCACTGATTGCTATTGCCTAACTTCTATCCAGTGCCTGTATGTGTCATATTGTGTATATAGTTGATGAAACTACTATCTGTTTATTGTATCTTGCTGTTTCTCGTCTCAGTATTAGTATGGACGTTAAAGTGTAAGCACTGATTGCTACTGCGTAACTTCTATCCAGTGCTTGTATGTTTCATATTGTGTATACAGTTGATGGAACTACTGTCTGTTTATTGTAACTTGCTGTTTCTCGTCCCAGTATTAGTATGAACGTCAAAGTGTAAGCACTGATTGCTACTGCGTAACTTCTATCCAGTGCTTGTATGTTTCATATTGTGTATACAGTTGATGGAACTACTGTCTGTTTATTGTAACTTGATGTTGCTCGTCTCAGTATTAGTATGAACGTCAAAGTGTAAGCACTGATTGCTATTGCCTAACTTCTATCCAGTGCCTGTATGTGTCATATTGTGTATATAGTTGATGAAACTACTATCTGTTTATTGTATCTTGCTGTTTCTCGTCTCAGTATTAGTATGGACGTTAAAGAGTAAGCACTGATTGCTACTGCGTAACTTTTATCCAGTGCTTGTATGTTTCATATTGTGTATATAGTTGATGGAACTACTGTCTGTTTATTGTAACTTGCTGTTGCTCGTCTCAGTATTAGTATGAACGTTAAAGTGTAGGCACTGATTGCTATTGCCTAACTTTTATCCAGTGCCTGTGTGTTTCATATTGTGTATATAGTTGATGGAACTACTGTCTGTTTATTGTAACTTGATGTTGCTTGTCTCAGTATTAGTATGAACGTTAAAGTGTAGGCACTGATTGCTATTGCCTAACTTTTATCCAGTGCTTGTATGTTTCATATTGTGTATATAGTTGATGGAACTACTGTCTGTTTATTGTAACTTGATGTTGCTCGTCTCAGTATTAGTATGAACGTTAAAGTGTAGGCACTGATTGCTATTGCCCAACTTTTATCCAGTGCCTGTGTGTTTCATATTGTGTATAAAGTTGATGGAACTACTGTCTGTTTATTGTAACTTGCTGTTTCTCGTCTCAGTACTAGTATGAACGTTAAAGTGTAAGCACTGATTGCTATTGCCTAACTTTTATCCAGTGCCTGTATGTTTCATATTGCGTATAAAGTTGATGGAACTACTGTCTGTTTATTGTAACTTGCTGTTGCTCGTCTCAGTATTAGTATGAACGTTAAAGTGTAAGCACTGATTGCTATTGCCTAACTTTTATCCAGTGCCTGTATGTGTCATATTGTGTATACAGTTGATGAAACTACTATCTGTTTATTGTAACTTGCTGTTGCTCGTCTCAGTATTAGTATGAACGTCAAAGTGTAAGCACTGATTGATATTGCCTAACTTTTATCCAGTGCCTGTATGTTTCATATTGTGTATATAGTTGATGTAACTACTATCTGTTTATTGTAACTTGCTGTTTCTCGCCTCAGTATTAGTATGGACGTTAAAGAGTAAGCACTGATTGCTATTGCCTAACTTTTATCCAGTGCCTGTATGCTTCATATTGTGTATATAGTTGATGGAACTACTATCTGTTTATTGTAACTTGCTGTTTCTCGTCTCAGTATTAGTATGGACGTTAAAGAGTAAGCACTGATTGCTACTGCGTAACTTCTATCCAGTGCCTGTAGGTTTCATATTGTGTATATAGTTGATGGAACTACTGTCTGTTTATTGTAACTTGCTGTTTCTCGTCCCAGTATTAGTATGAACGTTAAAGAGTAAGCACTGATTGCTACTGCGTAACTTCTATCCAGTGCCTGTATGTGTCATATTGTGTATATAGTTGATGAAACTACTATCTGTTTATTGTATCTTGCTGTTTCTCGTCTCAGTATTAGTATGGACGTTAAAGAGTAAGCACTGATTGCTACTGCGTAACTTTTATCCAGTGCTTGTATGTTTCATATTGTGTATATAGTTGATGGAACTACTGTCTGTTTATTGTAACTTGCTGTTGCTCGTCTCAGTATTAGTATGAACGTTAAAGTGTAGGCACTGATTGCTATTGCCTAACTTTTATCCAGTGCCTGTATGTTTCATATTGTGTATATAGTTGATGGAACTACTGTCTGTTTATTGTAACTTGCTGTTGCTCGTCTCAGTATTAGTATGAACGTTAAGTGTAAGCACTGATTGCTATTGCCTAACTTTTATCCAGTGCCTGTATGTTTCATATTGTGTATATAGTTGATGGAACGACTGTCTGTTTATTGTAACTTGCTGTTGCTCGTCTCAGTATTAGTATGGACGTTAAAGAGTAAGCACTGATTGCTATTGCCTAACTTTTATCCAGTGCCTGTATGTTTCATATTGTGTATATAGTTGATGGAACGACTGTCTGTTTATTGTAACTTGCTGTTGCTCGTCTCAGTATTAGTATGAACGTTAAAGTGTAGGCACTGATTGCTATTGCCTAACTTTTATCCAGTGCCTGTATGTTTCATATTGTGTATATAGTTGATGGAACTACTGTCTGTTTATTGTAACTTGCTGTTGCTCGTCTCAGTATTAGTATGAACGTTAAGTGTAAGCACTGATTGCTATTGCCTAACTTTTATCCAGTGCCTGTATGTTTCATATTATGTATAAAGTTAATGGAACTACTGTCTGTTTATTGTAACTTGCTGTTTCTCGTCTCAGTATTAGTATGAACGTTAAAGAGTAAGCACTGATTGCTACTGCGTAACTTTTATCCAGTGCCTGTATGTTTCATATTGTGTATACAGTTGATGGAACTACTGTCTGTTTATTGTAACTTGATGTTGCTCGTCTCAGTATTAGTATGAACGTTAAAGTGTAAGCACTGATTGCTATTGCCTAACTTTTATCCAGTGCCTGTATGTTTCATATTGTGTATATAGTTAATGGAACTACCGTCTGATTATTGTAACTTGCTGTTTCTCGTCTCAGTATTAGTATGAACGTTAAAGAGTAAGCACTGATTGCTATTGCCTAACTTCTATCCAGTGCCTGTATGTGTCATATTGTGTATATAGTTGATGAAACTACTGTCTGTTTATTGTAACTTGCTGTTGCTCGTCTCAGTATTAGTATGAACGTTAAGTGTAAGCACTGATTGCTATTGCCTAACTTCTATCCAGTGCCTGTATGTGTCATATTGTGTATACAGTTGATGGAACTACTGCCTGTTTATTGTAACTTGCTGTTGCTCCTCTCAGTATTAGTATGAACGTTAAGTGTAAGCACTGATTGCTATTGCCTAACTTCTATCCAGTGCCTGTATGTGTCATATTGTGTATATAGTTGATGAAACTACTGTCTGTTTATTGTAACTTGCTGTTGCTCGTCTCAGTATTAGTATGAACGTTAAGTGTAAGCACTGATTGCTATTGCCTAACTTCTATCCAGTGCCTGTATGTGTCATATTGTGTATACAGTTGATGGAACTACTGACTGTTTATTGTAACTTGCTGTTGCTCGTCTCAGTATTAGTATGAACGTTAAGTGTAAGCACTGATTGCTATTGCCTAACTTCTATCCAGTGCCTGTATGTGTCATATTGTGTATACAGTTGATGAAACTACTGTCTGTTTATTGTAACTTGCTGTTGCTCGTCTCAGTATTAGTATGAACGTTAAGTGTAAGCACTGATTGCTATTGCCTAACTTCTATCCAGTGCCTGTATGTTTCATATTGTGTATACAGTTGATGGAACTACTGCCTGTTTATTGTAACTTGATGTTGCTCGTCTCAGTATTAGTATGAACGTCAAAGTGTAAGCACTGATTGCTACTGCGTAACTTCTATCCAGTGCCTGTATGTGTCATATTGTGTATATAGTTGATGAAACTACTATCTGTTTATTGTAACTTGCTGTTTCTCGTCTCAGTATTAGTATGAACGTTAAAGAGTAAGCACTGATTGCTATTGCCTAACTTCTATCCAGTGCCTGTATGTGTCATATTGTGTATATAGTTGATGAAACTACTGTCTGTTTATTGTAACTTGCTGTTGCTCGTCTCAGTATTAGTATGAACGTTAAGTGTAAGCACTGATTGCTATTGCCTAACTTCTATCCAGTGCCTGTATGTGTCATATTGTGTATATAGTTGATGGAACTACTGTCTGTTTATTGTATCTTGCTGTTTCTCGTCTCAGTATTAGTATGGACGTTAAAGAGTAAGCACTGATTGCTATTGCCTAACTTCTATCCAGTGCCTGTATGTGTCATATTGTGTATATAGTTGATGGAACTACTGTCTGTTTATTGTATCTTGCTGTTTCTCGTCTCAGTATTAGTATGGACGTTAAAGAGTAAGCACTGATTGCTACTGCGTAACTTTTATCCAGTGCTTGTATGTTTCATATTGTGTATATAGTTGATGGAACTACTGTCTGTTTATTGTAACTTGCTGTTGCTCGTCTCAGTATTAGTATGAACGTTAAGTGTAAGCACTGATTGCTATTGCCTAACTTTTATCCAGTGCCTGTATGTTTCATATTGTGTATATAGTTGATGGAACTACTGTCTGTTTATTGTAACTTGCTGTTTCTCGTCTCAGTATTAGTATGAACGTTAAAGAGTAAGCACTGATTGCTATTGCCTAACTTTTATCCAGTGCCTGTATGTTTCATATTGTGTATACAGTTGATGGAACTACTGTCTGTTTATTGTAACTTGCTGTTTCTCGTCTCAGTATTAGTATGAACGTTAAAGAGTAAGCACTGATTGCTACTGCGTAACTTTTATCCAGTGCCTGTATGTTTCATATTGTGTATACAGTTGATGGAACTACTGTCTGTTTATTGTAACTTGCTGTTTCTCGTCTCAGTATTAGTATGAACGTTAAAGAGTAAGCACTGATTGCTACTGCGTAACTTTTATCCAGTGCCTGTATGTTTCATATTGTGTATACAGTTGATGGAACTACTGTCTGTTTATTGTAACTTGATGTTGCTCGTCTCAGTATTAGTATGAACGTTAAGTGTAAGCACTGATTGCTACTGCGTAACTTCTATCCAGTGCTTGTATGTTTCATATTGTGTATACAGTTGATGGAACTACTGTCTGTTTATTGTAACTTGATGTTGCTCGTCCCAGTATTAGTATGAACGTTAAAGTGTAAGCACTGATTGCTACTGCGTAACTTCTATCCAGTGCCTGTATGTGTCATATTGTGTATATAGTTGATGGAACTACTGTCTGTTTATTGTAACTTGATGTTGCTCGTCCCAGTATTAGTATGAACGTTAAAGTGTAAGCACTGATTGCTACTGCGTAACTTCTATCCAGTGCTTGTATGTTTCATATTGTGTATACAGTTGATGGAACTACTGTCTGTTTATTGTAACTTGATGTTGCTCGTCCCAGTATTAGTATGAACGTTAAAGTGTAAGCACTGATTGCTACTGCGTAACTTCTATCCAGTGCTTGTATGTTTCATATTGTGTATACAGTTGATGGAACTACTGTCTGTTTATTGTAACTTGATGTTGCTCGTCCCAGTATTAGTATGAACGTTAAAGTGTAAGCACTGATTGCTACTGCGTAACTTCTATCCAGTGCCTGTATGTTTCATATTGTGTATACAGTTGATGGAACTACTGTCTGTTTATTGTAACTTGATGTTGCTCGTCCCAGTATTAGTATGAACGTTAAAGAGTAAGCACTGATTGCTACTGCGTAACTTCTATCCAGTGCTTGTATGTTTCATATTGTGTATACAGTTGATGGAACTACTGTCTGTTTATTGTAACTTGATGTTGCTCGTCTCAGTATTAGTATGAACGTTAAAGTGTAAGCACTGATTGCTACTGCCTAACTTTTATCCAGTGCCTGTATGTTTCATATTGTGTATATAGTTGATGGAACTACTATCTGTTTATTGTAACTTGCTGTTTCTCGTCTCAGTATTAGTATGGACGTTAAAGAGTAAGCACTGATTGCTACTGCGTAACTTCTATCCAGTGCTTGTATGTTTAATATTGTGTATATAGTTGATGGAACTACTGTCTGTTTATTGTAACTTGCTGTTGCTCGTCTCAGTATTAGTATGAACGTTAAAGTGTAAGCACTGATTGCTATTGCCTAACTTCTATCCAGTGCTTGTATGTTTCATATTGTGTATACAGTTGATGGAACTACTATCTGTTTATTGTAACTTGATGTTGCTCGTCTCAGTATTAGTATGAACGTTAAAGTGTAAGCACTGATTGCTATTGCCTAACTTTTATCCAGTGCCTGTATGTTTCATATTGTGTATATAGTTGATGGAACTACTATCTGTTTATTGTAACTTGATGTTGCTCGTCTCAGTATTAGTATGAACGTTAAAGTGTAAGCACTGATTGCTATTGCCTAACTTTTATCCAGTGCCTGTATGTTTCATATTGTGTATACAGTTGATGGAACTACTGTCTGTTTATTGTAACTTGATGTTGCTCGTCTCAGTATTAGTATGAACGTTAAAGTGTAAGCACTGATTGCTATTGCCTAACTTTTATCCAGTGCCTGTATGTTTCATATTGTGTATATAGTTGATGGAACTACTATCTGTTTATTGTAACTTGCTGTTTCTCGTCTCAGTATTAGTATGGACGTTAAAGAGTAAGCACTGATTGCTACTGCGTAACTTCTATCCAGTGCTTGTATGTTTAATATTGTGTATATAGTTGATGGAACTACTGTCTGTTTATTGTAACTTGCTGTTTCTCGTCTCAGTATTAGTATGGACGTTAAAGAGTAAGCACTGATTGCTACTGCGTAACTTCTATCCAGTGCTTGTATGTTTCATATTGTGTATACAGTTGATGGAACTACTGCCTGTTTATTGTAACTTGCTGTTTCTCGTCTCAGTATTAGTATGAACGTTAAAGAGTAAGCACTGATTGCTACTGCGTAACTTCTATCCAGTGCTTGTATGTTTAATATTGTGTATATAGTTGATGGAACTACTGTCTGTTTATTGTAACTTGCTGTTTCTCGTCTCAGTATTAGTATGAACGTTAAAGAGTAAGCACTGATTGCTACTGCGTAACTTCTATCCAGTGCTTGTATGTTTCATATTGTGTATATAGTTGATGGAACTACTGTCTGTTTATTGTAACTTGATGTTGCTCGTCTCAGTATTAGTATGAACGTCAAAGTGTAAGCACTGATTGCTATTGCCTAACTTTTATCCAGTGCCTGTATGTTTCATATTGTGTATAAAGTTGATGGAACTACTGTCTGTTTATTGTAACTTGCTGTTTCTCGTCTCAGTATTAGTATGAACGTTAAAGAGTAAGCACTGATTGCTACTGCGTAACTTCTATCCAGTGCTTGTATGTTTAATATTGTGTATATAGTTGATGGAACTACTGTCTGTTTATTGTAACTTGCTGTTTCTCGTCCCAGTATTAGTATGAACGTTAAAGAGTAAGCACTGATTGCTACTGCGTAACTTCTATCCAGTGCTTGTATGTTTAATATTGTGTATAAAGCTGTTGTACTTGCTATTTAATATGAATCTAATATTTAAATTATAACGATAATATTTAGTTTATAGATTTGAAAGCCTGAAAAAGGTCACCTAAAATGTGACTGAAACTTTACTTGTATAATATTGAAATAATCAACTTGGCACTGATCATAGATTGAGTGCAAATTACAGTTAAAATTGAATGCCGTTAGAAGCTAAACCCTTTTAATACTCATAGTAAGTTTGTAACCTTCTGATGATGCTAACTGTTTTAGCGAAATGTACATTGGGCTTGTTTAAATATCGTTTCAAGGGTTATTATTGTTAAATGATTACACAAAAAAGGTTTAATTAATATTTTTTAGTACTTACGATTCTTAGCTTAATCTTACGAATGCTAATAGACACTAAACAATTAAGCCTAATTCAAAAGGCATATAGAATAAAACAGTTTTTAACTTGGTATTAACTTTTTTAAATTTCTATTAGATTTTTGTTACATGTTAGCTGCATGACGACTAGCTAGTACTGTACTAATCTTTTACGTATCTTGACTTTGTGTACAATAACATTCTCTTGTAATAATCTGTGATTTCTGGTTAACCGACGTTTAATAATGCTGGAGGTAAATAGTTGAATGGATTAAATATGAAACACGGCCTCCTGTTCCATGTAGCGATGCAAAAAAAATACCAGAATGGAAGGCATTTTACTTGTTAGGAAGTTGACTTATCTTTGCAAAACATGTTTTTATAACTACATCCATCCCAACCGCATACTTTATATCTATGTTCTAAAGCAAATATTTGAAGGCTGTAATTTGAAAAGTTTGTATGATATGATATTATTTATTAAAATTTATTTTTTATTAAAGACATGCAATTATTTAAATATTAGATTCAATCCTAAAAAAAAATTATTACTTAATATAACACGCGAAACCTGTCATGCAACGTATGCCAAGTGGGGAGTAAGAAAGTGTCAGGTAATGTGGTAATGAATAGTGATATAGATCCAGTTTTATCAGTCGCAGTATGCACGACTACAGGTAGATATCTTGCAAGCATAGACAACAGTGAGGTTGTATCCTTGGTGGCGAGTTCTGGCGAGGGGTTCGTATACTAGTGTCGAAAGGGGCATCTCGTAAGAGAAAACCTACGCGAGGGAGGATCTGGAGGTTTTCAATGAAACGTTTCGCCATCTGGAGTTTCGAGCAGTGACAATGGTGATTTTATTTCGAAAGATACCATGTATATATGTGTATAGTGCAGTGATAAAGTGCTTTTCTTTATTTAACAAATTCTTACCATTACTGATTATAGATGACGCTACTGATAGAGTAGAAGATATAGCAGATAACATACGGATAAGATAAAGCAGAAGTGATAGAGCAGAAGATGTAACAGATAACATACGGATAAGATAATGCAGAAGTGATAGAGAAGATGTAGCAGATAACATACGGATATTTATAAGAGAAGTGATAGAGCAGAAGATGTAGCAGATAACACACGGATAAGATAAAGCAAAAGTTATAGAGCAAAGATGTAGCAGATAACATACGGATAAGATAAAGCAAAAGTTATAGAGCAAAAGATATAGAAGATAACATACGGATAAGATAAAGCAGAAGTGATAGACCAGAAGATACCATACGGATAACATAAAGCAGAAGTGATAGAGCAGAAGATATATAGAAGATAACCCACGCATAAGATTAAGCAGAAGATATAGAAGATAACATACAGATAAGATAGAGCAGAAGGTATAGCAGATAACATACGGAAAAGATAAAGTAAAATTGATAGAGTGGAAGATATAGAAGATAACAAACTGATAAGATAAAGCAGAAGTGATAGAGCGGGAAATATAGCGGATAACATACGGAAAAGATATAACAGAAGTAAAGATCTTCATTCAGTTAACGAACTAGAAAATTGTAAACAAAAAAGTTGTAAGTTCCAACATCATGTAATCATGAAAGTTTCATAATTTAGAGAACAAACAATCCACACGCTAATTTAACTGACTCCACTTTGTTGGATGTAATTGGTTCAGTGAGGGTTTAACTTGACATATTGATTGTAATGGAGAGAAGGATAATTGTTTATTGTAGATGGAACTGTTGCACACACACACACATGGAGCAACATAAAGTAATATTTGAGGTAAATAGATTATGTACACAGTTTCGGCACGCGACCGTTTAGCGCTCGCGACTTTTGATACAATGGCTATTTACTTTCTGTTATGTATTTTGACTGACGTGGAATTATCGATAGGCAGGGAGTTGAACAAGTATACAACGCTATGAACAAAAAAGGACCTGAGGTTTAGATAATGCTTTATATAAAATTTTTCATTTTTTTAATTGTTTGTACAATTTGAAACACTACCTCAGAGGAGGTGAAAATAGAGAAACTTCAAATTTTGAATCAAAACCCTTCGCGTGTTACATCATTTGAACATAAAGAAAGACGCAGTGATCAAATAAAATGGCGATACACTGTAAACAATTGTACTTTGTTTCAAATTTGAGTCAAATATTTCTTACTTGTGAGACAAAAAATATAATCTGTTTATAAGTATATCTTAAAAAAACTCACAACAAACACATACGTTTTATTTATTCACTTATTCATATTTCGACAACACAAGTTGGCTTCTTCTGAGAACGTTGCGTAGTTTAATGCTGAGACGTTTCTCCGCCCATTCATTGCATATACTTATAAATTTCTCGTCAGTCAGTCTGAAAGAAAATCAAAAATATTTGTCAGCAAAAAACCATCATACACTGGCCTTTAAGTGAGAGTAAAGAATGCAAAAAATAGGCTACTTGGAAAGAAACTTTAAAAATTATATTTAATAAAAAATTTGCTAGCTTTATAAATAAGCTAGAATATGTTTGAATATGTGATTACTCATCTGAATGGATTCTATTTATAACTGTATAAAACAACTGTGGCGTAATGTTTAACATAAATAAATGAAACCTCTCAACCACAAATAACTTTCTTCTTTTATTTAAAACCTTATGTACATTTCTATTGCATAGCAATAATCCTCAGAGGTAATTTACAATAAAAATACTATTCCAGCTTGAGTTGGACCCTGTGGAATATAAAATACGATTCTATTTATGTTATATCTAATAATTTGTTTCAATTAAAAGTTTGGTATTAAACTGTAACGTATTAACATTCGATTAATTGCTATTGTTCTGATAAGGCATATAGTTAAAGCTAAACATAAAGTTTTAATTTTATTTAAATATTAAATCATTTTAAAAGTATTTGATGTACGTATTAATTACTGGAAATCATTATTTATATTAACGACGTAGTGTTAAACGAGCCCACACAAACGAATACACACATAATATAATCATTAGAAACTACTCACGGCGCGATATAGGCAATGTAACGACATGTTTATCGTAAAAGTGAAACATAACGAAAAATGGAAAATATTGTATGAGCGATTTCGCTTTCACTTTAAAAAATAACAAATTTTGATCTAATGAACAAGTTGTATTTCTCAAATGAAATATCTGTTTGACTATTTGTCGAACTGATGCATCTTGAGGTTGTGATAAAACGAGTTTTTTTGCTTTGGCTTTACCTGAAATTCGATTTATTTTTATAAGCCTTAAATAATTTAAATTTAAAAATTACGTATTCAATATTTTATAGTGCTTTGCACGCTTTAGTAGCTCGGGTTGTGATTGGTTTCGAACAGCTGATCTAGACTAAACCGATTTCTTCTTTGGTTTTCTGTGCATTACACAAGAAAATTGATTATAAATATTTTACTTATAACATTGCAAAACATTTAGCAAATGTTTGTAGTATACAATACGTCTTGGGTTATGCCAGCTTAAAACTCTTTATGCAATTAAGAACTAAAAGTCATTGAAGGAATTGTAAAGTTTCATACAATAAATAAAACTATGCTTCAGAGAATCAGCGTCCATTTTCTAGATTCATGGTTTGTATAAGAGTTTCATGGTTGTTATTTAGGAAGAGAGTATTTTTGTATGTGGAAAGTATCGGGCACAGAGCTTTGTTTCGTAATTCTAAATAGTAAACTAGTTATACAGGGTGGCCCAGAGACGATTGGTACATTTCAAATGGTCGTAACTGATATATTATGGCAAGGAAAAAGTAAGTAACAATATTTATAATAACTTTCAAGTATGCCATTTTTCCCCACATATTACTAGACCTATTTTTAAAAATTACACTATTTACAAAACTACATTCTTTCAAACGATTCTGAGAGTTATACAGACGCCTCTGACACGTTAGTTGCTATTGGCTGTTGGAAGAGGAACCGAATACGGGTCACCTAATGAACCTTTTAAAAAAACCACTGAACTCCTGTAAAGTTACGGTTTTGTATGGAACTGATATTTTTAGAATTATCGGCCAATATTTGTTTAAATGACAATAAACAAACATTGACCATTAATTGAGAAGCCTATGTGAGTATGGTGGAAGGTTTTGTTGTACCCCAGTTATTGCAGTTTGGTCCTATAAACCAGTATTTCCACCAGAATAGAACAAGTTCACTCACCGCACGGCACAGTTTGGCTGCAGTTCATCAAATGTTTGAAACTGTTATCTCTAGCGTCGGCAACATTGCTTAGTCAGCTTAGTCCTGGTATACCTGAATCTACCTCCTGAAAAACCGTACGTTCGAGAGTTATGTAGACAGTGCATAGACTCAAGCAATCAATTATTGAGAAAAATGCTGTTATTAATGAGGACCTGCAATGTATAAATAATACAACTTACATTTTTGTATGGTTCTTTTACAGACCTATTATTTTACACTTTTATATTAATATTATTACACTTATTTTACAAACACATATGTCTTTATATTCTACTATTAAACTAAATTATAGCAATCAATGGGATACTTTGATTCATTAATAAGAAAGGAATTTTGAAACTTCACCTCGGTTATTGAATACAATAGTGTCTCTATTATTTAATGAATTATAACTCTTTATTACACATAAATCTTAGTAAGAAGAAGCCTACCTGTTCAGAGGGTCAAGGGATGAATAGAAATGTAGGACGTTCAACTACAGTCTCGTTGAGAGCCTCTATAATTTTGCTTCACTGACGTGAATAACCGATAGATTCTCGCTCTCAAGGCGATGGTGGTCAGATTGGGTTGAGGCTACCGCTATAAACCAACCCAAGGTCCTACTCTACCGGTTTGACTCTTTGGTAGGGACGACAAAAGCAGGTTGACAGGTAAGCACCTGGACAGAACTTACAGTCTTAAGGCAAAGTTCAACTAGGCTTTTCACTAACGTTGTATATTTATAGCAGCACTCAATTTACATTCACAATATCAAGAGCACAGTGGTACAATATATTACAATGAAAATATTGAACAAATAATAAAAAATAACAAATAAAACAAGTTACTTAAGGTTAAACCCTTATATACATTTCGATGACCAAGCCATCATCATCAGAGGGTCTTATTACAAAATTACAATTTAGCAAACAAGAAGTGACATCACTCTAGTTTTTAACTTCTTCTTTGCTATTTTGTAATGAGACCCTTTGATGATGATGACATGGTCATCGAAATGTACATAAGGTTTTATTCTTAAGTAACTTTTTTTATTTGTTATTTTTGATTATATTTGTAGTATTGGGGTTCTTTGTAATATTTTTATTGTAACTCATTTAACAGTTTTATTGAAATTTTATAATTGAAATTTTCATATGAGAGTTCAAAATTAGTATGAATATTTTTACAAAGCTGGCCAAATTTAAAGTATTTTTGTAACTACTAAATGTTTAAAAATGTTTTGTCACCCTTCAGTGGGTTGGATCTAGCATCAAAAGCTTCTATCTTTGCGCCTCTGATAGGGATATTTTTTTATATATCATTGCTTTGGGCGGTAGTACTACTACCATTACTTTCATTGTTTACTGCATCTCCTCAGTGGGGAAAAATCCCGCCATCTTTTAACACGACCATTGTTAATATGCAGTAAAGCAATAGTTTCATAACAGACGATTTAGTATTTAGTGAAGCAAGGTTGAAGAAACTATCAGTCATTTCTGTGAAAGTGTGCAGCTGACTTTGGAGTTTAACACAGCCATACCCCCTTCAGTCTACGTACACTGCGCAAGCTCAAGGAACTTGCCATAACTCATACACTCTGTAGTTCCAGTTGCGGAAGTGAACTTACCCTCCTTATCTCCCAAGCATATGGTCACCCCAATACCCCAGGGCCCTTGCATGATATATAACTGGAGTTTGCCTGATGGGGTTTTTTCTTAAAAGCGGTTTTCATTCTGCTCTTAAACTCGTCACTTATCGTACGGTTTTATTTTACAGTCTTTCGATTTGTCATTAAAAGAGCTTACATGAAAATCACTCGCTAATCCTTCACTACTGTACGGATACTAACTTTTTGTTCGTGTTAGATAGTGACAACCGGCAACGGGATGGCCGCCACGAGAGTAGGATAGCTTTGGGAGGCCATACTTGTTTCTGAAGCGTTATAAATTACAATATGTAATAGTTAACGAAATTGGTAAAACTATTTCAAAGCAAGAAAAAATTAATAATCACTTAAATTTTCGTTTAAACACCTCACTTAAAGAAAATAGAAATGATATTCAACTCCACTAATTTTGCAGATATTTTTGTCGGACCAAATATCTTTAATAGATGTGAAAAACAAACAGTTAAATGTAAGTTTTTTAATTTTTAACTAGTATGAACAACGAGAATAAACTCTTACGTAACAAATGATGAATTGAAATTAATAAATTGATAAAGTAAAAAGATATATTGAGAAAATGACTAATGCATTTTCAATAGAGGTAATACAATGCCCCTAAAACATAATAAATTGGTAATTCACGACAATTCACATACTTGCCAAAACAGTATTATAGAGGGCCCAACGAAGTAAAGAATCTGTCAAAAACTTAGAACAAAATATAGGGCTTTAGGTAACACTTGACAAAAAAACTATATCGATGTTTACATATGGTTAATTAAAATACACTACTAAAAAGATAAAAGGGAGTTTAAGAGTCGGAAATTAAAAATAGTGGTTGAGTAAACACACACACACATACACACACACACACACACACACACACACACACACACACACACACACACACACACACACACACACACACACACACACACACAAGTCCTCAATTTAGGAACACCTAAATTGTATCAACTTCAGATTTCTTTATTAAAAAAATATTTTTTACTACATTAAAATAAAGCTGTATTACAATACGTCTGGATTGATTGTAACAAATAATGGGTTTCCTAATAGTAAGATTGAATTCAGCATGGTTAAACTACGTTGTAAAATTGATCATATCCTTCTTTATAAACAGATGTATATTAACCAGTTACTTTATTGCTGTTTATTATAATATAGTTAAGCCTAGCTAGATAAAAGAGTTTCACAGTAACAATGCGTGAGCGCGTACACAAATACACACACAATAAAATTTTCATAACATTTGTTTTCAAACCCTGAAAAATAACACGCAAATGGATGCCAACTCGTTCACTATATCAATCGTTTAATTTACGTGTAAAACATTATTTTCTTGATTTTTAACAAAAAATTCGTAACAGGATGCATTGTAGTACAAGAAATATAATGTGGTGTAACATAGTGAGGAAATTCCTGAAGAATTATTTGATGAAGAAGTAAGGTTATGTTTGTTTGACGATAATTATTGTACGTTTTAATACATTCTTACGATTTGCTACATTGAGGAAGTTTTTGTTGGATACAATTTATTTTTAAGTAGCAATTCTAGGCTATTTAAGTTAGAAAACTTAGAAAAGTGGCAGAATGTGATGAATATCTGTCCAAAGCCGATTTTGTTAGTCTCGTTTGCAATGTTTGTGGTTTTTGGAATTATGGTTATGTAGGTAATGAAAAAAATAGAAAATAAGAAATCGTGGCAACAAAAAGGCAATACTTACAAATTTTGTGCCATAAACATTTCATTGGAAGTAATTCGATAGATCGTGTTTTAATTATTTTCATTGTGTTTAAAGATTTTGTAAAAATAATTATTTTGAAGGCTAGAACAGTAACCAATGGGCGACGGAAAACTCAAGTAATAGAAATATTTATCTTATATTTACCGTAGAAAAAAGTATCTATTATAAAAAATTTCTGCGTTATGTGTTCGTTTTTATTTAATTTAAAAAATATATTTTGCTTATTTAGTCTGCAGAAAATAAAAATACTAGATCACGTCTATGAATACTATTTAAATTGAATAAAGCAAGTGGAGTGACGATTTGGTTACTCAATGAAGATAGATGAAACGTAGGCCTCAGTGTAGCCTCTACGTTTTCTCTAAAATAATAAATGAAAGAATTTACTTTGGGAACATCTGCTCCTTCACCAAATTGTCCTTATCCGCCTACATTCCCCTTGGTCAAAATAATTTTACATATGACTCAGGCCTTAGTAATACGTAAAACGTTGTAAAGGGTAACTTACTAAACGACGCCTCTCATCTAACAAAGATTCGTTAACATTTTTGTTATACACATACAATATTGCAAACATAGTTTAAATTTGTAAATAAAATGTGTTGCTATTTACTTGAAGTTTTTCTTCAATAATTTCTATGAAGAGTTAAAATTGAATAAAAACAAGCAAAACTCAGACTCTTCGCCATTTAAGAAATCTCTTTTCTAAGTGAAACTTCTGTTGTCCGATTGGCCAAGTAAATGTTTATTCAAGTTGCTGTGATGTAGACTATAGTTGTTCACAGATGAATAGCCGTGGAAGAGAAATAATACAATAATTCAGTGTTTAAACGAGTTGTTTACATTCTGTTGTATAAACATAAGACCAGATTCATACAGGTTGTCATATTATTTTGAATATTATTTTATTTTTGATAGGTTTTTGGAATCAGGTTCCTTTAATCAAACGTGCACGAGGAACATGTATGATGATTCCCCATTTCTGACGGTTATTTTGCTTCTTTTGTCTCCAACACGTTTTTCACAAATTGTAAAGATTCTGCCATTCCTAACTTTTCAATATTCTCTTCTGTTGACGCGTTTTGGATTAACTCCATTTGCAAAACTTCAATAGTACTGCTGAAGTACTATTGAGGTTTTGAAAATTGACTTTATCCGAAACGCGTCAACAGAAGAGAATATTGAAAAGTTAGGAATGGCAGAAAAATGTACTCAAACATATAGAAATATTCCTAACATAAATGAAGATGAGTATATTAATAATTTTTGTAAAGATTATTTTGTATTTAATTGCTTATAAATGCTTGTATATTCTATTATAATTTACAATTAATTATTTCCAATGTCCTGAAGTGACCAGATGTGATGGCCAAAGATTTTATTAGTAAATCTTATAAAATATGAAGATACTTGTAAAACTTAAATCAAAAGCCCATGAAGCGTACGGAGAAGTAATTTATCGATGAAGAACGACAACTATTTACTACAATATTTATAGTATTTACGCATACAATTATATATGCAATTATTTTTCTTTGATAAATATTTCAAACCATAATCATCATATAGGTCATCGGCAAATTGGTTCAAATTGGATTGCTAAATCTTTACACTGTAAGTATGTGAGTTAATATAAACGTTTTAATATACTTCAAAGAGAAGAAAAAAAAGAAAAGGGGAAACAGACTATTGGACTAACTTTTAGTAGAGAAATTGGGAACTATATATTTTTAAAAACAAGAACTCAAATTACAAACGGTTTTATTATTATACTAAATTAATACTGAAACGTCCGTATAAATAAATAGTTGTACCCGACTCGAACTGATTTTATTTAACAATAATCTCGGCAAGTGTAAACATAATTAGTAAACTAATTTAGATAATGAAATTATTGTACAAATGTAAACAGTTGAAAAACTATAACTAATACTATCACTAATAAGAAGATAACTTAGATAAGCTTTGGCGAATATAGTTTCATCATTGACTTTTGCTCAGTGTAGGTCTATAAAATGTCAGTTCATCACTGATGATGATTACATCGTCGAAGAAACTAATCTAAAGTTATTTGTTTATTAGCGTGAATAGATTCTTAACTTTTTAGAGGATTTAAGTTTGTACATTTAATATTTTTATCTACGTTAAATTTCATAATAATGTAATATTAATAATAATGAAATAATAATTTAAAAAATGTTTGCATGAATATATATTTTAAATCAGAATAAATTTAATTTACACTGTTTTGAAACTAAATATGGGTTTTAAATGTTATAAAATATTCTATACACTTTTTATGATGCAATAATATATATATATATATATATATATATATATATATATATATATATACATTCATTCATTACACGTACATAGTTCCTAAAATTCGTCTAGGTTACACAAGTTTACATGTGCAAACAGCTTACATACTGTCGTCCACAGAGCTTTTCTTTATGTCCAATAAATATCAAAATTAAAGAGTGCATAGTGATCAGTTTGCATTTATCAACTGTAATTAACTGATACAAAAAAATAAATTTGTTTGCAAAGAAGTTATTATAATATAACTGATACAAAATATAAACTCCTATAGGCGCGTTAGAATGACACGCCAATTTTAGCCTAATTCGTATAATATTCATAAAAGCGCGTGTATTTGTACAAACTTTCAAAATAAACAAAAAGTATAGATTTTACACTGCAATGTACTTTTAATACATAGCTTTCCACAAAGCTACTAATATTTATTCCTTTTCTAAAAAAAATAATATAATTTCTACTCTAAATTATTATTTACAAATGTGAAAAAAATCCACCCAAAACATATAACTGAAAGCAGATACTTAACGACAAAACTTTACTGAACATTAAAACAAGAAACAAAATGTCATTGTAATGAAACTTATTAGACTAAAAGAAATGTTTTCGATTCCTTGTTGAAGGCGTCCACCAGAATATCTCATACATATTTACAGCAATTGCTCTGTTACAGGACAATGTACGCGTCCCCACGGGATTTCTGCCCACTTCACAGATTATATCGTGCAGATAAACTAGATTCCTGTGCAGTCGGGGCCCGACATTGGAAACTTTATTCTGTCCACAATGCGAGTTATTTTGGCATTAGAATAACTACCCTATAACTTAGTAGTGTAGAGGTTAGTAGCCTATATATATTTTATTCAGACAAAGCAAACTTTCTGTTGCGAAACGTAAATAGTTTTTCATTGTACCTTTGAAAATGATTATCATTTTCAGCAAAGTAAATAATCTGTGTATTTGATTTTATATTTTTTTTCAAATATTGGGTTAAGAAATGTATTAGGAAAAAAAGAGATCAATAAGGTTATAAAACAAAGTTAATTACTTAAATTTTTTAAAATTTATAAAAATTTTTTAAATGTGAATAAATTTGTTTAAAAACAGGGGATTTAAACTTTGATAGAGGTACAATATATGTTATAATACGAATACATATTATACTAATTTTCCAACGTCGGTATGAAATACATTCCAGAATGAAAAGGAAATTTATATAACAATAAATGATCCCAATATAAAACATAAAAAATATTTATATTTCAATACTTAATATTTAATATATCTTATACTTTTATGTTTGATCTAATTTCTATTTAAATATTGTAAAATGGAATAGTATTATTTTGTAATCAGTATATATATATATATATATATATATATATATATATATATATATATATATATATATGTATAATATATATAATAATATATTATATAAATATATAATATGTATTCTTGTGTATTAATAAAGAACTAAGTAAAAATACAAATACAAGAATTATAATTGAATTTTCAATTCAAAGCTTTTCGTTGGCTAACAGTACCAACATCATCAGGAATATTCATATATCAGGAATATATATATATATATATATATATATATATATATATATTCGTACGCACAACATACGCATATATTAAATACCCGGTCTCTGTTTTTCATCACCTCCACACACACACACACACACACACACACACACACACACACACACACACACACACACACACACACACACACACACTTTGGAGAGTGAATAAATTCCTTTTTAAAAACGTTTAACGTTGACTAATAACAGTGTCGGTTGTTTAATTTTATCACTGAGCAATGTAGTGCCCTTTCAGTAACATGCAGTTCAATTTAGTTTTAACAAACCATTTCTTTACTAAATGATTCGATTTTTCGTCATTTACAGGGTAAAATAAACCAAACTTTATCCGTAGCCTTGTCTAAAAAAACGAAAACATTAAATAAATTACATTGACAAATGAATAGTTCTATAAACTGTTTTCACAATAGCCTAGTATCAGGTGGATATACAGTGATCATTCGTTGTTTTTGCTATAGATTTTTCCCTTTCTGATATAATGTATACAAACTATAAAACATGCAAAATAGTTAAACATAACCACACTTTTATAAATTATAATTGCTCTTCAACGTTTGATAAATCGCTGGAAGCGTTCGCTCGTATTTGCTTTTTGGCGAAATTTGCGATGTTTTAATTTCGCTCGTTATATTGAGTCGTCTAGTGAGACGGGTCTGAACTTTAACATTGATTCACGTTGAATGAGGTGTTAATAAATTCGCGTTTGAGTGTTTAGTTATAATTTATCGTTTAAAAGTAGTATTATACAACTCAAGAGGGGGAACTGTTAGCAAAATAGATTTTAATTTTGTAACTGAGAAAATGAATACATAAGATCATTTTACTGCATTATGAAGATCAATTATTATGAAATGAAGATATTTTTGAAATATGTTTTACATGTTATTTTTTTAAATCGTAATTATTATTAAGAAAAAAAGAAATGATATTTTCAGTTTTCGATTATTTTCAACCCTTTTATAAATTCTTATTAACAGTTGAAAAATTGTTGAAAATGCTGAGGTGTTTCACGTTTAGAGTTTATTGACGGCTTATCGTCACGTGATTTCTTTATTGTTATGAAAAACGAAACTTGTGATTTATAGGACGTCAAGAGAACTCTTATGGAAAATATGTTGCACTTTAAAGGTATTGTCTACATTTATTAAAAACTCATGTGTTCCAGCAAGATGTACTTAATGATGTAGATGCAAAGTTTCGGGATATATTTCAAGGTATATTCTTGTTTAAAAGGTAAGACGTACCAAATATAAAAGTTAAAGAGGCGAAATAAATTTCGGGTAGCGATATTTCACTTCAAACGGTTACGATATCAAGACGGTTGATATATGAGTCAATAACCTTTATTATCAAAATAACGGCGCCGTTTCGACAGCTAGTTTTCCCTCTTTATCAAGCTCATTTCCAAAGACATTTTAACTTCTTTTTCGAACACATCAGTAACAAAAGCCTTGTAATGATTACTAAATCAAGATGGATGACCTCGATGTGGAAGTTTATGGCGAAAACGGTGCTCATAAGGCTTTTGTTACTGATTTGTTCGAAAAAGATATTAAGGTGGCCTTTGAAAATGAGCCTGATGAAGATGGCAAACTAGCTATCGAAACGTCGCTGTTATTTTGAAAATAAATGATTGACTCATATATTAACCGTCTTTTATTAATACCGAAATCTATCAGTGTATATATACAAATATAAATTATGTAGTCTTAGGATAGGAATGCTTTGTTTATTAAAATAGATGAGAAGGGGTAATTACTTATTTCATTAACAATGTATTGTTTTAACTGTCATATTTTGCTAGATTAGATACAACAATGTACAAGTGAGACAATCTTTCCCAGACGGTTAAAGGTACTAAATGTTGTATGAAGAATAATAAAATTTAAATTTAGCCTATACATTAGGCTTGATCTTTTGTTAATTATAGACTTGAATAGTATGCCAGAAATCCCAGAACTCTTTGGGTCTGTTATAAGCTACGATTACAATTTAAATTTATTTTTCTCATGGTGTAAAAAAAATCAATTTAACAAGCTTTTGGTTACAGTAATATATTTACTTAGTTTTATAACGTAATATACATTTTATCGCTTATTTAAACTTATTTATTTTTTATGTCCGTTTACCAGTACTCAATTTTTTATATCCTCTAGTAGTTCACGAATACTCGACAAAAGTTCCCGTCGAGCATATTTCTCTGGAATTTATGCAATTTCCATTATACGGAAACAATTTATGTAGAAACTGGAGTTGCTTTCTCAATGTTCTTAGTTTTCATTTCAAAAAACATTTTTAATTTTTTTAAAAATAAAAAATACTGTTTTAACTTTAGTATAAATTGTCAAATATAGCAATCGTCTAAAAGGACACGTAAAGTGCTAAATATTTTTTGTCTATAAAGTGCCAAATTTATAGTCGTGAATATGTAATAACATCAACACCTATATTCTTGTTAAATCTATAGTAAGATTATTAATGTGCATGACTAAACTGTTGGAAAAAATCATTTAGCAAGTTATTCATAACGTTGCAAAGTTTGTTGTTTTTTTTCAACAAAATAATTTGTTTATGCACTTTTGCAACCGCAACTCCAAATAAACCTTTTGTAACTAGTTAAAAACTCCGAGTAATAAATTGTAATTTTGAACTCAAGTGAAGAGAAAACCAAGCCTTCAATTGTCGTCACAAGAACTGTAAATAGAAGAACACAAGAACTTAATGTATGGAAATGATTACAACAAATAGATGTGTTCGTATTTTATATAAAAACGCTTCCTCTTTTATAATTCATAAAGAAAAAATTTAGATAAATAAATTTAATTAATTATTTCAGAGTATCATAATTATAAGAAATATAAGAATTTTGGTTTTGAGCTAGTTAAGGGGTGTTGGTAAATAGATAGGATTTGCAGTAAATACACCTTGAGAAATAATATGCATTCAAGTTTTCACTGACAGAACAATAAATGCCTTAAAAGATAATCAACATCTCTATATAAAAACTTAAGCCCTGATTGACTGACTGACTGAAAAACATAGAGCCGGAACTAATAATGACACAGATTTGAAATTTAGGGGGCACCTTCGTTTTACAAAGTAGGTACCCACTAAGAAGGAATTTAGCAAAATTTTAATTTTAAGGGGTGTAAATAAAAAATCCGGCTAGAGATCTGCCATAAGAAATACACAGAGCTCACAAACTGCCTGTCTGTATAATGTAAACAGTTCATCCGATCAATATGAATCTTTGGAAAGTTATGGAACACACTCCTGGGAAGGATTGATTAGTAAATTAATATTTTAATGATAGATTTTTGTTAACAGATTTGATAATTGAATTTTTATAACTAAATAATTTTTTCTAATTTCATTGACTAATTTAATAATATTTAATAGTACTTAATAATAAATACTACTTATATTGTTAAGTATATTCGGTACATACTGTCAACTATCATTATGATGTTTATGTAAAGTGTGACAACTATAAACTTACGCGGGCGAAGCAGCAAAGGGGGTGTAAGTAGAGTATAAAAAAAATGAAGTGATTTATTAATTTCACCTGTTTAATACCTCGCGTTAAAATCCTTTCTTTAGCCTCAGCTAATTCCAAGTGACCTTGCTTTCCTTAAAAGGAGGTGCAACGGATACATTCTGCTTTATAATACCGATAGTCTTTCTAAAGTCTATACCTTGATCATGTCTATATTACAAATCATTTACTACTCTTCAAAGCGACTAACTGTTTACATTAAAACAATAAAACCTCCTCTTTTGGGTAATATACGAGTATTTAACATATTTAAAATCCCACTTAACTATAGAGTTTGCTTAGAGCGTTTATTAAATTCCTTCTATTAGCTTACACTCTCCTGATATATTTCTTGTACAAATTTTCATTCGTTAATAAAATACATTTTTATTTATCCACTCAAATACAAATAGGCCTACATTTATCTTAACCTATAGTGGACGAAAATTGAGGTTAATACAGTTTTTTCAATTATGTATTCAATAATTAATTTATAAAATTTGTGGAGTCCAGCCGGATTCGAACTGAGAATCTTTTTGTTCGACATCTAGCACGCCTTGGCGCTGTGCCAACCTTCAAATATTTAGAAAAATATTTCTCAAAGATGTATATAAATTTTTTCCCCATCTTGTTGTCGTCGAAACCTTTATTGTACAACCTTAAACGGTTGTCATGGTTACCATATAATATCATAAATAGTGCTCTAGGGTAACTAAAATAAAATTTTTCTATGGTCACCTGAGTAGGCATTTACTTAAAAAATATTTTTTATTACTTGTTTTGATACACAATATCAAGAGCACAGTGGTACAATATATTACAATGAAAATATTGGAAAGAACCCAAATACCACAAAAACAATCAAAAATAACAAATAAAATAAGTTACTTAAGATTAAACCCTTATGTACATTTCGATGACCATGTCTTCATCATCAGAGGGTCTTATTACAAAATTACAATCTATCAAACAAGAAGTTACATCACTCTAGTTTTTAACTTTGTGATGGGTCTAAAACCCTTTGATGATGATGACATGGTCATCGAAATGTACATAAGGGTTTAATCTTAAGTAACTTGTTTTATTTGTTATTTTTTATTATTTTTTTTTGATATTTGGGTTCTTTCCAATATTTTCATTGTAATACTTATTTTGAAATTATAATTCGTACATAACTGAGTTCTAAATTAAAAATCACTATAAAATCATTTCTTGTGACAATACGTCTTACATAGGTAAAAGTATTATTGTATAACTGAAATAATTGGTATTAAGTATGGAAGCGAAACCTAATTATATTTAAATACAGAAATATTGTTATTAATTTGTTAAAATAATCCAAACGTTTTAAATGTAATCTGTAGAGAGCAGGGTCGTGAAAGAAAAAGAGAAACCTGTAATTAAAACTCAATTCCCAGCTACCGGCGGGAGTTCGTTTGGCAACAACATTAATTATTAACAGCTGAGGCGATTGAAAAAAGTCGAAGTCAGTTCCCTTTTGGTATGCAAAGTATTTTTAAGTCGACCACTTGCTCATTATTTAAAGTAGAAGTAAATTAATTTGTTTGTAGGAATTGTTCCCAGTCAGACTATAAGAGGAACAGACGAAACAAAAATAGTAACAAGGTGTTTTTTGAATCCTTCTAATATCTCACACTCTCCTTATATATATCTTGTTCATATTTCAAAATTTCAACCGTTAATACTTTTCATTCGTCGACTCTAATTCAATAATTGACGTTAATACAGTCTCCAAAATAATAGTTTTAAATAATAATAATACTTTTTATTAAATTGTTGGCTTATGACAACATATACAATCATTATAGGAGTTAATGGATTTATATCTTCTGTATCTTTTTCTGCAAAACGTCTTATGTAGATTTTCTCCAGTGAGAACCATTTTGTTTCTTTAAAAGAAGTAAAGCAATACTTTCGAGATTCTTTTTTTTTTTAACTCTATCAATATAAAAAGTGTGATTCAAATTATAAACTCGCCTGCAGAACAACTGCAGGTGGTGAATTATCGGTTACCATAAGACATTGTTGTTCTAAAAGGAAAGTATATCTGGTGCTGCAGATGTAGAAAGCAGTTAGGAAAACAGAAGAAATTACACAAACACATAAAATAGGTGTGTGTGTGTGTGTGTGTGTGTGTGTGTGTGTGTGTGTGTGTGTGTGTGTGTGTGTGTGTGTGTGTGTGTGGTCTCGCCTATTCCGTTACAACAAACTCACTTATATCAGCCATTCTGTTGCTGGTCCAACGCTCCTGGTATCGTTTCTCCATCATCTTGATGTTGTGATGGGATAGTTCGTCTTGTTCTACACTGACATCACCCAGATTTTCAGGGTAGAAGTCAAGATGGCTGTGCAAAACGTTGGCCACAAGGCTCATTAGGCATCCCAAATTGTTAAACCTATCTAGCAAATTAGCTGCTATAAGCTCATTGCTAGGGGTTTTCACATTACCTAAACACTTGGTTAAAACTTGTTTAAATGCAATCCGAGCTTCTTTTTCCTTTGTAGTCAACTTTGTTCGAGGGAGAATCGAACACCATTTTACGAATATCTGGTCCGACTAAAATACCATCTTTTAATTTGGCTTTTAATAGATGGGAACATTTTTCACTCAAACAGTTGAAGCATTCTCCATCTTTAGCCAGGGGTTTCACAAATTATTTCATTAAGTTTAACTTGATGTGTAGAGGTGGAAGGAGGACATTTTGTTGATCCAGCAAAGTTTTGTACATAATGTTCTCGTCAGGCGTTAAAACCTCTCTTATTTGCCATTGTTTGTGGACCAATGTTTATATCTTGCTCTACTGTCTCAATCACAAATAAAACATTGAAACTTTGTAAATCCTTTTTGTTGACTAAGAATCATGCAAACCACTTTTCACAGAGCATTCAATGGAGAGCTGAATAGTTTATTTTCTGTATCCAGAACATCAATTGTACAAACATAACAAATCATTTGATTCTTTTGATCTCTCCATTTCATATGCACTGTAAATCTAATAGCTTCCTTTCCTTTTTTAGATCACTTTCTTAAGACAATCATAACTAAGCTCTTGAGGAGCCCAACGTTTATCTCGATCACCGATTTTAAAACCAAAATATGCTGTTTACACTTTTTTTTATGAAGCCAGTTGTTTCTTTTATGTTTTGTAATAACAAAATCACCACTTGTGTAGCAAAATGTAGTAGGATAGTTTTTACAACTAAGACTAGCCATTTTAAAGCACATGTGCCAAATACTGAAAACATAAGGATATTTTTATTGGAATAAAACAACTATACATCTGTTATCAAAGAAGAACAACAAAAAACACAGAAAAAATAGTGTTGCATATTCCACTTACCAGTGCTACCAATCTAGTAACATGATTTCTCTGCTTGTTTAACTGTGATAAAATAAAATAAAAAAATCTAGAAGGAAATTTATTTTATTTTAAATATTAAATTGTAAAAAATTGGTGGGTGATACCGCATTTATATTATGGTTTTAGGACTCAGCACACTAAAATAAATGAAAAAGAGGCAATTTCATCAGAAATGTTTTTTCATCGTTGCTCTGTGTAAAAGATTTTTAGTTTGTTGACCTATGTAGGAATTGACTTTAAATTCGTTTTGTTTATATTACTTGTTTTTGTAAATAAAAATTCTACTCATGTTAAACAGCAAGTAAAAAAATCAACTGATTTACTCCTGGTAAAGAGATTGACTAGAACCAATCTACTTGAATTAACCTTATATCAGCTGATATTGCGATACTTTTCCTAAAACCTTAATCCTCATGTGAGCTCCATTAAAGATGATTTAAATTGCAGAAGTTAATGAAAGCCGTCTCTGCTTAGCTTCCTACACGAGTTGTATCAAACTTTCAAATGAAGTTTCCAATTATAATTAGAGTTTCAATCCTAATGGAGAATTTACAGTTGAATAGTTTATAAATGTAAGAGTAGAAGTATTCTATCAGCCAAAGTCTCACGCATGATATTTGTATAACTCAGCAAATCAGCAAAAGCAATCAAGAAACGTTACTCTCATGAATATTATATTTAAATTGCAAGTGAATATTTTAGTTTACCTCTTTTATATATTTAAAACATTAGTAAAAAAAACTAACTGTTATCTTAGTAGGTGTAATATAAATCAAAGAACAGTATTTTATGCGTCTGGATTATCCCTCTTATCCTAAATGACATTACCTCCTGCACCAGAATTGGAATAACGAAGTGGAAACGATAGAATTACCCCTCCCCCCCACTCTCCCTCCAAGTGGTGAAAAGCTCCATCCGGAATTTGGTTTTATGATATTTCTGTAACAACATTAGTGCGTGTTTTAAAAGCTTGCAGGTATTTCCTTTTTTCACATCCATCAGAAATTTTTTAATTTTTCTCGTGCCAATATTTGAAGATAAATACATATTTATCTTACAATATTTAAATCATATTTAAATTACATATTTTACATACATGTTATAGGTTCAGGTGTTGGTTATTTGTTGGATCTATATAAAAAACAATGAGACAGATAGAAGCTTACTTAAGAGTAGAGGAAAGAAATTAAAGCAGGAAAACATTAAACTAGAGTATTGGGTCCTATGCTTTTATTACTTTACAGATGTAACAACAAAAGAGGTGACCATTGCAACATTTGAAGAGGATACAATATTATTATAAACTGACAAATATATATATACACACACACACACATATATATATATATATATATATATATATATATATATATATATATATATATATATATATATATATATATATATAAAGAACTAAGTTAAAATACAAATACAAGAATTATAATTGAATTTACAATTCAAAGCTTTTCGTTGGCTAACAGTACCAACATCATCAGGAATATTAAAAAATAATTATGATACTGTTAGTTGGTACTGTTAGCCAACGAAAAGCGTTGAATTGTAAATTCAATTATAATTCTTGTATTTGTATTTTGACTTAGTTCTTTATTAATACACAAGAATACATATTGCGATATATATATATATATATATATATATATATATATATATATATATATATATATATATATATATATATATATTCTGACTAAATATAGAGTGCAACAACTGATAAATGGAAAACAAAGTTAAAGAATGGAAAGTCTGTCATCAATTTACAAATAAAATTGTAAAAGATCCATCATGGTTGGATATTAATGGAACCACCATGCCTTAGTATAAACTTAGCTTTTCCATCTAGACGTAAACTTTGATGGTAAGTTAAAGTGGAAGGACGATACAAAAATGATTATATACGAAACATCTTAAGTGTCATTGGTTCCTGGTTGAAAATTCAAAGTTTCTAAGAAGCAGTTAATTAATAATCTATTAACAGATCGTAAAGTCCTTTTGACTATATGACATCCAACTATGGAGATGTGCGATAGAATCGAATGTAAAATTATTTTAGACGTACCAGAAGAAGATACTAAGAAATGCGGTTACTGTCCCTTGGTATATCAAACATAAATATATTTAACGAGCTGAATATTTCAAAAACATTAAAGGAAATAAAAAAAGGTGGTCCAAAAACATGATTGAGACTTCATCTCCATCCGAGCACAATGGTTCTTATGGAAAGGTAACACTAATATCGTGTGGCCAATCGAAAAAGATTAAGTTTGATTGGGTTATTTTAGGTCAGGTTATGGTTAGGTTAGGTGAGTTTAGGTTAAGTTAAATATAAATTAATGGAGACCTATTTTGACTTTTTACCGAATTAATAGAGTCAAATTTTAGTCACTACAGTATAAAATTGTAAAAGACTCCGTACCAAAGCCTATAAAATAAATCATACAAGTTCTAATCCGGTATACGTCCTTTTACATTTTCTTATTCCATCTCCTTTTAAAACCATGGTAAGCATTGTAAAAATGTTTGGTAACCGAAAGTGACAAACTTCACAGTAGGGAGAATATATGACCTGCTCTATGCACCACTTTGGAGGTTTATTTACAGCAATAATAACTTTTCTGTGACGGTAATTGTTAATTATGTGCATTAAATATGGTGAGCCATCAACGCTTGGCCTAAGCTGTGTTGTTTTAGTTTTGTTTGAACTTCTACTAGGGTAATTCATAAAATAGCTGCTAAGAAAGAATGCTATTAGAAATGTGGCAAATTTATTGTGAAAATAAATTTAAATATAAAAATAGGAGCTAGCAGGTTTTAAAACTTAATTTTGGCTGCCCACACAACCAATTTGTATAGAAAGGTACAACTCCAAAATAAACAGTTCAGTAAAGTATGTGCGTTAAAGGAATTTATTTTGTGCGCCAAGTTCTTTACGTCTTTGTCTAAAAACTCCTGGCAACAGTTAGTGTCAAACATATTTGCTTTATATAGGCTACTGCGGTGCCATTTTGCACTTGAAGTTAACCATATAAATCTATTCCAGTATACATGTGATGCTAAAAATAACAGGCTTTCCGACCTGATATAAAATCGTTCTGTCACTGGCGTTCGTTTTTGTCTATTTTAAGGGAGTCTTTTGTCACCGTTCTGATTATTTTAAGAGATTTGAATCACGCAACACAATAAATGTTTTGAAAAATTAAAAAATAAAATATTTAAAGCCCTTAAGTTTTATTACTATTAGAATAATAGAAAAAAAAGTACGCACGATTTTTATAATATTATTGATATTATGTAGCACATATGTTAAATGCCCAAATGTTAAAAGTATCTGAGTCAATTTTTTTGAGCTCTTAAGGTACCTCTAGTTTTGACATTTCTATTAATAAGTACACATTTGATGTAAGACGAGAACACAATCAAAATGTGTTAATTAGGCCTACTGTATATTTGTGACATTTAGTTACACCACTTCCTTAAGAAAAACCCTAAGTAAACACGCCTCGTCGGTCTGATTATATTAAGATTGACAGGTTGGTAACCCTGCCACCTTATGAATACCAGCTAACTGTAAGTTTTATAGAGATTGCTTTTGAATCAAGTCCCTACTGACAGCTTAGTACATGGGGAATCATCCTGTTTTTTTTTCACACGCGGTTGGGGTACTAATCGCATGCGCAAGTGAGATGGAGGGAACTTGCTAGAGGATGGCGGTCACTAGGAGGGCGGGTTTGGTTATCCCAGACCGGGGGTTTGCTCAAGGACCAAAAAAAGGTCCTCATTGTAACACAGAATATATTATGGAGTCGTGGAGTTGAAGCGAAACGAACTTTTTAGTCACATCAATGTATTGTATTATTTGTAAGAGTTGTGATACCCGTGCAACTCAGAGACCATAGACGCAGTCGTCAGTCAGTGCATGACATTTTCTGTTAACGCTGCCTTCCTCCAGTGATCTCAATACACCCAACCGGAAACAGCTGTTTTGATTGTTGCTCATAAAACACAACAGGCTAGGTAGTAATTTCCGTCGTTCTTTTTATTTTGATATTAGTAGCTTCAATCGGTTTTAACTTAATAAAATGAGTAAAATTGTTGACAATGAATGATAAGTGAGTATAATGAAGAAACAGACAGAAACGCCGTGAATATTGTGAGAGAAATCTTATAAAAAAGATGAAGAGGAAAGGAAAAGCAGTGATGCAAAACAATGATATTGAAATATTAAATGTAAACTCGTTGAAACACTGCTTCGTTCTTAAAAATGCCATAATACAAGTTTGTTCTTAGGTTTTCTAAGTTGTATCATGTAACCGAAAAACTAGCAAAACGTATAGGCCCAAGGAAAATAATTTTTGAAGGGGAAATTAGCCCAAGGAGTACAATGCAGGTACCTATGGCTAATAATCTTATACATTCTTGAACATTTTCCTTAAAAGGCTCATTGTGCATATTATGAATTAATGGACAATATTTGTCATCCGACCTATGTCTAAAGGAAAGAAGCGTCATAACAAAATAAAATATTCAGGGACAAAACCCAAACATGAGTTTCACTTAAAATAATTTAATAGCAATTTCAATCTTTAGTTTAGAAAGCCACAAAGTGGTATTGAACTATCCTAATTCTACTGAAAGCGTTAACACTCGCTACAAAGCATGGCGAGATAAAAGAACCAGTGGAAAACCGGTTATCCTCACAGGAGGACATTAAAACATAAAGCTTGTACAACTTTATGAGTAATATTTACAAAATGGAAACTATGTAGAAAATAGAGAACTATGTACGATTTATATTATAAAACATTTTGGAAAAATCAATGATGGCTAACATTTTTATACAAAATCTGGCCTTACTTTCTTATTATACTTAACAATTTTAGGAAAGTACATTGGTTTAATATATTTATTAGGATTTATTTTTTTAAGTTATCAAAAATAAGGACATCGATTTGTTTAACGTAATAGTTTATTGTTCTGTCTGTAATTATTATTTAGCTAACCTATAAACCTTCTAATAAAATTTGGAGAAGGTGATTTTATACCACATTATCAGACTATTTTAGGTTAATTTATTTGTTATTATTGTAATATGTACAACAGTGTTGTTTAGAATAATTTAGAAACTCCAAATAATTTCTGACAGTCGAATTCATTACGACACAAAACTATTCACGATATTAAAGATAATTTTGATAAAATTTAAAACCATCTATTTCTGTCAATGCCATTTAAGTTGAATTTTTAATTATTATTTTCAGATAAAATGGAAACTAGGTACAAAAATAGAGAAACAGGTAAGGAGTTTTAATTATGTGAATACAAGTTTAAAAAAAATCAGTGTTACCTTATTTTTTCATAAAAAGTCTGGTCATACTTTTTGAATACCCTTAACACTTTTAGGAAAGTTCATTTCTTTAAGTTATTTATTAATATTTATTTTTGAAATTAAAAAATAAAGGTACCAATTCCATAAACATAATTTTCTAGTGTAACAGTAAATTGAAACTGGCAATCCTTTAAACCTTTCAAAAAACACTATTGAAGGTGATTTTATTAAACATGATATTATTTTAGGTTAATTTATAAGTTAAATTTTTAATATGTAAAACAGTATTGTTGTGAACAATTAAGAATCCCAAAACAATTTTTATAAGCCGAATTCATTACTATACATAATTATTCACGCTATCGAAATATTTCTGATAAAATTTAAAATCTTCTACTTGGGCCAATGCCATTTAAATATAATATTCACTTATTATTTTCACAACTTTAAACTCTAATCCTCTCAGTAACATTATTTTAATATTTGAACAATATTTAATTTTCTATGCTCAAGGGGAAAAGCAGTGACATGTTTTTCGGATTCGTGTTACCTGAAATATTTACACAGTCTTTAAAAACCGAGCTATGTTAATGGTCACGTGATCTTCTCTCTGGTAAAGTGACAAAATTGTATTTGTACATACACTAAATAAAAAGTGTAATGTTTAAATAAGACTTTATTAACAAAGATATATTTATTTAAAGAATATTTATTCTATAAACAATAATAACAATAAATAATATACTTTATAATAAAATTTTATTTTATATTTACGTCTATTACGTTATAAACATCAGCAAACGACTTCTAACATAAACAGTCGGAACGTGTCTACTTCAGCGTAACAGTCAGCAGTCTTCCCCTTGTTCCACCACTCATATCGCTGAATCAATATGTCCCGCTAAATTAAAAGCCCGCAAAACCTCCACGCATTCCGGTTTACTTCAAACAACATTTTATCGTTTGGAAAGGGGTTATTTTCTAAAAGTATCACAAATGTGCATAGCAAAAAATTACCTTTTGTTGATTTTTCTAAACATAAAAACAACAAAAGTTATTTTTTAAATCCAAAGTTTAACTAACATTTCAATGTTTCTAACGATCCAAAGAGTTCTGATTGGTTGGGAACGTTATAAGTATCTACTGTAGAGAGCAGGTCAGTAGAGCACGAAACTTTAAAATAGTTTGAGACTTCTACATATTCACTGTACAAGAAGTTTGAAACTTTAAATCATATTTGTGGAGACTACTGCATAAGTTAAGATGAGATCGTTCACAAAGGTAAACTTTCAAGAAGCTTCCAGGCGATACGGATTATGGCTTCTTACAGTCTAAGCATAAATTACCGAGCAGTTCGAACATATCTGGAAGGAACTAATTCTGAACGTATCGTCATAATAAGCTACGATTTACTATATCTTAGAAATATAAAGCTTATGCAAGTATCGATAGCTTATCCCTTTTGTACACCCTCTTGAAAACGTCTTTCTTTTAAAGAATAAAAATACAAATTTTTCAAAGCTATAACTTTAAGTCCTGCCTAAACCTACCATTATTCTTTTTCATCCCTCGTTACCAAAGGAGTTTCACGATAATAAGTATCCCACATGCAATTTGTTCGATCTAAAATCCTCCCTATCAGGCCGGTATGACTTTGATTTCATTTTCAACAAAAATCTTTTCCGCTCTTGTTAAAGTTGCTGGAAACTTAATCTTCAACGCAACTTTCACGCAATTAATACCGCTACTGATGTACCATACTTATTGAAAATATCACCTTAATATTTATTTTTATTATTATTAACTCCGCTATGCCGGTCCCAAGCCCGGGGCCTCATATTATGATGGGGAAGGAGGAGGGATAGAGGAGTAACACCTTAGAGTAAAAAACCTTGGTTCAGCTGGTCCGGCTGATGGTACCTTGTGAGGGCTCATTGTACAGGATTACAGGACTAAGGAAAGAAACCCCGAAAACTGACCAAAGATTGAAGTTATGGATAAAATCAAAGCTACAGTGCAGGGATCGTGTCCCCAGTACCGACAACCGTCAGGAGGCTCTGAGTCGTCGTCAGCCAGCGCCTGCTAGAAACATACTTCGGGGATGGGACACTTATTCCCCTTGAATGAAAATGTGATAAGTGGTGATGGAAAAGATCCTTTCTCTAGGAGCTCTCAGGCTCAGATGTCCCGAGCCACCTGAAATGAAAAGAAGCGAAAAGAAGCAACAAATGCCACCCAAAGATTGGGAAGAAACAAATTGATGCCTCTCCGTTGGTTGTGCAAGGGAGAAAAAATAGAAGTGCAGGAGCTGGAACACCGAGAAATACAATCGCAGAAAGTTACCAGCAGCTATCTCCTCAAAAGAAACAGCCGCAAAAAAGTTGTCCGAGAAGAAGCAGAGCACTTTAAAAAAATTTCAAGACGTGCTAAGTAAAATCAAGACGGTATAGGCTGTCAAAAAATGCCGGGATTGATATTAAAGCTGGTATTATGGATCTGGAAGATCTACTAGACGGTTGAGCTACTTAAAGAGATCGTGGTTGCTTCCGGGCCTATGTATATAAAATGGGGAAGGTGGACAACCCAAACTGCCCTCATAGTGGCGAGGTATCACCCGACAACCCCGAACACACGTTCTTTACTTGCAGAAAGTGGCGAGTAGAGAGATCAACGCTGGAAAGTAACAGCGGGCCAATATACCCAGACAGCATTGTGGGCATGATGCTGTTTAGTGCATCCAACTGGATAGAGATAGCGGCGTGCATAGAGAAAGTACTGCGGACAAAAATGAAACAGGAAGATGGTCGAGGTCAAGCATTGTGACTCAATCCTTTACACCAGGCCAAATAAGAGCAATTTCAGAAATAGAAGCCACTGTGTCAATCTACAATGGGCCGGAAAAGATGAAGGGTTTAGTGGGTATTCGCCAGGACTCCCACGTACCAGGTCTGCCATGGGAAACTTGATGGTGCGTAAATGGATTCCTACCGCCACAGGAAAAAATATTATTATTAATATCATTATTATTATTATTACTATTATTGTCATTATTATTATTATTATTATTAGTTTGCCCCAATAGCTCAAGAGTTAATATGAGTAAAGAATCAATAGAAAGTATGCTTACATTTTTATTGCACATCATAATAAAAACAAGTACTGAATTATGAACACGAACAGACTTTCTACACTTGAATCAATTCTGACTAGTTTAAAGTGTTGTCAACAGAGAACTATCATGTCCATAACTACCTTTTTAGTGCCTTTAATGTCATTTATAAATGTTGCTAGAGACTGTGCGAGTAATAACTGGACAAGTGTAATCGCGCTTTCTTAGCTTCTGGTTTTTTCAAGTCTAAAAGGGGTGTAATAATGTTTTTAGAATTATTAAGAAAGTAAGGAAGAACACAAAAAAAATATTCAGCGTTCACATTAGGCAAAAACGAAGTGAGAGTGCTAGGAACCAATGTTAAGCAAGGTACCTAGAAGAAAATAGTGTTATAAAAATATTATAATTAAAATTAATCTTAGCTTTTATAAACCATATCAAACACTAACAATATATATATATATATATATATATATATATATATATATATATATATATATACATACTTATTTGAATATGCATGCCTCGTCTAGATGTTATTAAAGTTACGTTAATATTATTTTGTCACACCACGCATTAAAATCTTTTAATGCCAACCTTTAAGCTAAATTTCGTCAACAAATCAATACTGATTCCTGCAATAATTACCAAAATACATTTAAAATCTATAACAGAAATTAAAAAAGGGTTTTGTGAAAATAAAAGAAATTCTCAAACAATACGATTTGTTAAAGTAGCGTATTTCCAACTTGTAAGTTATCTCGAAAATTTTGAAAACTCGTTACAACCACGGATATCCGTTTCAATTTTGAAAGTATTTTTTTGGCGTGGGGACTTCAATTACAGTTTTCAGAATACTAGAGCTTCAAACGATCGGAAGAACTCTTCAGAAGTGGTCGCCATTTAAAATGAAATATTATTGCTTAACATTTAATTAGATAGCGGTGCCTTGAGTGCAGTAATCACTTACGGCAAATCCCATGTACGTTTTGTTAATTGTTTGGTTGCAACATGTGTGCCCCAACCTCATAAACAGGCTAAGTAATCATTCCCTCCCACTTTGCGAAGCCCTGTTTATAAAACATGATACTCTTGTATAAGGTATATTGTTTATATAAAATTGCTTCAGTGCCGGTATATAAATTTATAAAGTGTGAAACAAAATGATGCTACAGTTAGGAACCAAATTTTTGGCATTTATTCGACAACTTATCCACAACATTTTTAAATAAATAAAACCTCTAAACCACAAATAACATTTATTTAAACCTTATGTACATTTCAATTGCCCAGCAATCATCTTCATGATTAGGTTTAAATAAATGTTATTTGTGGTTTAGAGGATTTATTTATTTAAAAATAAACATTACGCCACAGTTGCTTCATACAGTTATCCACAACACCTCAAACCGCCCTGTCCAACACAAACACTCTTCCTTCAAAACCATGCTCCATAGACTTAAAGAAGCACAAATGAGCACACAAAAAATTAACAAATAACTAGACACCATTAAATATTTAGCATACACAAATGGATAGCCCTACAACAACACAATAATAGAGAAACTATGGCACAATATACAAAAAAAAAAAAAACACTAAAATTAACACTACAGAAACGGAAAAGTACGTCCCATTAACATACATAAACAGAACATCAAATAAAATAGCCCACTAAATTTAAAAAAAAACAGGATACAAATTAGCATACTAGACTAATAACAAACTACAATACAAAATACAACACGACACCAACAACAAAGAGAAACTACAAACACCAGGCGTATACAAATTAAACTGTACAAACTGCAACAAATTCTACATTGTGCAAACAGGTCGCAGCTTCAAACAAAGAGTCGAGGAACAAAACAGAATACCAAATCAGCATTCTACAATCACCTAAAAGAAACAAGACACAAATACACAGATATTTACCATAATCTAGAAATTCTACACATCAACAAAAAAGGACCACATTTTAACACACTAGAATAATATGAAATTTACAAATACACAAAAACACAAATTACAAACATATTAAAGGAACAAATACAATACAAATCACACATACTCTTTGGTACTATCGAAAACCTACCTTTAAAACCGTCACCGCTTGACCCAACATCTCCAAACAGAAGACACTGATGAAGATCGCCACGGAATGATTGAAAACGTCTCAGAAAGTTTTCACAAATTTACAAAATTAAAATTCGGATAGTCATAAGCTATTGTAAAAGTAATCATTGTTTACGTAGTCTCTCTTTATACCTGACCGAGGGATTATTTACTCCATTGTCAAGGATGTTTTTTAATAGATAGCTCGATCAGGCTGTCTGAAACACTGAAAATATCCGTAGACCCGAAACTGTTAAAGCTAGAAACAGATTTATAAGGTTAGATCTGATTGAAGACCCATTGTGTGATTTTAAAACTTTGTGTTATTTTGCTCGCACATTTAAATCATATACTTTTTTCTTCAAGTTTTGTACACACAAATATATTTAAAAACTTAAAATGTCACAAAAAATGTGAAAATTTTATGACAAATATTTTGTAAAATCTAGGAGATTTCAGTAATTAATCCGAGGTTCTTCGCGCTGAGTAACCGACCAACATTATCAATTCAGAGTCGATTAAAACTGAAACCTGTAAATTTCGGTCCGTTTAACACTTAGTAATGGATATTGAAACTATTAAGGGTACATTCTATGTTTATGTACGAAAACAATATCTTTACTAATTACCAATCGGTACTAAGACAAAAACGTTAGATATCATGCAATTTTCAGGAGATACTGCTCCTGTGTTACAGGGGTTTACTAAGAAGATATTTTTACAAATATCTATTCCACAGAGGGTAAAATGTGTTTAATAAAAATATTGTAATGGTTTTTCAGATTGTTTTCATATCTGCTAGGTTTCAATAAATCTTACGAAATAAAAAATCCAAAAAACAATTCTTGTAGAAGGAGGAGAGAAATGTTTTCTGGTTTTTTCTCAAAAAACGATTCTATTACGGGGGTCCCAAATTCTGGTGCCAGAAGTAATATCATTTTTAAGAAGAAAAAATAAAGAAGCATATAGTACTGTTGAATGTTTCATATTAGAATGTATCTACTAAGATAAATAGATAACCTGGTAAGGTGTTATTTACTTACCTTAAGGTAAAAGTAATAGCTGTAGTACCTTAACGTAGTACCTTAAGGTACTTATGATACCTGTAGTAGTATTTTAATCAAAACTCAAATCGTTCATTTGAAATTTAAGTATTTAATTGATATTAAATAACTTTTACTCAATGGTATTCGTATAAATGTTATATAAATATCAGTAGTGAAGTGGGACGACTATTATAGTAGCAGGCTTTAGGCTACTGTAGTGCAGGAATGGACAACTTCTTAACCCTAAAGGGCCACTTCAATATTTTCAGTGAAGATGAGGGCCGTACAACTATTTTCACAGATAAATCAATGTGCCAAATGTGCATAGTACGTATATCTTATAGTATGCGTTCTATAAGGATAATAATATGAATCAATAAAATTTACGCAAAAATTTTCATATGCATTTAATACCAAACTCAACGTACAAAGAATCAAAATAAGTATAATTTAAAATTTTTAGTTGTTATTTAATCATGTTTTTTACGCTTATCAGATCACAGTATTAGAAAAAAACTCTAAGCTATTTAAATTTAAAATCATCCATATGTATGTAGGGCTACTTACTTCACTTTATGAGAACACTATGGGCGGGGACAATAGATCAACAGTTCATCAAAATCAATCTGATTTGAAGTAGTTGCAACCTTTAGCAGATCTTAAAGATGGTTGTTGAAGATGCTGTTGCGGGGAGTTGATTTTATAAATTCCATCTTTGAAAAGGTACACTGAATAAGGTATGTACTTCCAAATACTGAAACTATTTACTTACCGAAGTTTGGGATATTTGAATCGGGCACTTGACCCGAAAATGAAGTAGGCCTACCAGTTTCCGACCTTTTCTGAAAAGATTGGGTCACTTTGCAAGTCACAAAGCTCCGACTGTGGTTAGGAGCCGTGTTCAACCTATTCGTATTCCATAACCTATACTAACCTATATTTTTATGTTTAATTTTTATTATTGAATTAATAATCGAATACTTTGAAAATTAGTCTGGGGCCACTAGTTGGCCATCCCCGCTGTATATCATATAATCTACCTAAGCAGGGCCATCTTGAGGAGTAGCATTTGCAACGCGGCAAAGGATAAAATAAAACAACAATAATTTAAAAAGTTAGATGTTCATAAAGTATTTTATATCCTTTAAGTATTATTGAATTTTTAATATTACGGGGCACAGAACCGCAGACGCGACGTTACACGCTAACGAGAGATTGGACGCGATACCACTTGCAACTTGTCCGCTCCACGTCTCTTCGCTCATTGTGTGTCTAATCCCATTACGTTTACATGTGTATAATACTGTCGCGTCATTCACTGTATGTCTATGTTTGAATCTTTATAGTTAGGTGTAATCTGAGGTAAGTTCAGTTGAAATTGAGTTTGGGGGGGGGCAACAAATCACTCGTCGGCCTGATACTTAAGGTACCATCATTGAACACCGATTTCTTGGCTGCTGCAAAGAATCTAAAATAGTAAGTGGAAATCGTTCTCCGTCATATAATTTCATTGAATTTTTTTTGATATATTTAATGATTAAAGCCTTGACTTGAGCGAAATATTTCTAAGGAGACACGCATTTCGAACTAGCTCAGTTAACTGTCAGCATTTATCTCTTGATCTAAATCTTTATTGATTAAAACATCAGGATGTAACTACTTACAAAAGCAGAACCAATGAAAGTTTTTTCGTTGTTGTTTACTATCAAGCTTATCAAAAAGATACTTGTATTCTTGGTTATTGAATGGTTATAATATGTCTTGTTTCTGTTTAAAAGTTTGTCAGGTGAGCTAAGGCAAATAATACACTACTTTTTCAACATAAAAATATCTTATTACACTTTTGCTATTACTTGCAACCAGACGTTCTGATAATTATAAGTTGTTAAATTGTTAACTTACACTTGGAGGAAACGTTTTCGTCTTACTACTTCTTACGACTGAAATCGTAAGACGAAAACGTTTCCTCCAAGTATAAGTTAAGAACTTGACAACTTTTAGTTAACAAAAAGTCTGGTCGCTAGTAATAGCAAACGTGTAATAAGTAATTAACAACCAGCTCGTCATGAACAGCAACAAGATTTCGATATAAAAATATCAATTATTTTTTCATTTTTGTATACCATGAAAAATCTAGGCTCTTATTTTATTTCCATGAGAGTTTCAAATATTTTTCAAAAACATTCAAGTATATAACTTTTTAATATATGTTTATGAATTGAAAGTTGTTTTCCCTTTACTTTTAATTTTTTTTTGTTCAATGGTCACTGTTTAAAACAATGATTTACACAATTATGTGGAAGAGAAATATTTTATTTTATATACTGCTCTTTTCAAGAATTTAAACTTATAAGTATAATACAAAAATCAGTGAATGGGTTTCAGGTCAACATTTTTCTGATGCAAAATTCCTATGTCTAACTCCTCTGTACTTACATGAAATCTATGTTTAGAGTTCATAAATACATATCTATCAACATAATAAAAAGGTCTCAGAGATATTTCAGCCTTCTTTAACTGTATGCTTAGACTATAACCGGGCACTGGCGTAGTTAGTTCCGGTAAATCACAAAAAAAAAGTTAAATTAGGCAAATAAATATAATACAAAATGAAAAAAAAATTATAAATGATGTATTAAAATTTTGTTTGGTATTTCCATTATTTGTTGTTGAAATTATTATTTTTCTTGTTCTTCTTAGTATTTTATTGCCCGTGTGTACGTGATAAAAATGCCCTCTTTACTATTATTAATTCAACTTTGATTAGTTATTTATACAAGTTAAAAATTACTAATGAAGATAGGGTCGAAATGGTGCCAGTTTTTTAATAAATGATCCTTAACTTACACATCAACCAATGTTTAATGAACAGTGTACAGAAAATGGCAAACTAGCTGTCTAACCGTTTGCCAGTTCTTTAATAAACGACTCCACTCACATATAAATAGTTTTTTATAATGTAATGAATAACCTGGTGCTTCTAACCACAAAATTGATTTGCTGTATTTATACTTCTATTAATATTTTTTCTCTTTCTTTAGGTTTTGTTTTTTTTTGTAGTCAATTACGCATTACTATTTAGTTTGTTATATTACCTGAATAAAAAGAGAACCAGTTTTTACAATATGTCTAAAGTAGTTTCCGTATCACGTTGTAAGAGGTTTTTTCTGTGGAGAAACGAATAAAATATCTCATAGTTGTGTCTAGGTAGTCTAGAAGTTGGTTTACTTATAGCCAGTTTTCGAGTATATAAAATCTAGATATAGCTTTTAAATAAAAATGTATTGTCAAATCGTAAAAACGTGTGAAAGCCCAAACTGTGGATGAAGAGAAGCCAAGCCCATATATATATATATATATATATATATATATATATATAATATAAATATCACAATATGTATTCTTGTGTATTAATAAATAACTAAGTCAAAATACAAATTCAATTACAATTCTTGTATTTGTATTTTGACTTAGTTCTTTATATATATATAATCAAAATTTCAAGAGCCCCACAAGTTCTGAAATGGGATAATTAAAAAAAAATCAAAGCAAGGATTGCAGGTAAAAGTATAGATCCTCTTGGGAGGTTTACGCTCGTAACTTCAAGAATGAAATAACTTTTTCCTAAAGGGTTTCCAATAACATTTTGTAAGTATAATAAATGTGTTTTTTTATACAGATACCAGCATTGAATAAATGTTTAGTTGACATTCTAAATAAGTGATATTTTAGAGGCTATTTCACTTCAGTAGAACAAAGTGTTCCATCCCTTTGTAATGTGTTACATTTTTCGTTAAATTCTTCACTATATATATATAGTTTTTGTTCGAACTTACCCCTAAAATGTCGAGAATATTACCCAGTATAAAATAAAAGTGCTAGGTTCAACAATAAGCATCTATTTATTAGTATTTAAAATCTTGCATTTATTTAAAATTTATAATAATGTTTATTACGGATTGTTTGTTAAGTTATAAAAAACGTTCTCTCAATTAAGATTATTACAATAATCGAGTTTTTCCATTTTATAGGAATATATTTAATGTAGTCTTTTCCTATAACCGCGAGTGAATATTTTATAGTAATTAATATTATAATTAATATTGTAATTTTAAAATTTTACTAACTGAAATTAAAATGTTTAGAACTACAATTTATCAAAATAAAAATTTGAGTGAAGAAAGTGTCTTATAAGATTTACTAATAACTCTTTAAAATTATGTATATTTTTCTTAGAAAATAAAAAAAATTAATACATTCATAAGAACTATTTATGAAATACTTTAATTTATGTTTTAATTTTACATTTTGACATACGTTAAACCATGTCCTTTTATCAGTTTACGGGACAACCTAATTAATTCGAACAGCTTGGTTCGCTCTTGTCTGGCAAAATCACTTACAAGGAGTTAGGACGCATCCTTGTTGACGTGATGCCAAAAACAATTTTTATGCAAAGTAGTGTTGATGGCACAACTGTCTCAGCCGAGAGTTTTTGATGTTTCACTCTAGAGAAGACCTACTTTACAACTACATTCTTCTTAGCGGTGGACAAGCAGTATGTTTCGCGAAGCGAAATATTTCTTGGTAACTATTGGATAGATAAACTCTGAAATAGTGGGTAGTTGGGTGGAGATATATATCATTTCAAGCCCCCATACCTTTAAGTTCCGGATATATAGCATTTTTGTAGAGAATAACTTGGCGAGGGTAATATAACTGGATTTACTTCACACGCACCTGAAACAAAGGTTTAATATTGTCCTTGTACATCAGAAAATGGGATGAGACCACTGGCTCTGGGTGGAGTATTTACCAGAGGCCAACCGGTGAAGAGTCAAGACCTTAGAGAAGGCCTTGAGACATATACATCATTATAACACGAAATATTTAGACTCCAAAGCACTTATTTATGAAGCTACTATGTCCAATATTTAAAGTTTCGTCGACCGACAGCGGAAAACACGAGTTTGAGTTGGATACGTGTGTGGATACTTGCAGAGGTTTCATTTAGTTGCAAGTAGATTTTCGTTAACACAATTCAGTAAAGTTTCTAAGACTCGTTGTTGGTGCAGAATAACCAGTAGTTTAAGTGTAGAAGTCTGTTTATTCTCTATGTTTATGATATGAGACTTTTGTTAAAACACTTCAATGAAGTTTCTAAGAGTCGTTGTAGATGCAGAGTAAGCAGGAAGTGTAGAAGTCTGTTTATTCTCTATGTTTACGATATGATGCTAGAATTTGTGTACCTGAATTTCTTCGAAATTGCATTTCTTCTTCTTAAATGTTTGTATTTGTTCGCTTATCGTAACAATTAATCACTGAAAACCTATTTACAAAGCAGTTTGTTGCAAATTGACAGTTCGCATCCAATAGTTCCGGCTGTATAGTGCGCGCCACGTAGCTGGGCGCCTTGTGGCGCATGCGCACCACGCTCGTTTCACAAACAGCAAACTCGATACAGTCTGTGATCATACGCAGCGACTCCAGTTCAGTCAGCATTAATGAGGACGACACCGACTTTCGAGTTGAATTGACTGCCCAAGAGAATATAAAAGTCTAGTGGTAGCAACACTGACTCCGTTCTCTTCATCGTCGGACTAGGCAGAATGTACTGTATTGGCGCGTGAAGCTAGTATATTTTTCAGAATATCTTAATATTCGCTTAATTTTGTCGTTGTTAGGTTTTATATTGAGCATCATACCAAGGCTCTTAGTTGTACCAACATGTAAACAAAATTAAAAGGAAATAATTGTAAACGATTAATATTTTAAAAGTTGCTATCTTCTAAATCAGTATTTTATGTATCATACATAATGTAGTGCTAGACAAGTCTACAATAACTTCTAAAGATTCTAACACCTAATTAATACAAGAATTCTAGATCGTTATATACAAACGTTTATAATTATAAACCGTATGCGCCAAAATAAACAGTACTGGAACAGATGTAAGATATTATTTTGTTTCATTTGATTTTATTTACATAGTCTCGGCAGGAGTTAGCACAATGTCAGCAGAAACTAACCTCAAATGAAATTCGTCAACCTGAATACGCATCAACAATCAAAAGTAGGCACAGCTGATCGAAAACACAACTACAGCTGATCCAGTTTTATTAGTTTATTTTGACGTGTACGGTATCTAAATGATACGAAGTAACTCTGTTTTTGTGATGGCCTGATAAAACCAAGAAAGTTTGTCCCCCAAAAATTAATGGAATCTTATATGTGGAGTGGTATTGGCTATGACAAATGAAATTAAAAAAAAATATTTTTCACATAAAATATCATATTATGTGGGTGTAAATCGTTTGTTTGAATAGTTTTTAGGTAATTTTGTAAATTAAAATAAACGTTTCATTCAAAAACTGATTCTAATCTACCCTCAAAGGGGCAATATGATAGTAAAATGAACGCTCATGCCCCTTTGGAATGATAGACAGAAAACTGTTGTCCCTCATGAAATCCTATTTAGATTACTTTTTGGGCCAACGTACGTCATGTTATACACCGTAGGCAGAGACTTTTGTATACATTGTAATTATAAATTATCTATGTTGTTTCTAGTAATCAGAGCAACCTTTTTGAGATAAGTTAAACTACTGTACAAATATAAAGGATAACTGTATAGTTATATCCTTATAACTAAAAGTTATAAAACGTTCTAAACTTTAACCCTAAACTCAGAAAAATATATTGATTGACGCAATAATCTGTGAGTAATCTGTAACATAATCTATGAGTAGAAATGGTGACTTTGCACTAGTCACTAGTCACTAGGCTCAGCTACAGCGCACGGAAATCGCGCCGCATTATTGCGACGAAACAGCTGCGCGCTTCACGGATAATACACACGGAAGGTTAGAGTCAGTCGGAGCGACGTTTCGGTGGGTCGCTGGCAGATCAATACCCGCCCTCCGATATCCTTGTAATAAATCTGTTTACCTCCAACCATTCCGGAAATCTGTGCATCATCCTGCCTCAGGTTTTATTAAACTTTCTGCCTTTGTATTGGAAAAAGCAATTTTAAAATGTAAAAAAAACACACACAAAGTAATTCCAAACAATGTTTTTGAAAGATGAAACATCATTGAGCAACTCATGTCGAATGACAGTTTGTTATCGCTATCACAAATGCGCCTTTTATACAACAGTTGTGTAAGAAAACTCAATTACTTTACATCAAAACGACTGTAGTAGAAATACAAGACGACTGTTTTGATAGTCAAGCATAATATTTTATTCTGTTACGGCGACGTTTCGACAACTAGATAGTTATCATCTACAAGCCTATTTAATTTATCTTAGTTTCTTAATTGTGTTGATTTTCGTCCAAGCCCAGATATTTATAACTTTCCACTCTCTCAATATTATCGTCAATTATTTATGATTAACGTCACTATTCTTGTGATAATTACTCTTTTATATTACAATTATTCTAAGCTTTTAAATGCCCCTACACCAAGTAATATTGATAGCAGACCTGATTTCACACTTGCAGCGTTGGAGAATACAATTACCTTAGGCAAAACACGTGTAGACTACTGTTGATATTATTAAGTAGATGTTTTGTTAAGTTTAAAAAAATAAAAGAAGTGTAAAAATTTACTCTCTGCTGAAAATAAATGTCCGTGTGGAAACAACACAAAGACACAAAACATCAGCAACTGAAAAATGCACAGTGTATAGTGCGGACCACGTAACTGTGCACTTGGCCTTGAGAGATCGCCTTAGGAGAGACGGGAGGTGGAAGGTCAGTATAATTACTTTTCTACAAATATGATAAGGAATGTCA